>BLSH010053532.1:861494-874848 GCA_018402905.1 Glandirana rugosa | reverse complement strand
TTGGTTGCGTTCTTGGTCCGGTGACCACGCTTCCAAAAAAGGTCTTGCTGACCTCCCTCTTCAAGGTGGACGTCTATTTGGTCCACGTTTGGATGACATTATTAAGGACTTCACGGGAGGTAAGAGTACCTTCCTTCCGGAGCCCCGCAGGCGTGAGTTTCGCCGTAGACAGGGGCCCCCTCCTTCGGGTCAGAAGAAGTTTTTTCGCGCCCCGGGTGCAACAGGTAAAGGGACCCGCCTCGGTAAGGTCGCTGCAGGGGCCGGAAGATGGCAGCGGAAGACAAGTCCTCCTCAGCCTGATGGGTTGCGGCCTCTGGGGTTCGCAGACCGGTGGCTGGCTCACATTTCCGACCGCTGGGTCCGGAAAGTGGTGTCTACCGGGTACAGGATAGAGTTCATCACTCTGCCCCCAGACAGGTTCTTCCCATCAAATTTAGGGCTCCCGCAGGAACGCCGGGAGGCCCTTTTTGGGGCTGTACAAGCGCTCTCAGACCAGGGGGTGATCGTGCCAGTGCCCCCAGAAGAGAGGTTTCAAGGGTTCTACTTGAATCGTTTCGTGGTTTCCAAAAAGGGGGACGGGGGGTCGGCCCGTACTGGACCTGAAGGCCCTGAACCGGTATGCCAGGGCGTGGAAATTCCGGATGGAATCTATCCGCTCGGTCGTGGCTGCCCTTCATCAGGGGGAATTTTTGGCGTCCCTGGACATCAGGGATGCGTACCTCCATGTACCCATTCATCCACGACATCAACGCTTCCTGCGCTTTGCGGTGGGAGACCTCCATTTTCAATTTGTGCCACTCCCCTTTGGCCTAGCCTCAGCACCTCGAGTTTTCACAAAACTGCTAGCCCCGGTGTTGGCGCTGCTGCGACAGAGAGGCATTGCGGTAGTGGCATACCTGGACAATCTGCTCCTGCGAGCGGAGTCCGCCTCGGCTCTGGAGGAGAATGTGGGAATCACAATGACTTCACTGCTGGACTCCGGCTGGTTACTGAACCTGCAGAAGTCGTCGGTGTCTCCATCCCGTCGCCTGGAGTATCTGGGTCTAATTCTAGACACAGAGCAGGCGAAGGTGTTCCTCCCTCGGCCAAGTTGCTGTGTCTGCAGTCGGCAGTGCGCACTCTTTTGTCGCACCGTCAGTCTTCATTGCGGTTCTGTATGCGGGTGCTGGGGCTCATAGTCTAGTCATTCGAGGCGATACCATTCGCCCAGAGTCACACTCGTCTCCTTCTGGCTTGGTGGGACAAGTCCCCTCGGTCGTTGGACCTTCTGATCCGTCTGAGCTCCCAGACCAGGGCGTCTCTGACCTGGTGGCTTCGGGACTCGGCCCTAACTCAGGGGAAGACGTTCCTACCCCTCCAGTGGGTGATCATCATCATGGATGCCAGTCTTTCGGGCTGGGGAGGGATCCTGGGGCAGCTATCTGCCCAGGGCCATTGGTCGGCACAGGAAGCTTGCCTCCCCATCAACGTTCTGGAGCTGAGAGCAATCAGATTGTGCCTTTTTCACTGGACAGTGAGATTGCAGGGTCGTCAGATTCAAATTCAATCGGACAATGCCACTGCAGTGGCGTATGTGAACCATCAGGGCGGCACAAGGAGTCCAGCAGCTGCAGCGGAGGCAGCTCTGATACTGCGTTGGGCGGAACTTCACATTCCAGCAATCTCAGTCATTTACATTCCAGGTGTGGAGAACTGGCAGGCGGACTTTCTCAGTCGCCAGACGCTGGACCAGGGAGGGTGGTCCCTCCACCCGGAGGTGTTCATTCAAATTTGCCTCAGATGGGGGACGCCGGACGTGGATCTCATGGCGTCCCGGTTCAATCACAAGGTGAGAACCTTTGTGTCCAGAACGAAGGATCCGTTGGCAGTGGCCACGGACGCTCTGGTGGCCCCCTAGGGCCGTTATTGTCTTCTGTATGCCTTTCCTCCGATAAGACTGCTCCCGCGATTAATACGCAGGATAGTGGCGGAAGGGATACCAATTATCCTGGTGGCTCCAGATTGGCCTCGGCACACTTGGTACGCCGACGTGGTGCAAATGGTGGCAGACGCCCCTTGGCAGCTCCCGCTGCGAGACGATCTTCTGTCTCAGGGACCCATCTTGCACCCTGCTTTACCCTCGCTGGCTTTGACGGCTTGGCTATTGAGTCCTAGGTGCTAAGGGACAGGGGAGTGGCTGACTCAGTCATCCCTACTGTGTTATAAGCTCGCAAGTGTACTTCTCGCAAGATTTATCACTGCACCTGGAAGGCTTACATAGCTTGGTGCGAGGCGGAGGGTCATAACCCTCGCTCTTATGTCGTGTCTAGGGTCCTGACTTTTTTGCAACAGGGCCTGAACAAAAAACTGGCTTTGAGTACTATCAAGGGCCAGGTATCGGCTCTGGCGATTCTCTTCCAGAGACCCTTAGCTTCGCACTCATTGATTCGTACCTTTGTACAAGGTGTGCGACACATGGCGCCTCGGGTGAGGACTCCGATGGCTCTGTGGGATCTGAATTTGGTGCTTTCTGTTCTTCAGAAACCACCTTATGAGAATATCAGGGAGATTTCCTTACAACTGCTGTCGCAGAAGGTGGCCTTTTTAGTTGCCATCACTTCCGCCAGGCGGGTGTCGGAATTAGCAGCACTATCGTGCAAGTCTCCCTACTTAGTCATGCATAAGGATAAGGCGGTCTTGCGACCCTCTCCTTCCTTCCTTCCGAAGGTGGTTTCTTCCTTTCACATTAATGAAGATGTTGTCCTTCCTTCATTGTGCCCTCGCCCATCACACCCAAAGGAGTTTGAGTTGCATGCTTTGGACGTGGTGAGGGCCTTACGGGTGTACTTGGCTGCTACAGCTTCTTTTCGAAAAGCTGATGCCTTGTTTGTACTGCCAGAGGGCCCGCGCAAAGGGTTGGCGGCCTCGTCGGCTACGATTTCTCGTTGGATTAGAAAAACCGTGACCCATGCGTATTCTGTTTGGGGCAAGGTTCCCCCTTTTCCGGTCACGGCTCATTCTACCCGGGCTGTTAGCACTTCCTGGGCTTTCAGACACCAGGCCTCGGTGTCACAGGTGTACAAGGCGGCCGCTTGGGCCTCGGTTCACACTTTCACTACGTTTTATAAAGTTGATGTGTTTGCATCTTCGGATGCTGCTTTTGGCCGCAAAGTTTTGCAGGCGGCAGTGTAGGCGCGTCTGGCGCCTCCTTAGAGGTTCAGTTGGGTACTGTTGTAAGCGTTTACCCACCCCTCTTTTTGACACAGCTTGGGGATGTCCCCACACGCCATGATGAGCTGCGTCTGTCAGTGAACGATAGGAGAAAAATGGATTTTATTAAAACTTACCGTAAAATCCTTTTCTCCGACTTCACTGACAGACGCAGCACCCACCCCTCTGTGCTCTGTTCTGGTACGGCTTGTGTACGAACTGAAGAGCTATGCTATGAGGGGGTTTATGTAGGAAGAGAGGACGGCCCCCATGGGAGGGGCCAGCTGTTTCTTTTCCCTGCCTAGTTAACTCCTAGTGGGACAAGCATAAACCCACACGTCATGATGAGCTGTGTCTGTCCGTGAACTCGGAGAAAAGGATTTTACGGTAAGTTTTAATAAAATCCCTTTTTTTGGGCTTTTGGCATTTTTGTATTAGCCAATAGAGAATACTATAACTATTGCATCATTTGTTTCTAGGTAGTTCAGCTTTTTTTAGCTTTTATTTCAGCTGAAAATCGCACAAACAGGCGCGACAAAACGCACAAAAAGGCCCGAATTGCGTGTTTCCATTCATTTCTATGGGATACAAAAGCCCAAATCTGCCCTATTCCCGCAACAAAAATACCTCTGGAACTTGTTTTGAGCTTCAGTCCCCTTTCACAACTGAGTGTTTTGTAGCTTGAAGCTTGAAGGGGCTGGTGGGGCAAAAAATCAATGATTCTCTATGGAGTCCATTCACATCTCCACTCAAACGCCTGAAGCTCCAAAAAGTTCTGGAGGTATTTTTGTAGCTTGATTTGGGCGTTTTTCTACTTTTTACACTGGTGAGCTTTTGACCTGTACAAAATCACGGCATAAATCGTGGTAAAAAATGCTTGTATTTCTGCCTGAAAATGCTACGCCCAGGTGTGAATGCAGCCTTAGGCTTTTGGCTTCAGGCGTTTGAGTAGAGATGTGAACCATCTCCATAGAGAATCATTGATTTTTTTTCTTTGTTTTGTAGCTTCAGGCTTCAAGCTACAAAACGCTCCGGTGTGAATGGGGCCTAACTGGCACTTGCACGGTTATGCAGCACTGTGCACAAATGAAATGTTTTTATTTTTGTCATACAAATAGAGCTTTGTTTTGGTGGAATTTAATCACCATTTTTTAATTATTTTTTTCAATATAAATGAAAAAGACCAAAAATTGTGAAAAAAACAAAACAAAACGTTTTCTACCTTCTTTTATAAAAAAAAATCCAGTTTGCTGTTCCCTGTACACAGAGTTCTGTGTTTTTATGAACACAGAACTCTGTGTCTGATTGGCCACAGCTGATCAGCTGACATCAGCTGAAATTATTGGCTGAAATCGGCTGCCAAACTCATGTTGTGTCTTATCACAGAAGGCGGCACACCTCAAACCTGGAAGAAAGGCTGCAATGTACCAGGATGTTGCTCGGCTTGCAGCTGCTGCCCGCTCACGGTAGAACTACTGTGGGCAGGCAGCAAGTGCTTAAGCAGTATAAAGAATTGTCTTCTCAGAGTGCTTCATTACTCAGCAGCATGCAGCTGCTCCAACTTATACACTGAAGAGCCATGTACAAGCTTGTGGGGGAAAGGGTAGGCTCCCCTAAATGATGAATTTGGCAGGGCCCCAGGTGCAAAGAATATCTTTATACATCCAACGGGATGACCTTTAGTGCCGGTTCACACAGGGGCGGCTTCAAAGTCGAACGTACAGTGCAACTTCAGTGTGGCTTGCAAAAAGCTCCAAAGTCGCCCCAAAGTAGCACAGGAAACTTGAGTCGCACCTATTAGAACGGTTCCATTGTACTGCATGGAGCACGACTCGTCCGACTACTAGGTCACCTGACAAGTCGCCCCTGTGTGAACCGGCACTTAGGCCATTATATCATAAAGTAAATTTAAGGAATGGTTAAAAAAGTTCTGGAATACAAAAAATAAACAATCATACTCCCCTAGATGGCTGCACATGTCCCTTGCCGCCTCTGCACCAAAAACTGTGCAATTCATAATTGCTGATCACTCGGTATTCAGCCCGCAGTCACCGTCTCTGTGCTCTGCTCCTCCAGCGCTCACTGGAACGCCGAGCTCTGGAGGGAGCTGAAGCGGCATGCTCAGTCTCCCAGTGGCTCACTTAGAGGCTGAGCCAGCTGCCGGTCCAGGCATCTGAGTGGATCCCGACTGTAAAGTCAGGATCTTTCCACAGCCCGGACCAGCTAAATGTCAGCTGACAGCGGGCTTTGGCTGATAACTGGTCACAGAAGTGCTGAGGCAAGTGAACTCCTTTGATTCATAGAAGTATGACCAAAAAAAGCGTTGGCCCTTTAGTGCTTCTAAAGTTGTTTGTTTTTCAATGTAAACACTACGATCTAGCGCATGCACATATGTAAAACCTTCCACTTTGCTTTTATCAATGTTGTGGAATTTACTTAAACTAGAACTATAATAAAAACTTTTTTTCATTTTGGATGGAGTAAGGCTGCTTTCACACTGGGGCGATGGTGGTGGTAGCGGTAAAGCACCGCTAGTTTTGGCGGCTTTTTACCGCTGTTATAGCTGTGCTTTTAACCCCCAGAAGGGGTTAAAAAGGGGTTAAAAGCGCCCACTTAGCGCTGCTTTCAAAGCACTTTTAAGGTGCTTTGAAAGCGACGCACATTCATTTCAATGGAAGGGGTGGTGGAGGAGTGGTGTATACACCGCGCCCCCACCGCCCCAAAGATGCTGCTTGCAGGACTTTTTTTACTGTCCTGCAAGCGCACCACCCCAGTGTGAAAGCACTTGGGCTTTCACACTGCGGAGACAGGAGAGGCAGTTTTCAGGCTCTTTACAGGCTCTATTTTTAGTGATAAAGTGCCTGAAAAACGCCCCGGTGTGAAAGGGGTCTAAGGGAGGGTTATAAACCGTCAGATTTTTTTTTTTTTTTTTGCCAACTGTGTCCCATAGCCAAACAGGAAGTGAGGGAAAATTCGTGCAAATTTAGGGTATTCCACCCCCAGGTCACCAGAACTAGTGCCCCCATGTGAAAAAATGTGGGATTTTCTTTACTTTCCATAATACAAACAGAACAAATCTTGAGAGCGAATCTCCTTAACAGACCGCAATAAAAATGAAAAGCTTTCTAATCTTTCTGCACTCCATCCAAAACTTTAAAAAACAAAGTTTTGCCTTTAATTATACTTTAATGGGGACCCCAGAGGAGGAGGTTTGGGGCTGCTCTGTGCAAAATGATTGCACACAGCAGGTAAGTGTATCCTCTTCATTATTTAAAAAAAAAGGCTAAGCTAAAGCATCAAGCCATTGTTTTTCCCTTTTGTGGTTCGTCAGCGGTTTAACCACAGTTTTTAGACTTCCTAAAACCGTTGTAGGTTATTATGATATCAAGTTTCCAGGGAATGCCTAAAGTGCTCCTGTAATAGTCTTAAATAGCTAATGTACAAAAGTGCATGGGCATTTTATTTAATAGCAGAAGAGACGCTTAGTCATTTTAAAAGTAATCCCGTTATGTGTTGGAATGGAAACAAGACCTCCGTATGTTTTTTTTCTTGTTTATTGCCTTTTTAATTATGACTGGATGTTAACCTGGCCATAGACATCACAGGTGTAGGCAATGGTACAATCTAAATGTGAAACATCAAGTTCATGAAATGGACTTGAGGGGTAGACCGCTTTTGTTTTGCCACCATATAACACGAAGGTCCCTTTCACACATACAGACCGTTTGTCCGTTTTTCATCGTCCGTTGACGGATGAAAAACGGACATCAATGCAACTCTATTTAAAAACGGATGACAACTGATGATCATTCATTTGCATCAGTTTTCATCCACTTCCGTCAACATCCGTTTTCTTGAAGGGATGAAAGTCCTATTTTTCATCCATCAAAAAAATGGATCGGACGAAAAACAGATGTAAATGGACGAACGGTCCGTTTTTCATCCGTTTTTGCATTGATAGTGGATGTAAAAAAAACTGATGAAAAACTGATGACCACAGATGAAAAAAACGGATGAAAAAAACGGACAAAAAACGGATGAATACTTCATCCGTTTTGATGTGACGGAACTGATGAATGGTCCTTATGTGTGAAAGGACCCGAAGGGCGTTTTTTTTAACAGTCCAAAACCGCCCCTTTATGTTATCCTATGTGTCCATGCACACATGGACGTATATTGTAGTTTAACATATTGGCTGTCATCTGAATTGGCGTTCAAGAGTCGTTCTTCTGTCCACAAAAAATGCTGGGCGCCGATAAACGCAGCCCTTTATCGGCGTCCGGCATTTTTTATAGTGAATAGAAGCTAATGAAGTAAAAAAACGCTCAAAAACTCAGATAAATGCTGCTTAAAGAACGGTTTCTAAGCATAGTCTCCTGCCACTAAAATCCGACGCCCGGAGAGCATCCAGTGTGCATGGAGCCTTAAGGCCCATACACACAATAAGACATGTCCGTACGATGAACGATAAGCTGACTATTTGATCCTTAGTGCTTTCGACAGCTGATTCCAACTGTTTGGATGACAAAAACTGAAGGTGCAGGCTAGAAAATGACATCACTTCCGAAGTTGTATTCTGTTGTATGAGAATTTTCATCAGTTGAGTAACCTCTTCATTTTCGATATGATACTAGCATGCTAAATTAAAAAAAAAAAAAAACATGACAATTATTCATCTGATATTCTCATCGTGTGTATGAGGCTTTAGGCCGGGTTCTCACTGGTATGACACAACTGTTTGTTGTTGTACGACAGTCGATCTGACTTTGCCCTGCGAAATCGGTCCTACTTCCATCTGACTTGAATGAACTGGATACAGTTTTGCTTTGACTTTGAGCTAGTCCGAATTGTCCTTTGACCAATCAAAACAATCCCAGTGTGACATAAATTCCTTTTCCTGCTGCTGTAATCACCATGTCGGATGGTTAGGACGAGGATCCGTCTTTGATCCGACTTCAATGATATTGAATGGGCTGAAATGGACTAAAGTCAGACCAAGGTAGCGCAGGAACCTTTTTTCAAAGTCGGATCGGCTTGTGTCGGACCAGTTAAGATGGCTCTCATTGGGAACTATTGATTTGTACACCTCATGCGACGTGCTCCCAAAGTTGGGAGCGCATGTCGCACCAGTGTGAACCAGGCCTTACACTGGTTGAAAAACTCCATCCTCACCAACCACTAGCTCACCAGAAATGGCTAGTTAGTCATCTACTTTTATATGTTGCTGACTTATGGCACAGACTGACCATGATGAAGTAACAAGGGCAATAGGGGATGCTGCTGAAAAGTATGATCTGCAAAGACTACTGTAAGTAAGGTTACCCATAGATGTAATCGAATTGTTCATTTATCATCCAGCGGTTATTATGCCTGTTGGTAGAGCAGAAGGCTCTGACATATTCTTGGGTAGACGCTAGAGAACAATTGTTTTCTATTTTATTTCTATTGCCTTAGCCGATCTCTGTTGTTTCCGGTAGGATTTTGGTTAGCACCAGGGGTCTCTGCTTCCCCTTCTGTATACAAATGATCAACAGAGCATGCACATTTTTGAACAACCATGTTTTCTAAATGTCTTCCCAAACTGCATTGTAATAACTGTGGAATGTTTTATGAGGGTAGTGTACTGCTAGATACATTGTTATATCAGGGGAAATTTCCAATTGGGCTACTAGCCTTGATGATGCTTTGCAGAGGGTTCCTAAAGCTTGATAGCCATTGGCATCCAGTTCTGCTGTCATTGTAGGTATTGGAATGCATTTGTGGGTCAACGAGCAAAGAAACAGGCTGCTACATTGTGCTTCTATGCTTTCTAGCTTATTTCTAAATAAGCTAGTTATAACTTTAGAACTAATATATAAAGTACCTCTTGTTCTGAAGGAGCTAAACAGTGGTGGAATTTACTAAATCTGCAGCAAGCAGAATTTGAAGCAGCTGCACGTGGCAACCAATCATGATCTGTTTTTAATTTTCATGCTTGGTTCACACTGCTGCAATGGCAAAGTTGTACAACTTTGCCTGCGACTTCCTTCCGACTTGAATGCTATTTAGTAGCCTGTGCAAGGGCTGAGATCTCACCCAAGTCAGACCAAAGTAGTGCAGGAACCTTTTCTAAAGCCAGAGTGACTTGTACAGTATCAGTTAAGAATTTGACATGTCATGCGACTTGGGGTCTCACACGTCGTATCTCATGTTGCAGCAGTGTGAACCAAGCCTAAAATCTTAACTGAGCAATCTGAAGTTAGAAGCTGATTGGTTGCTATGCACAGCTGCTCCAGATTCTGCCTGCTTCAATTTTAGCAAATTCCCCCCGCAATGTGTGCACTGTTAACATAGAACAGAATAAATCTTTTGATTATTGGTTATAGATGCCAATACACTGTGACCAGTATTCCCTTCTATTGTGTTCATCTAGAATTTTGAACAATAGGAAGCTTGCTGACATTTTCCACTTCATTTGTTACATTAACTGTCTGTCGTGATTTTAGCTTTGGTGACGTTAAAATGGCAGAATGCCCATTTCTTCTACACAGGAGGCATTAACCAAAGAGGTGTTAAGTTGTACTTCAAAATCTATTGTACTCTGGCACTAAAGTCAAAGCTTTTGTTTTAGTTTTAGAAAGAGTGGAGAGGGATCCAGGAACTCAGTTCGCAACATTTTCCATTTGTCCTGGTATCCATTATCACCGAAAGTGAAATAAAATCCCAAATAGTGAATTGTCACCAGAGCAGGAATAGAGGGGAAATCTTCCAGTGGGGACAACCAAGACTTCCCTCACTTTGGAGGGATTTCTTCTCACTTCCTGTTTTGGCTTTGGGATAGAAAGTGAAGGAAAATCTCCCCAATCGGACACACAAAAGAAGGAAAAAAAGACAGACCAGGGTTAGAATCCTCCCTTAGCCCTCCTTTACACTAAATGCGATCTTGAAATCGTGCTACTTCACTTGAGGTAGCATTATTTTAAAGCCACGGTTCAGTGCAATTTCGGGTGCAACTTGCCTGACATCTGTGCAACTTTCTGCACAGATGTCTATGCAAGTCGCACCTGAAACTGCAAAAAATCGTGCAGTAACCTTTTTTTCAAATCAATGCGGCACCGATTTGAACAATAGGGTTGCACCGGTGTAAACTCGATCCAAAATCAGAAAAAAAGCTTTGCCTTCAGTTATTCTTTAACCACTGTGCTGCTTCTGGGTGACCTGCACAGGCAAAACTCGTACGTTGCTGCCTGCTTCTGGGTTTAGGGTCCGCATGTTGATAATCAATACAGAGGGGTGAGCAGGGCTGGTTCAATAAAAAACAGCCGCCATTCTGCATGTGTGTATTAAAAGCAGCAACCAACTGGCTCCCAATCTGTGCTCTCAGCCAATGGCTGAGAGCACTGATCGGCGTATTCTGGTGGGCCCCCCCCCCCCCGTCAGAACACAAGAGCTCGTTGGGGGAGATTGCTGTACTAACATCGGATCGCTGCTGGGTTGAACGGAAAAAAGGAATAATGTGTACCAGGCTTAAGAGACCTATTAGTAAAAGCAGCACACATTACATATAATATAATTACATACTGTATATACATATAAGGCTCACATTTAACCCCTTGATCACCCTAGATGTTAACGCCTTCCCAACCAATGTCATTAGTACAGTAACATTGTATAGTAGTATCACTGATCACTGTATCAATGTCACTGGTGATGTCAGTATCAATCAGTTACCTGCCGTGTAAGATTCCCCACCGTATCACAGTCCCATTATAAGTTGCTGATCACCGCCAGGAATAAATAAATAAAAAATCCAGTGTACATGCCATAGTTTGTAGACCCTAAAACTATACACTAATGGGATTTTTTTTTTTAGTCAAAGATATGTAGCAGAATACATTTTGAACAAAATTTATGAAGACATTTGATTATTTGTATTTTTTATTGGCTAGGTTTTGTAGCAGAAAATGTATTTTTTTTTTTTTTTCAAAATTTTCAGCCTTTTTTCCGTGTTTTATATCGCATAAAATAAAATGGTGATCAAATGCCACCAAAAACAAGCTCTATTTGTGTGAAAAGATAAATTGTGTTTGGTTACAGCGTTGCATGACCACGCAATTGCCAGTTAAAGTAGTGCAGTGCTAAATAGCAAAAAATGGCCTGGTCGTGAAGGGGTAAAATCTGGAGCGCAAGTGGTTAAATACTGACCTGGATAAGGACTTGGCCCAACTTGTACCAGAGAGACCACCCAATATGGGTCATGACTGGAAAAACCTGCTCTATATTTGCATTGCAAAGTGCCTGGCAGTTTGAGACTTGGGCACAAACCTGCTAGGGTATGCTGATATGTTGGTATCAGGAACTGCTATCTTTGTCATTGTCATGTCACTCCAGGTTCATTTTAGGCACATCTAGATAAAGTGCCTGTTCAAGGGAACTTTTTTACATTTAAATGCCCTTTCTTTTTGTGACATTAATTAAATAAGTATGACGTCTTTACTTGCACACATGGCTGTTTTCCATTGCGTGAATGTACACAAACCTCCTTTCTGATATTCATATCCTAATAGATTATCAGTATATCTGTGATTCTAAACATATTTCTAAGCCTCATATATGTGGACGTTTTGAAAAAAAATGAGCTGTAACGTCGGTACTGACGTCAGGAAAAAATCGTCGTTAAAAACGCAATTTCATTGGCGTTTTGTATTGGCATTAATGCTTGTTATTGAGCGTCAGCGCTAAGTCGCGTTTTGTTTAAAAAGACATCCCTCTGCTATTTTTGGACATTTTAAAACCTAAAACGCTGGCGCTATAAACGCCGGTTAACGTTGCTACGGCACTTTATTGAGCGTTTTGCTGGCTCAACGTCAAAAACACTCTAACGCTGCAGCTGCAGAACGCACAGGGCCTGCGTTAGATTTACAGCTTAACCACTTAAGGACCGGAAGGATTGTTAGGACCAGAGCACTTTTTGCGATTCGGCACTGCGCCGCTTTAACTGACAATTGTGCAGTCATGCGACATTGTACCCAAACGAAATTTGCGTCCGTTTTTTCCCACATATAGAGCTTTCAATTGGTGGTATTTGATCGCCTCTGCGTCATTTCTGATCACCGCTATAAACAAAAAACAATATTTCTTTTTGCTAAAAATATAAATCCAAAAAAAAAATATATATATATAAAAAAACTAATTTATGCATCAGTTTTGGCCGATAAATATTCTTCCTCATATTTGTGGTAAAAAAAATTGCAATTGGCGTTTGATTGGTTTGAGCAAATGTTGCCGTGTTTACAAATCATGAGAATTCATTTCTGGGGTTTTTTTTTTACAATTTTTTTTTTTTTTTTTTACTAGTAATGGCGGCAATCTGCTATTTTTATCGGGCCTGCGTAATTGCAGCAGACATGTCGGACATTTTTGACACTTTTTTGGGACCAATGACATTTATACAGCGATCAGAAATTTAAATATCCTCTGATTACTCTATGAATGTCATTGGCAGTGAAGGGGTTAACCTGCAGGGGGCAGGGAAGGGGTTAACTGTGTTCCCTAGGCGTGTTCTAACTGCGAGGGGGCTGGGCTGGCAGGGCACCAGAGATCTAACTGATCCAGAGTACAGGGATCAGTAGATCTCTGATATTCCCCCTGTCAGAACGGGAAACCGCCGTGTTTACATCGGCAGTTCCCCGTTCTGGCTCTGTCACAGTGCATCGCGAGTTGCTGGTGGACATCAAGTCCGCCCGACCTGCGGCCCCACTCAGGCGCACTCACCTCTTAGCAGCCTTGCACGAAAGTGACGACTATAATCGGCGATTCGCAGGACAGGGCCACACTGTCGCTGCTTATAGTTGTACTTCGGTTGGCAAGTGGTTAAGAACGCCGACGCCATCTACAGCTCAATAACATCAACGTGTATATGAGGCCATTGAATAACATGGTGTGGCATTCTTAAGCTGTAAAAACAGCTCAAAAATGCAACGTTAATAACACTCGTGTGTATGAGGTCTAATAATAAATGTCTGTAAAGATGCAGTAGAATGGATAAATTGACAGACTCTTTTCTCATTTTTTGTCCAGCTCAGGGGCGTAACGATAGGGATTACAATTGCAACCGGGCCCCATGCTCCAGGGGGCCCGTACACACAGCTGTGGGGGGGGGGGGGGGGGGGGGGGGGGGGGGGGG
>BLSH010053532.1:822044-844475 GCA_018402905.1 Glandirana rugosa | reverse complement strand
AAATTTGTTTTACATATTGATTATGGCTCTATTGAGGTGTTTTATTTTTAACCCATGAGATGCCGACTTGCTGAAGCTTCAGTTTGTAATTTTATATATGACCACGAGGGGGTAACGATATACTACACATTGGTTGTGCTTTACCATTCCTGTTCACAGTGCAGGTCCTAATTGTTTTACTAATTGATAACCACACAACTAAAAGTAAACACTTAAAGCTGAAGATTAGGTATGAGTTTTCTTGTATAGTAACATTGGTTGAGCTTGGACCAGTATAAGTATGCATATCCCATACCCGACTGATCCCTATCGAAAATTTGTTCTGTTTAGTTAATAAATGTATTTTTTTTATATATATTTCTTTTGCCAAATGCAGGAGATGTCTGAATAATTAAGTAAAAGGAACATTGGCAGCCACTGTTTATGGTTCAGACACACACTGGACATCTTCAGCTGTCTTGGGAAAGTTTTGAGTCCAGGACCACACTTATCGGAGGTGCCTTGATGGGGCAGTTGGCTTCCACATGTATTTGCAAATATATGCAACAAAACAACCTGCCCACCTTTTGTATTGTTATGGATAATTTATGTATAGCTGAAAAACTCTTATTGCCTTCTTTCTGCCAGCTTTGCTCACGTGAGCTGTGCCTGTCAGCTATGTGCTGGGGCAGTTACCAGCGTCTTAATGTGTTTTATGTTGCAGTAACTTTACCAGCCAGTTTTCACCTCTGTGAAACAACATAACTACACTAAACCATTGCTCTTTTTGCTTATGTTGTATCTATGCATGCCGGTTATGTGGATAGACGCGAGGGAAACTGAAAACCATATGAGGTCTGTAAATGGTGACCTAGGAATTTACTTGTGTGGTCATTCTAGGCATTAACACAGTCCCAATAGGATGTTTGCATTTGACTCTGTTTTGATGTAGTGCATACACTTCTAAAGAGTTCTTTAAAGGGAAACTTTCATCGAGAGAGAGAAAGTGAGATCAGCATGGAGCAGCTGAGTGCTCTCCACTAGCGAACAGATTGCTAGTGTAAAGTTCAAATAGAAGCTGCAGTCCTCACAGTATTCTGACTCCTAACTGTTGTAATGGCGACTTATCCCTTGTTGAGACCTCTATGCCTGGCCTGTATAAGCAGATATGATCACCGCAGACAGTTCTTATCAGATAGTGACTCACCAATTACCGATTTCTTCCACGAGCGTTTATTCATTGGAATAGCAGGTACAGCATACAACAAATGTGACAGATGGTCGAAAGATGGTAACTGCAGGTCAAAACATAGTAATGTGTCCTAGGATGCGAGTGGATTGAGTGAGGCCTTCTAGCATGTAGCCATATTCTTTACCTCATGAGAGAGAGGACACAGGAAGAGGAACTAGAATAGCAGAGTGCACCCGGAACAGGAAGTTACAGAGTAGAGTGAACTAGGAAGAGGAAATAGCTCACAGAGGATGGGAGGTACACGCTTAGAAAATACAATAGAAAGGTGTAATATCCAAAAGAAACACAAGATGGCATTGTAATAACCAACTATAAAAACATTACTATAGCTGCATATTTATGTTACATGGAAATCATGTAACAGAACACACAGTGCTCAACCTTTTAATTATGGGTGCTTGGTGTGAATGTTACGGATGGTGCCTTGCCAGAATCGGATATGAAGATGAAAAGTTGCCAGCACTCCAAATGTTTTTATTGTGAAAACAGCGTTACTTAAAGCGGTTGTACTCTGCGTGACTTAAAAAAGAAAAAAAACCTGTAAGGCAGTTGCATGATGTGCTAGTATGCATCACATTTACCTTAGAACACAAGAACCTGTTGACTCTCCGACAGTCCCATTCACTTTAATGGGACAGCTGGTGATTCGGCAGTGCTACAACAAGGTGAGGGATGTGGCGGCAGCAGGTGAGTGGATGCATGGCATCATTTGCCTGGGCATGGAAACCTGGAAGTAACTGTAAAAAAAAAAAAAAAAAACAGAATAATATACTACTATATGTGGGTGGTGGACACACAGGAATACCACACCCCACCCCATCAAATCAGCTCATCTACACTATATCGTGGTGGTGGTGGGCACAGAAACCTCCCCCCTTCCCAGACCAGCTCATAGTGGCAGGGCAGACACAAACACCCCTTCAGCCTCTTCTCACACCAGCTCAGGTGACTGGGTGGTGGATACCATGCCAACCCACACCCTGCGAGGCCCTGAAACATTGTTTTTTATGCCTTATGTGACACTGTCTACATGTGCAACAAGATATTTAGTGTGCTGGTGACTTTGCATTTTTGTATCATGATGGCAGGCGTGACATGGTCCTAAGGGAAAATGTATAGCATCAGCTGTCTCTTGTCCTGAGTCTCCTAGAGCATGATTGCCTCAATAATTGACTCTACATAATTTCAGTAGTTGGATGTCAATTATCCTCATTAGGAGTAGGAGAGATTTTGTGAAAGCACTGATTCCAATGTGAAATCACCTCTACCACATTTTGGAAAATCACTTTTACTGGCTATTGGACATGACTAGTGCGATGTGCCTACTACTAGTGCAATGTGCGCCACTACTTTTTATTTTATATTTTCTTATTTATGTTGCCAAAAAACATCTGTTTTATAAAAGCCCAAATTATATTGAACACTTTAAGCACATAGAGTTTATTTTGGGGCATTCATGCTACTGATAACTATAGATTAGCTTACTACCACTGTGCATAAAAGTGTACAACAGTACACGGCATTTGTGTACATGGCTGTTACCATGTGTAAGAGGATTGTGGGGGTAAAAACCTCCCTCAAAATAGAAAACGGACTTTGTAGGCATAACACGAAGCAATAATTTATAAAAGGTATATTTTTATTCCAAAATAGTTAAAAACCACATATAACTAACATAGCACTCTATAGCTCAAAACAGAATCAACAGATACCCAATATCGCAGTCGTGGAGGTATGGAATCTTTTATAAGGTAGATAGAGAGTTCATAATGGTGTGGTAACAGTAAAATACTTGTATCAAAAGATTGTAGTGTGTATAAATTCCTCCATGCTTGCTTGTCAACACATTTCACAATTTAATATCTTCCTCAGGACATACTGGGTGGGTGCCAATATCGCAGTCATGGAGGTATGGAATCTCTTGTAAGGTAGATAGAGTCCATAATGGTGTGTTAACAGTAAAATTAGTTATATCAAAAGATTGTAGTGCCCATAAATTAAATGCCAAATTAGGGTAGAAAATACCCTCCGTTTTGACTTTCACTGATCACAATAGATTCAGCCATGTCTGTTTTATATTGTGGATTATAGGTTGCTACCTTACTATATGATACTCTAATCAATGAATCTACATTTTGCAGCCCCAATTGAATTTGGCGTTTCTTGTTGTGTTGTATCAAGTTTTCTGACATGGCGAACTATGTTGGCATAGCATGGGATGGATGCTCAAATCTCTAACAATTGTCTAGGGGAGGAAGGTGCATCTTCAGAGCTAGATGTGTTATATATATATATATATATATATATATATATATATATCTATATCTATCTATATCTTGCTGCGACCGCCCACTGGGCATGCGCGGTCTCCCATCCCCCCCCCACAATGGGTGATTTCATGTTTCCCTGGGTATGTCTCTTGACATCGTGGATTTATAATTATTAATACAAGATCATGTTCAAAACATAGGAGCATACAAGCTTTATTTATACAGTTTCCTACAATGCAAGCATATTAGGTATGATATGATTGGTTGCAAAGATGTACGTCATTGTATCTAACCATAACTCTGACACTTGTCATACAAAAAGACAAACTTATTAATTTACACAATTCCTGTATGTGCATTAACCACCCCTCCGGAAGATTTACTCCCCTTCATAAGCAGACCATTTTTTGCTATACGGCACTGAGTTACTTTTAATTGACAATTTCGCGGTCATGTGACGTTGTACCCAGACAAAATTTATGTCCTTTTCCCCCCCCCCCCACAAATAGAGCTTTCTTTTGGTGGTATTTGATCACTATGCAGAGTTTATTTTTTAACCACTTCAGTTATCCTGACTGGACTTCATATGATGTCCGGCCGGATAACCCGTGATCGCGGCGATCGGTGGAGCGGTGTGTCAGTCTGACACACTGCATTACTGATCTCAGTAAAGAGCCTCCGTCGGAAGCTCTTTACCACGTGATCAGCCGCAGACGCGAGTAGAGGAGAGCCGATCGGCGGCTCTCCTGATGGGGGGGTATGCGCTGATTGTGTATTAGTGCAGCACCCCCCCCAAGGATCGCCACGCAGGACCACCAAGGAGCCCACCCAAGACCCCTAGGTAAGGGGCACACACCATACTATAGGGATGGCACTGTGCCCATCTGTGATACCTGCCAGTGTCTCCTTATCAGTGCTGCCTAACAGTGCCACCTATCAGTGCCATCTCATCCGTGTAGCCTCATCAGTGCCCATCATGAAGGAGAAAATGTACTTATTTACAAAGTTTTGTGACCGAAACAAAGAAAAACGTTTTTTTTCCCATAATTTTCAGTATTTTTTTATTTGTAGCGCAAAAGATAAAAACCGCTGAGGTGATTAAATACCACCAAAAGAAAGCTCTTTGTGGGGAAAAAAAATTATAACAAAAAGGTTGTTTGGGTACAGCGTCGCATGACCGCACAATCGTCATTAAAAATGTGATCACGATAAAAGCTGAAAATTGGTCTGGGCGGGAACGGGGGAAAGTGCTTAATATTGAAGTGGTTAAACAAAGACTGTCAATTTGGAAAAAAAAAAATTTTTTTTTTACTTTCTGATACCCAATGAAAAAAAAAATCTAATTACTTAATCAGTTTAGGCTTATATACACTCTAATATTTTTGAGGAAAAAAATCCCAATAAGCATATATTGATTGGTTTGCGCAAAAGTTTTTTAGCGTCTACAAACTATGGGATAGTTTTATTTTTAACTAGTAATGGCGGCGATCAGGGAGTTCTAGCGGGGCTGCAATATTGCAGTAGACAGTCGGGACACTAACTGACACTTTTTGAGGACCAGTGACACAAATACAGTGATCAGTGCTAAGCATATGCCCTGTCACTGTACTAATGACACTGGCTGGGAAGGGGTTAAACAGGGGCAATCAAAGGGTTTACTGTGTACCTAGCCAGTGTTTTCTAACACTTTTACTTGGTACTTTTACTAGGGGAAGGCATTGATCCATGTTCCTGCTTTGCTACGGTGATCGCCATACTGGCTCTCTCCCTAATGATCGGCGGGTGGCGGAGGTCTAATCACAGCGGGAGCGGATCGCCATCCGTGCGCATTTGTGCCCCAGACCTGGAAGTGTCTGATCACGTGCTAGGATTAAAAAAATGATTTTCCTAGACTTAATGTAAGGCAATGCAAGTTTTCAAATGCTCTTTTCTCCCATTTGAATGTCACACACACGGTCTGATTTGGCCATAGGGAATGTCAGTCCCTGCCTTCATCTTTGAACATGTACCAGGCAGACATCATTCTTAATGGCCAGCACCATTCCAAGCTAAGTTAATGTCATGTAATTGCATGGGAGAAATGAGCAGTGGAATTTCTGAACACTGTGTGGCCTTTGACATACCTGGCAGTTCATGGGATTTCCTGATAGCTTATCAGGAAATCCTATGGTGGGCGGGGGAATATACTTAATTTTTTTGTTTATTATTGTACTTCGCTCAATGAGTAAAGCATTAAAGGTGAAGTACAGACTTACAAAAAAAACAAGCATACATACCTCCATGCTGCCGCATCAGTGTGATGCTGCAGCTTTCTCCCTGAGAACTGAGTAATCACATGACTGCTGATCGCTCAGTTCTCGGTCTGCTTGGAGCTGAGAGTTGACTGTCATTCACCACTATCTGCTCTTGAGCTCCAGTACTCACTGGAGCGCCTGGCTAGGGAGGGGGTAGGAGCACCTGGCAGGCTCTCAGCTGCACTCAGATGCTGAGCCACTCTGAGTGGATCCTGACAACATGGTTGGAATCCTTCCAGAGTCTGGAGCGGCTCTGTGACATCAGCTGTAGCCTGTCTGCTGATTTTGGGTCACAGGAGGGCAAAAGTACGTGCACTTCAATGACCCACAAAAGTATGACCAAAAAAGCTTTGGCCATACTTCTCTTTTAAAGGATTTTGACATCACTTATTGAACAGGATAAAGTTCACTGACTCCTGGATATCCTGGATAGTTCAGCTGCCATTACTTTTGCCAAAAGCTCATTAGACACATTTATAATTTCTAGACCAGCCTTTCTCATGGAGAAACCTTTGAATTAATAGTATATCACCAAAATGTTTCTTTCATTATAGTTTGTTCTATTTAAACCTAATCCTTTTATGCAATATACATGGTCCTGATGAAGCGGGTGGCCCCAGGAAACACAGTCCAACCTACAATTGAATTGCAAGTCTATGACAGTGATAGGCTTTGTAACTCCGAGGTTCTTTTTGTATATTTCCATAGAATTTTTAACTTTCAAATGTGTTTTATTGAAATTAAATGACATTAAATGGATTACAACTGGTGTAAATACAAAAGACATGAGTACAGTAGGCTTAAAGTGTTACTAAACCCAGTAATATGGAAATCGTTCATCCCCCCCCCCCCACCCCCCGCAGTGCCCACAGCTTATAAATCCTCTTTTTACATTAAAATACTGCCACTATATACCTTTTTGGCTGATCTGTATACCACGGTCACATGATAAACTGCAGGGTCTGCCCAAGTTCTGAGTGTTCAGGTAGGAGGGGATTTCCACTATAGCCTGTGTCCTGATGTGGTTATGGGAGCCGTATCATCCATCAATCAAGATGTGACATCCCACCCACTGTGCTTGTTTTTAGTTGCTGGGCATGGAGGAGGAGGGAGGGACTGGGCTGTCATTTTAGGATCTGTATATGCGCCCAAATGTGTGATATCCATATCGTGTGACCTGAACAGCTCAGCTCAACAAGGAAATATTCTTTCCAGCAATAGAGACCAAACTGTGCAGCTTTACGTCTCTGACTGTGTATGACTGTGTATTATCTGGCCTTGCCAAGAGACCTGCTATTCTGCATATACAGACAGATTTTACTGTTGTGGGTTTAGTAACACTTTAAATAAAGACCACCGTCTACAACTGCTCCATAAAAATGGTCATTAAAAGACCGAAAAAGGAAAAAAAAAACAAGAATACAACAAAAGGGCCAATCCGCTATGCACATTGTGTGGAAAGAAAATGGCTGCGGGTTCATTTCAGGGTTGGACCTCCAGATAGGATTACTAAATAGACTTATGGTATTCAGTGTCAACATGTGCTTATGGGCATATATCTGGGACAGCCTACCAGCGGTCCCAGATTTTGTTATATTTGGTTGGTCACCCTCTGGGTGTATAGATGAGTTTTTTTTGTAGGGTAATACAGAATTCATTTCACAACACCAGGCCTTGCAGAGTGGTAGGGAGTATCTGCATCCATTGGCGTCCAATAAACTTCCTAGTGATAAATGGCACTTCCTGTAGGAAAATGATCTCCAAAATTGTCATCCTTGTAGGAGACCGAACAGGTAAAGTCTGGGGCCAGCTGTCAGAGGTGAGCCCATTTTATTGTGGAGGAATTGAATCACTTGCGACCAGTAATCATGTATAACTGGATATTACCACAGATTGTGGAAGAATTTCCTCCAAGGATCTGCGCATCTGGGAGAGTGAGAGTGGCGATATATGGCTATGCGTACTGGTAGTTCTCAAAGGCAAACTGAAAGGCCCACTTCAAAATATTGTGCGTTTTCCATGCTATTATCTGGGATGGTGCCGATGAGCACCTAACAAAAAATTTACGGCTGGCATCCCACCTGTTATATGTGATGGATAACCCTTGAAATAATTTTCTGGGTACAGTGAACACCTACTTCTAATTATTATATCTACACCTCATGGTACATTAGTGTGATGGTCATTGGGGAAAATTCTCCTTACATTTGTGGTCATTGGCAAGGATCTCTCCTTGCAGATGGCTAAAAAGATGATTGCTGCCAGTTATTACTCATCTGAGAGGTAGAGGTTGCTTGTTACTCAAGGAACCTTTAGCAACCACTGGAGGAACCTCTGGGGTTCCACTGAAGCCTGGTTGAGGAAGGCTGTCTTAGACATTACATCTATATATCCATGAAGCAATTGCACCCTTCTAGGTTCTTTGTCAGGTTTACTGAACTTTTTACACAAGTATTACATTCGGTGCATGTGCACTGAAGGTATTATTTTGCTCTCCTATAATGCCTTATGCCAGCTCAAGTGTTGGGTTAGGTTCTGCCCTATACTATTTAATTGTATTTGCCAATGCCATGCCATCATTCACACTGATGATAAAGCTTTTGTTTCCTATTTATCACCCAATTCCTTATCTTAGGGTGGATTTAGTGAGGTTTCCTGCTCCTGTGATCACAAGGTGATGTCTGTTTGCCTACAGTTGCTCTTGGCCTACCAGCTCTGTTTCAGGAAAACATGTTGCTAATTCTTTCATCACATAATCTGTAATTACTGGTGAGGTACTGCTGCATTCTTTTATTGTTTACACGTGTATTGAAAGGTGTATCTTTGGTCAATGGAACTGCATAAAGGCTTGAAGTTCATTGTTGACATGTACAGCCTGTAATTATTGATTGGGTCATTTTTTCCACTTTGCTGACATAGAATCTCTTTAATACCTGGGCACAGGGAAGACGTCTTGCGCACGAGTTTTCATTTTGGAAACCAAGTTGTTTTCATGCTTTGTCTTTTTGTTGTCTCTCTAGTTTTTATGATTTGTCTTCTGATTATGGTGTGTTGTGATAAATTCTCATTTAGTTCCCACTAGTGCAATTTCTGATGCGTTCCAGAACACATGGAATCACATTAAATGTGAAATAACTTGAGCTTCTGTGGAGGCAGTTCACATATACGCAGTGTAAATCCAATGCAGTTTTAAAAGGGTCCTGTGGGGGCAAGGTGTGATTTTTAGCTCCGTAGACTCAAATAGAAGCTGTATGCAGACTGCTTATATGTCCTTAAGTAGCACGATTACAGCAGGTTTTCTAGAAGTCTTTGCTTTCTTCCCCACCTCCCATCCCTGGACCATGTGCTAAAGTGCAGGAGCAAGAGAGACCATGACCTAAATCTTAGCTGCATCCATAACGCATCAGAATCTCATCTGAAACTCGCAGCGCTAAGTGGATCCAACTCGCACTGCATCGGTGTGAAGCTAGGCTTAAGCCTCGTACACATGGGACGACGATCGCATACAACAGGTCGTACTAACGACCGCTGTATGCGATATCGATCGTATGCGCGATTAGAACAGTCGAACATACGACGGTCGTACAAGGGAGTTGTATGAGCAAACTAGAAAACTTGGTAGTACCAACAAGCGCTCATACGACCGTTGTATCGTGTGTACAGAGCAGTTGGTACAACAAGTTGTATTGTGCAAAACACGCATGCTCCAAAGTCAGGAACGGCCGGATGCTAATTACATGCACCTGAACTTTCTTTCTGCAGTCGTGCGATCGTGTAGTGCAGTCAGTATGCAAGTTACATTATGCAACATACGATTTGCGACGATCGTACATACGATCGTCGTCTGGTGTGTACGAGGCTTTAGTCATCTGTAGCTGTCGGACTTGATTATACTTTTGTATTTCTCTGTATAAGTTGTGACAATGGCGAACTACAGATAGATAAGATTTTGTAACTCTGTTCATCTGATCTTATGATGTATATACAGTGGGTATAGAAAAGAATCACCCCAACTTTAACAGAATCACACTTTATTGCTTTGCAGCCTGAAATGAAGACGAGCACAGTTTGTTCGTTTATTTTATCCAGCTGTATTTATTAGATTTAACACCACCAAGTCAGAAAAATATTAAACCGAATCTTTGAGTTGGACTAAGGCAGTGGTTCTCAACTCCGGTCTTCAGGACCCACCAACAGGCCAGATTTTGAGTATTACCTTGGGGAGATGCAGACTAGAATACTGCAATCGCTGAGCAGCAAATGATATCACCTGTGGTGTATTTCAGTTATCCTGCAAACCTGGCCTGTTAGTGGGTCCTGAGGACAGGAGTTGAGAACCACTGGACTAAGGTCACCCCCCTTCCTAAAAATGACTTATAAACGCAATCAGGTGTAGCTAATCGCCTTCTCATTGGCACACAAAGCTATTTTCATTGTGATTAGCTCAGCATGAGCAGAGCTTTCCTGGAGCATTTCAATCCTGGGTAGTGCAACTGAAGCTAACCATCAACTGTGTGGCAAGGCACTGTCAAAAAATCTCCAAGATAAAGTTGTGGACAGGCACAAGTCAGGAGATTGATACAAAAACATGTCAAAGGCTTTATCAATGCCTAGAAGCACAGTGAAGTCTATTATTGAGAAGTGGAAGGTTGGATGTTATACATTGCAATTCGTAAATACAGCTGGCTAAAACAAAAACCGTGTCTGTCCTCATTTCTGGCTGTAAAGCAACAACATGGGATTATTTTAAAGGAGGTGATTCTTTTTTCTTTATACCCACTCTACCTCTGCCATACTGCACAGACAGGCATGATTAACTGATAATGCAGTAAAGCTTCCTGTGTCACCTTTCTGCCTCCAGCAGAGAATGGGCGCCCTCTCTGATTGATGAGCTGACCCAGGAAGCAGTAGTGGGGGACCACTAAGTGGCAGTCATCATCTTATTGACTTGCAGAGGTTTGTGTACAAAAATGGCTGGACAAAATTTTAAATCATCTGGCAGGTAAAACTGTAAGCGACTTGCATTTCAAATATAAAGTAACTGCATGATTAGTAATAAAAACAGGCTAAAAATGACAGTTTGTATGGATATAGAATATAATCATCACACTGTGTACTAAACCAGAGGCACCACCTTAAGTATACAGATTGGTAACTAAGGATAAAACACTCCCGCTTAGTACAAGAGCCTGTTCACTTATAAGGGAGAAGTGCCTTCTACTTATGTTCTGATAACAAGGGTGTGCATAGTCCCTGTACAGCAGAAGTGTATTAGATGTGTCCGTGTCATAATAATGACTGCTCTGTCTATGGGAACGATAAAAAGAATGGATGCTTATTAACATTTAGCATACTGGCCATGGGGAACTTTCTTCAGAATGTGTGTTCTTGTTTGTGGGTTTTCTATGGGTTCTTTGCTTTCATAATCCCAAAAGAAAAAAAAAATTCAAGCTGCTTAAAGCAGAACTTTACCCTCTCAAGAAACATTAACTATTTGAATCCTTATGCTGCTAGTCTTAGTAAACATTTAGGAAGGTATATTATATTTACTTCTTTTACAGCAGTACTAAACCAGAAAGCGAATATTATATTGCAGCTTATCATTTTCATAGTGATGGCTGCATATGTTTTCATTTTTAGGCTTTCTTTCACCTGGTGATCTGGCCTGTAAGTCATGTTGTTTTTCAAAAGAGCAAGCTATCCTGAAGATGTAGCAGTTGCAGGGTTGTAGTACATTCACTACTGTCCTGACTTGCTCACAATGATCAGCTTTTATTTATGTAAAACTTTTATTGCAAAAGGAAAAACTGTTAGCTGGAGTTTGTTAGTGTATCTAAGTCTCCCCTCCCCCCAGACTGACAATGCTGCTGTTCAAAGGTGCCCACCGTGTTCCCTAATGCAGGCTGTGAGCAGTCTAAGGGCCGGTTCACACCTGAAGCGACCCGACTTGCAAGGCGACTCGAGTCGACTTCAGCGAGGCTTGCAGGAGGCTTCTATTATAGAAGTCAATGCAAGTCGCGCTGAGGTCACCACGAAATATTACAGGAACTTTTTTTTCTAAGTCGGAGTGACTTGAGTCACTCCTATTAGAACAGTTCCATTGTACTGCATTGAGACGACTTGTCAGGCGCCTGAGAAGGCGCCTAGGTGTGGACGGGCCCTAATACAGGAGGTATGTTACTAGTCAGATCACCAGGTGAAAACTGAGGGGGGGGGGGGGACCTAAAAAAGAAAACGAATGCAGCCACATCTAATGATTGGTAGGCTGCAATATATTTCATTTTTTGTTTTGGGTTTAAATACTTAACTCCCAGGCTTCACATATACATGTAAAAATCAGCATTTTTTTAAAATTGGATAACTACTTAGAACCCCCAAACATTGTATATTTTCAGAAAGCAAAAGCCCCGGAGAAAAAAATGTTGATTGTTGCACTTTGTCACACGATATTTGTGCAGCGGTTCTTGTCCGTCCTCACAGCACCTGCCCGGGGAGGGAGGGGGAGGTGCCGTGAGCAGGGAAAAAGATCCCTGTTCAATGCAGAACACATCCCCGTGTCAGATGCGCTTCCATTGAACAAAATGGGCTGGGTGTGCGAATGCACCGCACCTATGTGAACCGGACACATTGAAAACAATGTGTTTTCAAGTGTCCTGCGAATTGGATGCAGTGTAAGCTGCATCCAATTCGCATAGGGGTGAACCCAGCCTTAATGAATTTTAGTGCACACAAACACAATATAATACTATTGTACTACTACAATATAATACCCTATTGTTTGGTAAAATATAAAAGATGATGTTCTACTGAGTAACTTCGTGAGCCTTTACAGGTTACCAGTTTAGACTTGCACCGAAGGTCCAGTGCTAGATTTATTGCGCTCGTTGTTGCGATCACCATTTCCATATGCATGCAGGAACGACATGCATGTTTGCATTTGCACACAAGCATGGGGGGACTGGGGCACTGGCCAAAAAAAAGCCCATCTACTTGCAATCAATTAAGTTAACCCAGCTATTTTATCACGGTTATGTAGTAGTTTTTTTTGTTTTTTTTTAAGATGAAAGCGAGATGAAAAAGGGATCTCACAAACCTTTATAGGCATAACATTTAATTAAGTAATGACAAATACAGAATAATATTACAAAATGTAACAAGAATACTTTGCTATAAATGTCTTTTCACCATGGGTCTCTCCCCCCGGTCTTGCGGCATGTGCATTTCAGCAGTCCTGGGATGGAACTACTGCTACAAGCTTTGGCTCATATGGTCAGTTTACAGTGGCATTCCATTAGGTCAGTAAAGCCATACTTCTATGCTTATATAGCCCCTTAACCAGGTTCTGGAGGCGTTTTTTCTGTAAAAAAAAAAAAGTTTTTATTTATCAGATACAAATACAAAAGAAAACTAAGTTCACCATATCATACAAATTATTACTATCATACAGGATTTATATAGCGTTGACAGTTTGCGCAATGATTTACAACATTAGCGTAGACAGTTACAATACAATTCAATTCAATACAGGAGGAATAAGAGGGCCCTGCTCGTTAGAGGTTACAATCTAAGAATTAAATTGCATAGATCATTAGGAGCTCTTTAGCAGCGTACATTATTCATCAGTGAAATAATCAGACTATTCGTTCATGTGAGGCAAAACCTTAAAGCGTTTATCAACCCAAAAAAAAAAAAAAAAAACAGATCCTGCTCCCTTAAAGCATGTTATACAGTACAGTGCTTGTGCTGTGTAATTTGGCCCCCTGTATCACCTGTAATACCCGTCTGATCCTGCCAGTTTCTGCCTTCACCCTGTATGCTGACTCCAATGTATCATGGCTGCAGAGCTGTGACACCGGAGTCGGTACATGCCTCCGTCATCTGCAGCTCTGCTTTGTGTCTCCTGTGTTCTCTCCCCCCTCCCCTCTCTGAGTGTCTGCTTGTGTCAGCCCTGCTCTTGCTGCTCTCATAATTAACATGAAAAGCCCCCACCCCCTTTGTATTAGAACAAGAAGTTCCCATGTGTCTGTGTTATATCATAAATATGCTTATCTGTACTGATAACACACCGTCTTCCTGCGGTCATGTGACTCCTCAGATATAACACAGACACAGGGGAACTTATTGTTGTAATACAGAGGGAATGGGAGCATTTTATACAAGTGGCTTAACAACCACTTTAAGGAACCCAAAAAAGGAGAAAAAAAAAAAAAGAACGAAAATTAATGGGAAAAGTGAATAGACTGGGTAGCACAAACTGGAGAAGGGAGGCATTCTTATACATAAGCCACAATCAAGAAAATATTAATCTCTTCATCACCAGCCATAAACGGTTCAATCCTCTGCCGGTTCAGCAGGGACCAGCCGAGATCCGAACTATCTATGCTCAGGCTGATTGTACTCAAGTCAATCCATTGATCGACTTGGGTACAACCAGCATATCAGATTTTTACATGAGATTGCCAACAGCTATATCTGCTGGCAATAATCCCTGTGTTCTCCTGGCAGGGAAGGATCCCCACGCTTCCCCGCCGGAAAAACACAATAGCTCAGAGCGAGTGATTCCCCCATCAACATTGACTGTGTTGATGGGGAAATTGAGTGTTTTTCTTTCCTGAAACTCCTAGTTGCAGGAAAGAAATTCTTATCTATGGCCTGCCTTAGTTTCTGCATTGTTTTGGAACACAACAGTACCTTGGCAAGGGGTGTTTCTTTGCAGAATTCAGAAAGTTGGCTCTCTGGTCATTGCGTTAACTAATCAAGGATTACTGTTTAATATGTTGTTTTTCTTTGGGCTTTTAATAACTGTAATACTGCTCAGCTGGTTTGATTTGACTGAGCTTGTTAGAAACTAAGGCATGTATTTAGTCAGTAGATCACTGCCTAAAATAACGACAATATTGACATTTCTGAGCATTTTAGATGGAGACAAAGCTCTATAATCACTTTGTGGTTTGGTAGATTTGCTTGGAGGAGTCAGCAGCTGGTGGCTGGTCAGCTATGTAAACGAGTAGAGGTAGGATAGTTTTTATTTTATTCTTTCTTATGCAAAATGCACAGTCCAGTGCCACGTCTTAAACGTTGGTTGTTAAAAAGCCTTGCATAGGAAGATTTACATTGCACTTGTTAAGGAAATGGTTACAAAGTTCAGTGCTAGCAGTCTGCTCTTTTGATGTTTATCAGAAACTGGAGTGGAATGACACTTGCGCATACAGATCAGGAAATATTCTACGCTCCAAGGATATTAGTTTCTAAAATCTCCGGCGATTTGCGGTGTGTGTCTGCTGTCCCAGCACTTTCCAGCATCATAACAGAGTAAATGTCACGGTCTAATGGCTGTGTCAAGAATGGCGCTACTGGTGGCGCTGAGGTAAGATGCCAATCTTGATTTCTGAAAGAATGTTCTTGTAAATTATAGATCCCTTCTTACCAACTAATCATTGATCTGTAATGAGTGAGTAAATGAGCATACTGTGATCTTTTTGAAGTTAATAATGCATTTTGGTTAATGCTGCTGCATTTTTAGTTTAGTTTATATTCCAGCAGAGAGACATAATTAGTATATAAAAGCAGATAGTCTTATGTGTGCTTATGGTTTAGTGCAGGTTTGTGACCTGGCAAATTGGTAGTTGCTGCGTTGTTGCAATAGTACTGTGGACCTAATCAAATTGGCTGTATTGGCTAATAGCAGATTAAGACCTTCTTCATTCTCCAACAGTCCTTTTACAAAATGCAGTGTAGAATGTATTCTGACTGCTTGCTTTAAGGTCACAGGTCTCTATATGTCCAAGTGTACATCACATCAACGTGAGGGTTTAGAGGGATTTTGATTTGTTTTGAATTTTTTTTATTTGCAGTTAGACAATGAGGGAGATGAATTTTAGGAATTCAGCCACTTTCTAGAATCTGTTGGCTCACTATGGGTTAAGTGCAGTGGCGGCCCGCTCATTAGGGGCGTTGCCCCCTAATCCGTGCACCCGGCTCCTAATCTCCATGCTTGAGGCTCTTATTTGGCTTCAAAAAAGGGTGGGCTCGGGGCGCAGACCACTGCGCCCCAAGCAGACCCACTTGTGTGACATTAGCGAATTAATATTCGCACATGTCTTCCTGCTTCTCCTCCTGGCCAATCGGGAACAGGTCCTGAGACCCGATTTGGCCAGGAGGAGACTCCCGGGCAATCGGGTCTCAGGACCCGCTTCCTGTTCAGCCTGGAGGAGAAGCAATAGCCCCGGCAATACCTTATCATCATCCTCCTCCCCGCACCTCTACTGCAGCATAAGGTAAGGCCATGGATCGCTGCCTTCCCCATTGTTCAATAAGAATGTTGAGCACCAGCCCCTGCTGGTTAAGTGCCACCATTGACTTACCTCTAGTTTGCATTTGACAATTTTACTGAGCTCCGGGAGTACAGCTATGGTTGTGCTCCCGGCGCTCTGACAGGAGAGAGACGTCCTTCTCCCACAACAGCAGCACTCTCCACCCCTCCCCTCTGCCAGCAATATAGCAATAGCTATGGCCCTGGTGCTCAGTAAAAATAAAAATTTAAATTCGAGAGAAGTGCAGGAGGTGAAATGCTTCACTTTGCACTTAACACCTAGTAATCCAGAATGTTTAAGAAAGTGTCTGAATTCCTGAGATTCAGCTTTAGAGGGCCGGTTCACACTGCTGCGATCCTGGAGATCGTATGTGATTCGCACTGCAGTGTGAGTCACAAGCTATCTCTGTGCGATGCAAATTCAGTCATAAAGATAGTATAGCTGAATTCACATCGCAATCAGAGCAAACTCACACAGGACCCTTTTTTTGTCCGCAGCAGAATTGGATCACATGGGTGTTCACACAATGTGATTGGATTTCTGTGCAAGTTTGCAGTTCACAGTGCGATATGCGAACTGATTTAGGGGTGTCATTAGCTTTGTATTGACACTCACTGCAGTTCGCATATGGCAGTGTGACCTGCCACCGACAACAAAGCTGCTTCTAGCCTCTTTAACACTTGTGCACGATTTTGCCGCAATTTTGATGCAACTTGAATCAATGCCTGTGTAATCCTGAGGTCCTATGGACCTCAAGTTGCATCAAAGTCGGACCAAAGTAGTGCAGGGTATACTTTGAAGTTGCACAGATATGAATGGCACAAGTCCCAAGTCGCAGGACAAGTCGCACAAGTGTGAAAGGGACCTCTAGCTTTTATTTTCAAAGCTTAGCCACTTGACCTCCGGAAGGTTTTACCCACTTTATGGCCAAAGCATTTTTTGCTATTCAGTACTACGGTACTTTAACTTGCAGTTTGATCATGCAACACTGTACGCAGCTGAAATCTATAAAACATTTTTCACACAAATAGCGCTTTTCTTTGGTGGTATTTGATCTCAACTGGGTTTTTTATTTTTTATTGTGTAAATGAAAAAAGAATGAAAACGTTTGGGGGGAAAAACAATGTTTTCTACTTTCTGTTCTAAAACTTTTCCAGTAAAATCAAATTTCTTCCTACATTTAGGCCAAAATGTATTCTGCTACAAGTCTTTGGTAAAAAAAAATCCCAATAAGTGTATATTGTTTTGTGTGAAAGTTGTAATGTCTACAAATGATGGTGTGTGTATATATACAGTACTGGCATTTACACAGCAATAGACACTATATTGGTAATCACGGTGATTGATGACTGACTGTGATAGGGTAGCGGGCAATCTGGAGCTAACAGACATTGACTGGGAGGGGCACTGAGTGACACTGACGTCACTAGTGACACTAATACAGTAATCAAATATAATACTTGTACACTGTACTAATGACACTGGCTAGAAGGGGTTAACATCAAGGGGCAGTCAAGGGGTTAACTCTGTGCCTAACAAATGTAATATGTGCTATTTTTACTCACAAATCTGGCTTTTTTTTTCCTCCCTTCTTTTCAGGGATTGGACACCGCTGATTAGCAGGTTTCAGTCACAATCTGGCTGAAACCTGCTGAAAAACATGTGCTGTGTCCAGTCAAAGCACGGGTCATGGCCATGCATGCCCGCAAACCCAGAAGGAAGCTGACAACATACACGTACATTGCTGTGCCCACACCTGCCACCTGCTCCAGGTATATTTACTGTGAGTGAGTCAGCAATTGGCTAAGGCTGGGTTCACACTATCCGACAAAAAAACGGTCCGGCTTTGATCCTACTTTGCTGTGCGATTTACGGTCCTACATAGGGTCAAAGTCAGACCGTTTGTCTGTGAACAGGGATCCGACTTTGATCCCGACAATGCCAGGCACCTTGTGCTCTGGGGATGTTGAAGGGGAACTCTGCGCCAAATTTAAAAAAAAAAACTGGCATGGGGTCCCCCTCCAGGAGCATATACCAGGCCCTTTGGTCTGGTACGGATTTTAAGGGGAACCCCATGCCGAAAAAAACAGCGTGGGGTCCCTCCAAAATCCATACCAGACCCTTATCCGAGCACGCAGCCCAGCAGGCCAGGAAAGGGGGTGGGGACGAGCAAGCGGCCCCCTCCCTCCTAGACCATACCAGGCCGCCTGCCCTCAACATGGGGAGTATGGGTGCTTTGGGGCAGGGGGGGCTCTGCGCCCCCCACCCCAAAGCACCTTGTCCCCATGTTGATGAGGACAAGGGCCTCTTCCCGACAACCCTGGCCGGTGGTTGTCGGGGTCTGCGGGCGGGGACTCATCGGAATCTGGAAGCCCCCTTTAACAAGGGGGCCCCCAGATGCCGGCCCCCCACCCTATGTAAATGAGTATGGGGTACTTCGTACCCCTACCAATTTACCTGGAAAGAAATATGTACAAAAAAAAACACACAGCTTTTTAAAATATTTTATTAAATATGCTCCGGTGTCTTCTTTTCTTCGGCTCTTTTGCGGGGTCTTTCATCTTCTGAGGGGTCTTTTCTTCTTCTCTGTGGCGTCTTCTGCTCTTTTGCCGGTCTTCTCCGCTGTCCTCTTCCCTCTGTTCTTCTTCTTCTTCTTCTTTTCTTCTTCCCATGTTGACACGACGCGTTCTCCTTCACGAATGCCCTCGCCGCTCTGTGCTGTGCCTTATATTGGCATGGGGCGTGGCCACCAGATGACATCACCTGGAGGTCCCGCCCCATATGAGGTCACATCCTGGGGCGCGGAGCTGTGACCTCATATGGGGCGGGACCTCCATGTGATGTCATCTGGTGGCCACGCCCCATGCCAATATAAGGCACAGCACAGAGCGGCGAGGGTATTCGTGAAGGAGAACGCGTCGTGTCAACATGGGGAGAAGAAGAAAAGAAGAAGAGAGGGAAGAGGACAGCGGAGAAGACCGGCAAAAGAGCAGAAGACGCCGCAGAGAAGAAGAAAAGACCCCTCAGAAGATGAAAGACCCCGCAAAAGAGCCGAAGAAAAGAAGACACCGGAGAGGGGAGAAGACCGCCGGAGCAGATTTAATAAAATATTTTAAAAAGCTGTGTGTTTTTTTTTTTGTGCATATTTCTTTCCAGGTAAATGGGTAGGGGTACGATGTACCCCATACTCATTTACATAGGGTGGGGGGCCGGCATCTGGGGGCCCCCTTGTTAAAGGGGGCTTCCAGATTCCGATGAGTCCCCGCCCGCAGACCCCGACAACCACCGGCCAGGGTTGTCGGGAAGAGGCCCTTGTCCTCATCAACATGGGGACAAGGTGCTTTGGGGTGGGGGGGCGCAGAGCCCCCCCCTGCCCCAAAGCACCCATACTCCCCATGTTGAGGGCAGACGGCCTGGTATGGTCTAGGAGGGAGGGGGCCGCTTGCTCGTCCCCACCCCCTTTCCTGGCCTGCCGGGCTGCATGCTCGGATAAGGGTCTGGTATGGATTTTGGGGGGACCCCACGCTGTTTTTTTCGGCATGGGGTTCCCCTTAAAATCCGTACCAGGCCAAAGGGCCTGGTATGCTCCTGGAGGGGGATCCCATGCCAGTTTTTTCTTAAAAAATATGGTGTGGAGTCCCCCTTCAAGATCCCCAGAGCACAAGTCGCATGCCAAAGTCGGATCAGTGAAGACACTGATCCGACTTTGATCCGACTTCAATGCCTTTCAATGGGCTGAAGTAGGATCAGCAGTTAAGACGGCTCTCATAGGGAATCATTGTTTTTGTGACGTAATGCAACTTGTGCTCTTCATGTCGGTCCGAGAATCGGACTAGTGTGAACCCAGCCTAAATGGAACAAGCTGAGGCTAGAAACTTGATTGATTGCTATGCACAGCTGCTCCAGATTCTGTCTGGTCCAATTTTATTAAATTACCCCCATTGTGTTTATAGGTTCCACAGATGCATACAGTATTGTACCATTGCTGGTAGGCAGTGCTGGTCAATGGGTGGCACAGTTATCTCATCTAATTTATATGTCATCAACATGCCTCAAGTCCGGTTTAACAGCTCACATTCCTAAATTGATTTTCTATTACCAGCACACCTCGAATCCAAATCAACCGTTTTATTGACTTCTATAAAAGTCATAGAAAACAGATGCAATGTTTTGGGGCCACTTACACGTTTCTAGTAACAATATGATGATTTTATGATGGCACATATCATTTACACAACAGTTACTGTTTCCTTGATTGTATGTATATAATATAGTACTTTAAACATTATTTTATCATTATAAAAAGCCTAATGTTCTTTTCTTGTAGTACATTATATGATCATCCTGGTTACTGAATTATTTCACATTTTCTGTCGAAATTTGTTAGTTTGTGTGCCTGAAAAGGCCCGTTTCTGATTCACGATCCTGACAGGAACGTTGAAGCATTAATATTGCTAAATAGAACACACACCTGCTTCTAATTCTTAACAGACAGAAAGTTGCAGAATCTCCTTGTAATGCCCGCCCCAATACTCAGTGTGGTCAAAGACTATAGCTGGCAAATGTAGCTGTGCCTATAGCAGCCCCCTTTCCTTTTAGGTGAGCAGACCTACCGGTGATTGGCTGCCCCCAGGACCTTCTACAATGGGAAGGATTTACTACAAGCAAATTGACTGTGCACTTTGCAAGTGCAGTTGCCTCAGAGTTTAGTAGATGAGGTAAAGCTTCACTTTACAAAGAATACACATGCAAAGAAAAAAAAGACAGCATTTTTCCTTGCATATAATTGGATGATGGAAGTCAGCAGAGCTTTACCTCATTTACTAAGCTCTGGAACATTTTGCCTTAATCCCAGTGCTGTAGTCACTGGTCACATGGTACAAACGTGAAGATTTTGTATTGACTGTGCTATAGCCGAATGATTGCTACAGTGTGGTCATCAAGTTCTGGGAGGGCATCTATTGACATCCTCCCAGAACTACGCCTCCCCTGCGCCCACTGCAGCGCACATCTGGCACACTTTGTGATCGCAGCTGATCACAGATCAGGGTAAAGGGCGAATCACAGTGGCCCTTTACCACATGATCAGCTGTGTCCAAACACAGATAATCACAAGGTAAACACACTTGCCGGTTTTTGGCATTCCTTTCCTCATGCGCTGTGACAGCGTGAGGAGAGGAGAATCGGTAGCCGGCAAGTGCGATGGGACATCTGCACTGGTCATCAGTGCAGCCCCAACAGTGCCCATCAGTGCAGCCTCCTTATCGCACATCAGTGAAGGAGAAAAATTACTTATTTGGAAAATTTAAGAGCAGTTAAAAAAAAAAAATTCTAAATTTTTGGTCGTTTTTCATTTTGTTTAGCAAAAAATAAAAAAACAGTGCTCTATTTGTGTGAAAAAATGATAAAAATGTCAAATGAGAACAGTGTTGCATGACCGCACAATTGTCATTCAAAGTGTGACAGCACTGAAAGCTGGAAATTGTCCTGGGCGGGAAGGGGGTGGAAGTGCCCAGTAGGCAAGTGGTTAATTGAGTACCTGAAGTCCTTGGGGACAGGCAGGTGTGGACTGATATTTCAGGGGGAGAGCAGTAGCAATATCCAGGAGCAGGCAGAAGGTCAGGCTGATGCAGCATAGAATAAAGCTGGCAGCAGACAGTAAACATAAGACAGAGACAGGCAGAGGTCTGGACAGGTAGCTGAGTATTCCAGAGACAGGCTAGCTAGGGTCAGAATCAAAGATCAGTAAAACGATGTTAAGAGTTGGTGTAGATCGCATTGTGACAGGCACAGAGAACTGTGCATGTGATGTTCACATAAAGCACTTCATCCCATCAGGGCAAAGGATTTGGAAGGGACAGCCTAGCAGTGAGGAAACTTCCGGGGGGGAGGGGGGTGATCATTGCTAGCCAGTGGCTGGGGTGGGGCCTTGTCTCCAGAGCAACGGCAGTTAACGGCTAGTCGCCAGCCGTTCGCCAATTCTGCCGAGAGTAAGTAAAGTTATTCTAAACTTTACAGTTCGCTGAACCCCGTTGAACTCCGCTCCACAGTGTGAAGATTATGACAACGTCCACCGTTAAGTGGTCGTTTTGCTAACGTTCTTCCCGTTTCTTTGGTGAGAAGAAAATGCCTAAACGGGGAACCGAGCTACCTGGTGACTCGATAATACGAAGGGGTGACTCTTCACGATCGGTACACTCTGTGTGCGGATGACAATCGGGCAGTGAGAGAAGACGGTCCGAACGCACAGACAACGATCTTTTGTTCCGGTCGAGACCTCTGTTCCGGGGTGGGGTCGGTGACCGATCGTTACTAGTGGGGGG
>BLSH010053532.1:804809-822034 GCA_018402905.1 Glandirana rugosa | reverse complement strand
TGCCAGGGCCTTGTCTCCAAAGCTGTCCTTGTTTTCTAGCAACAGACGTGCAAGCCTGGCAGAAGAGAGCGGGCTAACAGTAGGCATGTGTCTCACATGGCTAGCACTTCTCAGTGGGGGAGCATAATAGCTCAGTGGTCCATCCAGCTAGGGGGCAAATCTGTAAAAGAAGAGTGGATTCTTTGCCCTTCTTGCAATCTTTTTGCTGGTGAATTGCCACCTGCAACAGGAATAGAAGTGTGACACCTCACCTCAAGTTGCCCCAAGTTGCTTGACATCTCAAATCCCATTGAAATGAATGGGAGCCGTCTTAATGTACGCTACTGAGTCACTCCGACTTAAAAAAAAAAGGGTTCCTGCACGACTTCAAGGTGACTTCTATCCGACTTGTGCCCATATAGGATTCAATAGAAGTCACCTCCAAGTCGGATCCCCCATCTTAATGCAAGCGACTTTACAGTGAAAAGAATAGAATTTTATTTGGGGCAACCCCCTCCCTCCCTTCTCTGAGTCGCCTGAAGTCACGCTGTAAGTTGCGCTGCAATTGCCTAGCAAAGTCGCGCCGAAGATCGCCCCTGTGTGAACGGAGCCTTAGTAGAGCAGATGTCCCTGGAAGCACGTCTCTAGATTCATGCTTGTTCCTAGAGATTTTGAATTCATCAAATATTTTTTTGTTCTTGGATCTGTCCATTCTGCAGAAATGTCGCAGATTTCATTCAGATGTCATTGGTAGGAAGGATAAAAAATTTTTTTTTTGTTTAGTGAGGGCTATTTTAGTTGTACACTTTCTCCACTGTCCATGGATACTGGAAATGTTATACTGAGACATTCAGACTATCTTTGCTGAGCTGGTGTACAAGATCAGCACTTGATAAATCCACTAGATTATGAGCTGGCTGCGACATCAAACGCTTTTTAACCTTTACTTGAAAGGAAGAGATCTTTGCACCTGTGCTGGTTTAACTAAATCTAGTCTATAAAGATCAGCAAGTCTAAATTAGAACTGACTGCTGTAACAATGTTAAGAGTGTTGCTGAAGAACTGATCTTATTGTGCCACTTGGGACCAACCAGTCTAGCTTGGAAAACAAGAATATGGCATGTATAGATAAACTAATATCAACTTCAGGAGCCAGTTTTTCCAGACTAGCCAGCCAGCATGTTGTCTTAGATGGTGACTGTAAATCTAAACCGCTAAATGCAAAGTTATAGAATCTGCTTACCCACCAAAGTAACAGTAAAGCAAATAGTCTAATGAACTAGCTATCTCTGCTGTACTGTATAACTACCTAACCTGAGGGGGCATTCTGAAGACTCCGTGTCTCTATCCCAGCCTGCCCTTTGGACAGCTACTCAATTTAACCACTGTGGGGACAGCCATTTTGAGATCCATCCTTTAAGCCAGGGGTATCAAACTGGCGGCCCTCCAGCTGTTGCAGAACTACAAATCCCATCATGCCTCTGCCTGTGGGAGTCATGCGTGTAGCTGTCAGCCTTTGCAATGCCTCATGGGACTTGTAGTTCCGCAACAGCTGGAGGGCCGCCAGTTTGACACCTGTGCTCTAAGCTAACCAACGTTACCCCCTCCCCCTGCCCATCCTGCCAAAAATTCCTGAAATTTGCCTGCTTTTACAGGTGATCTCATCTCAAAGCAAGCACTGCAGCTAGAATCTGATTTTACCTTTCAGCTATTATGTAACCATGCAGTATGAAGACAAATTTCAGGGAGTTCTAATTAAGGACAACTTTCAACTTTAGAGTGTGAACGAACAAGTGATTTCAGTTGTTTGCGTTAAAGGAATTGTAAAGTCAGAAGTGTTTTTTTATCTAAATGCATTCTATGCATTAAAGTGGTTGTCAACCCTTGACAGCCACTTTAACCTACAGGTAAGCCTATAATAAGGGTTACCAGTAGGTTCCCTGTATATCTCCTAAACCTGCACGGTTTAGGAGATAAGAGGAAGTAAAACCAATCAGGGTTTACTTCCTCTTTAAGATAAATACTTCTGTGTGCAGCAGCCCCCCTAATACTTACCAGAGCCCCATCTCTGTCCAGCGATGTCTAAGTGTCTCGGCAGTCCGGGACTCTACCTCCTGATTTGGCTGAGAAACAGCAGCGGTGCCATTTGCTTCCGCTGCTGTCAATCATAGTCAGTTATCCAATCGGTAGAGAACCTCAGCTCTGTGTATGGACGGACACATGTCACTTTCTTGGTGCTTCAAAGCATCTCCAAAGCCTCCATAGAAGTCTGACAAAGCTCACTTACAGCACCTGACATTTTTGAGGGGCTTTATTTCAACTATAGCTTTGCTTTGTTTTGGAGGTATTATAGGTATTGGATATCCCAGGATGCACTAGGAAACCAGCAAGCGAACTGGAAAGACGTCATTAGCAGTCACTTCTGGTTCATGTGTATATATTCTGGAAGTGTCTGGTGCAGATGTCCGATCTGGTGTGCAGCATGGAGCCCGGACCAGAGCAGAGCAACTAGCAGACGGCACACGTGGTATACAACATGGGAATGCTATAGCAGAAGGTGAATGGGACTTGAGAGTGAGGATTGAGCAGCAGAGGATCATCAGAGCTAGGTGACCTGAGCAGGAGAAACTAGCAGATGTCACATGTGGCGCGCAGCATGGGAGCAATATGAAAGGAGGTGAGCAGGGACTGGAGATAGAGGAGGATCAGCAGAGCTGGCAGTTACTACTGAGTGGGGCATCAGCAGAGCTAGGGGTACTACTAAGCAGGGGATCTGCTGAACGAGGGTATAATAAGCTGGGGATCTGCTGAAAAGGGAAACTAATGAGCTGGGGTTCTAATGGCCCCTTTCAAACAAATAGAAAATCAACACGCACAGGGCATTTGCCAAGCTTGATTAAAGTGTCAAAAAAGCATCACTCTAGCCTCCTAAAGCATCACTGAAGCATCAAAAACACATAAAAAAAGCATGTTGAAGAGGTAGATGCTTTAATGTGTGTTTTTAAAATTAAAGCACGTGTAAACAAGCCCTTACTTTGAGGGATTTCTTCTCACTTCCTTTTTTGGCTATTGTACAGGTAGTAAAGGGAAATCCCCCCCCCAATGGAACACAGATGTCAAGAAGACTGACAAGAGTTATCACCCTCCCTTTTTCTATTCAAAATGGGGGGGCGTTTTGCCTTTAGTTCTACTTTAAGATCTCAGGGATCCCCTAAAAAAGTGTCCTCATCCATAGCTTGCAGTTTGCGCTCGGTAAGTTGCACATCAAAAATCATGTAAATATAACAAACATTAATATAGTGTGAAATAGAATTGCATACTAACTATCAAAATAATAGAGGCACATAGAATTTGCATTGGTGCTCAGTGGCACTAACCTTTCATTGGTGCTTATTGTAAAATTCTTACTTGCATTGGTGTTCAGTGCAAACCACTAACTTTTGCACTGATGTTTTAGACCCCTTTCACACTGGGGCGGTTTTCAGGCGCTTGAGCGCTGGAAATAGCCAACGCTAAGTGCCTGAAACCCGCCTCTCCATTAAAGTCAGTGTGTCCTTTTACACTGGGGCGGTGTGCTTACATGACCAGAGCAAAACTCCGGCAAGCAGCATCTTTGGGGCGGTGGGGGAGCGTATACACCACTCCCCCACCGTCCCTGCCATAGAAATGAATGTCCGCCGCTTTCAAAGCACCCGAGAACCACTGCTTTCCTAAGAGCCCTTTTACACCGGGCCACCCGAGCGTCAGCGGTAAAGCGTCGCTAGTTTAGCAGCACTTTGGCGCCGCTGACGGGGCGCTTTAACCCCCCCGGAGGGGTTAAATGTGCCCGCTTAGCGCTGCTTTACCGCTGACGCTCGGGTGGCCCGGTGTGAAAGGGCTCTTAGGAAAGCAGTGGTTCTCGGGTAAAATAAGATTGATTCTCATTGGGGAGGGAAACATGTTGCAGTGGTGCTCAGGTTTTTGTGGGGGAGGTTTATGTAAAAAAAAAACTTGATTGGTGGTGAACCATGTCTAGGGAATTAGAGGGTGATGTGTCTCTTGCTCCATCCATCTTGGGCATCACTGCCTGGCAGCCGCTCATCTTATACCTCATGAGGTTGTAGATCACCCTGGCCAAGCAACTTTTTTTCTGAAAATACGCTGTCCTTGGTCTGCATCCGCCCACATTGTTTGTTTGTTTTTTTCACTATGTATGTAAAAGGACGCCATGTTTCTTAATTGTATATTCATTCTGTGCTCCCTGCTTAATCACATTTTTACACTTTATTGCTTTTCTTATCTAGATATAGGTGAATAGACCAAACTGTATTAGAATGCTTTTTCTGAAAGCAATGTACTTATCTTTTAATAGGTTGTTTTGCAGCAGTTTTTCAGCAAGGATGCTCACTGCATGATCTAAAATACAGAAAAACACTACAGGGCACACCTTCAAATTTGTACAGTATATTATATATCATCATGAAGTCATGTCATGACAAGTGAAATGTGAAAATCATGTCTAAAACGACTCAAGAAAATGAAATGTGAATAAATACTGCCTGTAACCACTTGCTATCCAGGCCAATTCTGACACTTTGCTCCTACATGTAAAAATCATATTTTTTTTTTTGCTAGAAAATTACTCAGAACACCGAAAAACATTATATATGGTTTTTAGCAGAGACCCTAGGGAATAAAATGGAGGTTGTTGCAACTCACACAGTATTTGTGCAGTCATTTTTCAAACGTGTTTGTTTTTTTTTGTTTTTTTTAAAAACTGTTTCATGCATTAACAAAAAAAAAGTAAACTTAGCCCATTTTTTTTATATTTTTTGTATAATGTAAAAGCTGATGTTAAACTAAGTAATTAGATACCAAACATGTCACGCTTTGAAATTGCGCACGCTCGTGGCATGACACCTAACTTCGGTACTTAAAAATCCCCATAGGCAGCGCTTTAAAATTTTATACAGGTTACCCGTTTAGAGTTAGAGGTCTAGCGCTAGAATTATTGCTCTTGCTCTAAAGTTCGCGGCAATACCTCACGTGTATGGTTTGAACATCCTTTATATATGTGGGCGTGACCTACGCATGCGTTCACTTCTGCATGGGGACGCTTTAATTTTTTTTTTTTAATTGTTTATTTTACTTTTATTTTTCTCTTTTGACAGGAATAGTGCGTGACGGGTCCTCTTTACAGTGATATCTGGGGCCAATAAGTCCCCAGATCTCACCTCTAGGCTGCGAAGCATAAAAAAACCCCTTCCTGTCTTCCCAGCCAAGACGGTGGCATTTTTTCCAATGCAGAGGCCGGGCGTGACATATCATAATGCCCAGCCTCCGAAAGATCATAGATACATCGGAGGGGCCATCTGGCCTGCCGGATTCTCTATGGTAAACTACCAGCATGGACCAATTTCCTTCTCCCTCTTGCCCATTATACAGGCAAGCTGGGAGAAGCACCGGGGGTGGGGGTGGTGAGACGTCCCCTCCTGCTGCCTGTAAGAACGATCAAGCAGCTGAACAGCCGCTATAATTGTTATTATGGTGCAGGGAATTGCCGGCTCTAAAAGAAGATATCTGAACGATGCCTGTGCTGCAGGCATCTTCCAGATATCCCCACTCAAAGTCCACAACATAATATGACGTCGGGTGGGAAGTGGTTTTAAAGGAAGAAGGTTTTGTTCTCCCAATGCATTTTATGCATTAAAGTAAAACGCCTTCTGTGTTCGGCTCCCATCCCAGCCCCACCTAAATACTTACCTGAGCTTGATCTTGATCCGGTGATCTCTCTCTCTCCCCTCAGTGGATATGTAGGCAGCAGCAGGAACTATTGACTCCTGCTGCTGTCAATCACAGCCTGTGAAGAGGGTGTAGATAGGGCTGAGCCATGCTGTGTGAGTGAGTGTCAATAGACACACACAGCCAGTCTTTGGATTGAGCCTGCACGAGTGCCCCCATACCAAGTGGCTTGCTTTGGGGCCTCTTGGAACGGTGGAGGAGCCAGGAGCGCCAGAAGGGCACCCCAGAAGAGTGGGATCAGGTAAGTATGACTTGTTTGTTATTTGAAAAAAACAATTTACAATCACTTTAAAATAGAATATATTCCCTTTAAATTAATCCAAACATCATACAGGCATTATGCAGAACATATGCTTATGTTATCTCTTTGTTTCTTTAGGTGAGCCCTGTTGCTGGTTTGGTGTCCATACTAAAGAAGCGTGATGGCAGTGAGGGAGACCAGACTTTTCAGCCTTTACAGAAACAGGCTAAGAGGAAAGTGCGGTTCCAAGAAACAGAAGATGCACTTGAACAAGGTAGGTTCTTGCTTGCACTGCTCTGTGGAATGAAACCGTACATCAATTACATTTCAGCTTTTTTTGACGGTGCCACGAAAATTAAAGTTTCTAGTGGGCAATATATAGGAGTTGATTTACTAATACTGGAGAGTGCAAAACCTCATGCAGCTGTGCATGGTAGCCAATTAGCGTCTAACTCCAGCTTGTTAAATGAAGCGTTGACAGAAAAACCTGGAAGCTGGTTTCTATGTAGAAGAAAAAGTGAATAACAAGTTCAGCGCTATAACTTGGTATGATGAGTCTCTAAAATGCATACATATATCTGCGTGTACATTAAATGAAACCAATATTGAATATGGTAGTTAATAAAGAGCTTAGGAAATTCAGGTGGATGCCTCCTAAATGAACGGAGGGCACCACTATGCTTTGAGCTGCAAAAAAGATGCAAAAGTGTCCAAGTGATTATGAACCAAATAAAGTGAAAAGTGCCAAAACCCAATTAAAATAAGTGACAAGTTCCAGCAAACACTGTTCCTGGGAAATCCTTCACTGCGAATTAAAACTGCTTACCAAAAGCCGGTAAGTAACCATCATAAAAGATGTACGGGTGACCCAGATATCATCCACCGGAACAATCTGTGACCATTGCAGGAGCTGCTTGGAATATCCTCACTATCACCAGCACGCTTCAGTGGAATATTTTCACAGGACCCAAACACTCACAGGAGTATCCGCCATGTTATAAAACGAGAAAACTTGCCATAGTGTAAAACCATATGGTATGTTTATTTTTAAAAAGGTATAAAAACACTCACATTTCAGTAGACATGTTTGAGCTCTTTCATAAACACAGTGAATTGGGGGGACGGAACCGGCGCGTTTCATCTCCTGTAGACGTATTCTGGGGTGTCGTCCCCCCCCCCCCCCAAAAAAAAAAAAAACACTGCCCATATATATATAGAAGTACCATCAATTGTAATACAGGATATCTCTGGACCATAGGCGGAAGTTATCCTGTATTACAATTGATGGTACTTATATATACCAGATATATGCACCAGATTTTGCACACTCCAGTTTTATTAAATCAACCCCATAGTGTCTGCACATGCATTTAATTGACCCTAACTTTCACTTCCATGCAGCCCTGAGTCTCCAAGTGTTGACTCTGGCTACAAAGCTTTGCTATGCTTCATCGCCATCCCATTATCCATTAGAAACCCCCAGTGGCTAGTAGAGATGAAATAGTGGAGCAATGGGGGTGTGCTGAAACTCTGAAAGTGGAGCAACTTCGATGCTTCTGTGTGCAAAGTGTGGCCCAATCTTGGGTATTGCTACTGTATATTATAACTTACCTGCCTATGTTGTCCTACATGCATTTTTACCTAAGAGGATGATCGTGTAGTGTGAAAGTAACTGTAGAGTTTCCTCTACCCTCTATTTGTCTGAGTACCATTGGCCCATTCCTGTAATGGGCAGTCTCCCCCCCATTAAACGTCAGAGGTTTGCAATATCAAGCTCCCAGGTTTCGAATTTCTAGAGGTTCCCACATATAGTTATGTAAAGGTCCCTGCAGACATCTCTAGGCCCTTGCATCTATTCATGTTACTTTTTTAACAGGAAGAGATGACAGGTTTACAAAACCGCTCCAGAAAAATTACATATAGGCATCCATGAACCACTATGGGATCTGTGCAGAGAAATTTTGGTACTGGCTGCAGATCCAAGAATAGACTTAATAGACCAAAGGAAGAATAAAGATGAGTTAAGGCTTCCAGAAGCCAGGTTCCAAATTTCATGGTGGCAAGTTGCCATTCTACAGTCATGTACGGTTGTGACCCAGGTCAACTATTACTGCACAACAGGCTTTGCTAACTTGGATGGATGTGCAATATTATTTTAAATCAGCACTTTTTATCAGTTATATACATTTCTAGGATTTGCAGAAATAAAATTGTGGACTATTACCTGTTATTGTTTGGTAGAACATCACACTTGCATTCCACTCCTTTCATGCTTTCAGTGAGTTTAGTGGGAGGGTTTACATGCTACTGTGACATGAGAAGTGTTGGCATAAGAAACAAATCTGCCGAGAAGACCGTGAGAAATTCACGAGCAGGAAATAACTTTTCTGGGGGAATTCTTTACACATACACTTTTCAAGCTTGTAAGACAGGGAAATTTACATTCAGAACAGTTTAAAATGCTGTGTGCAGATTTACGTATTTGATAACATTAAATGATAAAATGGGTTGGACAGCACGTTTATATCATTTTTTTGAAGGCTCTCTTTAAAGCTTAAATTACATTTTTTTTCTTTAAGCTTTAAGGCATTATGTACATGGGCGGTTTGACCATCAGTGTCAAATCCCAGCATTTTGGGACACCCAGGAGGCACAGGTGCAGTATCCAGGTACGCTACTAGCAGCCTGTGAAAATTCATGGCAGTAGGAAATACGCAACAACCAGATGCTATACTGATTAGTAGTCATATGTGCAGAGTTCCTGTGTTTTGGGCATGCATCCTTGGAACACATACTAGTACTGTTCGGGTTTTGTCAGACTGCTGGACAGTAGAGCTGGACAATGCACCTCTGTCTGACGTGTGCCTGAAAATGCCAGGATTTGACTTTGATGAGCTAACCCACTTGTGTGCATGGGAACTTGTTGGACTTTGGAACTCTAAACCTGTCACCTACCCCTTTTGTTGTGTATATACTACCCTCCACAGAACTCTCCTGCCCCCTTTCAGCAGTCAAAGCCCTGTGAAATACCTGATTCTCCTAAGTATGCAGGAGCATGTGATCCTTTTTTTAGAGAAAATAAAAACAGATGGAGCACTCACAACAGGTAACCGATCCGTAAGTTGGACATGGAATCCAAAAACAGGTGCTTTGGCTCACTGAGTGTCCTCAATACACCAGGGCTCAAAGTGAAGCAAAAAACGTGGTCGGCAACTCCAACATCCGTAGAAAATTCTTTATTTCTTGCACAGAAGTAAAACTGTGCAAGAAATTAAGAAATTTATACGGATGTTGGAGTTACCGGCCACATTCCTTGTCGCTTTATATTGTGCCTGAATGTAAAGTAACAGGATTACAGGATCAGCCTGCCCAAAACTGACATCTCACTTTTTGGTAGATGACAAACCACCTGACATTTCCTCATATCTCTGAGGGAATATCTTCGTAAGATCTGTTGTGTTTCTGGGACTGCACATCTGTTGTGACCTTTAAGGAGTTCCCACTTTTCCAGTTATATTTAATTATTAGTATTTGATAAGACTGCTAATTCAGTAGAAGGTGCTGGTGCATACAGAGCTTGGTGGAAACCCCCCAAAACTCCTAGGTGGACAAAAGTAGAGTTCTAATAGGAATTGTATCTGATAACTGAAATAGCTACAATGTATGTACCTGTATATAACCAGGGATTGAAGTAAAGTCTTGTTTCTTTTTTCTTTAACCACTTCCTTACTGGGCACTTAAACCCCCCTCCTGCCCAGACCAATTTTTGGCTTTCAGCGCTGTCACGTTTTGAATGACAATTGCGCGGTCGTGCGACGTTGTACCCAAATAAAGTCCTTTTTTTCCCACAAATAGAGCTTTCTTTTGGTGGTATTTGATCACCTCTGCGTCATTTCTGATCGCCGCTATAAACAAAAAATGAGCGACAATTTTGCAAAAACAATATTTTTTACTTTTTGCTAAAGTACAAATCCATTAAAAAAAATTATTCATCAGTTTAGGCCGATATATATTCTTCTATGTATTTTTTGGAAAAAAAAAAAATCGCAATCGGCGTATATTGATTGGTTTGCGCAAAAGTTATCGCGTCTACAAACTGGGAATTGATTTATGGCGTTTTTATTTATTTATTTTTTTTTTTACTAGTAATGGCGGCGATCTGCGATTTTTATCGGGACTGCGATATTGCCGCAGAGATGTCAGACATTTTTTACACATTTTTGGGACCAATGACATTTATACAGCGATCAGAAATTTAAATATCCACTGATTACTGTGTAAATGTCATTGGCAGTGAAGGGGTTAACCTGCAGGGGGTAGTGAAGGGGTTAACAATGTTCCCTGGGTGTGTTCTAACTGTGGGGGGGCAGGGCTGGCCGGGACATAACAGATCTAACTGATCCCAGTGACAGGGATCAGTAGATCTGGTATGTCCCCTGTCACAGAATGGAGAACCGCCGTGTTTACATCGGCGGTTCCCCGTTCTGAGGCTGATAAAAGAGATCGGTGGGTCTCGGGCGGACGTGGAGTCCGCCCAACCCACGGGCATGGTCACGCGCGCCGCCGCTGCCGCCAGGGGGCGCGCCAGGAGCGTCGTCCCGGCATTTCAGATCCGCGCTGGAGCCGTACTTCGGCAATAGCGCGGATCTGGAGGGGTTAAAAATATCACACATGTCATACTTACCTGCTCTGTGCAGTTGGTTTTGCACAGAGCAGCCCGGATCTTCCTCTTCTTGAATGCCTCTTCTGTTCTCCTGGCCCCTCCCTCCCTTTGAGTGCCCCCACAGAAAGCAGCTTGCTATGGGGGCTCCCAAGCCGAGTCACAGCTCCCTGTGTCCATTCAGACACGGGACTGCGGCCTGGCCCCCTCTCTCTCCTGATTGGCTAGCTGACTTTGACAGCAGCCGGAGCCAATGACGCTGCTACTGTGTCTCAGTTAATCAGGAGGCAAAGTCTCGGACTTCCGAGATGCTCGTGGACATCGCTGGACAGAGATGAGGCTCAGGTAAGTATTAAGGGGACAGAGGGGGGCTGCTGCATACAGAAGGCTTTTTATCTTAATGCATAGAATGCATTAAGATAAAAAAAGTCTAACTTTACAACCCCTTTAAGCCACCATGCTCCACCTATAACTTAAAGTAGAAGTTCAGCCTAAAACTAACTCTAAATCTACAGGCAGCCACATTCTAAGATTAATCTATCTAGTCCTGTAAAGCAAAAATACATGCCTTTTTTGCAGTCAATGTGGTCCAGTCTCACGCTGAGCTGTAAGCGACGGCTTCTCTGTGTAGGTGTGTGCAGGAGAGGTAGGCAACAATGGAAGCCCCATAGTAACTCTATGGGTGATTTCACTTCCCAGACATTTCCCAGCCATTGTCTGCTGTCTCTTTCATACAAAAGTAAAAAGAAAACGCGCTGACAAAAAATATTGAAACCAATGTGAAGCCGCTTGCAAAAAACAGATGTGCTGTGGAATATAAAAAATGTACTAAAAAATGCAGTGCTTATACAACAAATATAGTCCACAAATTGATAAATGAATAGTGTAAAAAAAAAAACACATAGAATTGTCCAAGAAAATCCTTCATATAGTTGTGTAAAATCTGGTGTTCAGAAGATATAAGTGAACAGAATTCATTAAGTGATCCACCATCCAATGTGAAATGGACTCTTACTAGAATGGCAAGAAGACTCTATTACGAAGTCAGATGCGCTCAATGAAATGTATCAGCAGATTTCCAGATCACATATCCTCTCCGGACCATAAAGTATCTAGTGCTTGCAATGCCCTCAGAAGATGCTAGAAGATGGATGTACACCATAGATATAGGTAAAAGAAAACATCCACATAGTGCAAATCCGTAAAAAATCACTCTTTAATATTTCGTAAAGGGATTAAGGGTACTTTTGGTAAAAAACAATCGGGCATAAAAATAATCCATGCATGGAGAGAAACTGCTCCGTATATACAGGAAACAGCGTGGCAACGGCATGTACGTAGGCTCCGCCCTACATGTTTGATCACAATTGACGACATCGGGGGCATTTATGTGCTGCTGTTGCCGCGCTGTATAAATATCCAACCATCAGACGTGGACACCAATTGGTGTTTTTCATTTTCATAATTGGTGTCCACCCCTGCTGGTTGGATATTTATACAGCGTGGCAACAGCGGCACGTATATGCCCCCGATGACGACAGTTGTGGCGAAATATGTAGGGTGGAGCCTATGTACGTGCCGTTGCCACGCGGTTTCCTGTGTATACTTCCTGTGTATACTGTTTCGTTTATCTCCATACATAAATTGTTTTTATGCCTGATTGTTTTTACCAAAATATGAGTACCTTTAATCCCTTTACAAAATAGAAGAGTGAATTTTTACGGATGTGAATGTTTTCTTTCACCTATATCTACGGAGTACATCCATCTTCTTGCATCTTCTGAGAGTATAGGAAGCACTAGACACTTTATGGTCCAGAAAGGATATGTGATCTGGAAATCCTGTTGATACGTTTCCTTGAGTGCATTGTCATTCTGAGTCCATTCCACATTGGGTGGTGGATTCTGTTCACTTATTTTATTTTTTTTGGCACTATTCATTTCTCAATTTGTGGACTATATTTGTTGTACAATCGCTGCATTTTTTAGTACTTTTTGTCTTTCATACAGCATCTGCCGCTTGAAACTGGACCGCATCAGCTTTAGGAAGGGTATGTATAGCGATTTTTGCTTTACAGGGCTAGATAGATTAGTCTTAGAATGTGGCTGCCTGTAGATTTAGAATTGGTTAGTTTTAGGCTGAACTTCTACTTTAACCACTTCCCACCCGGCCTATTGACAAATGATGGCCGGGCGGTGGCTTCGTTATCCTGACTGGACATCATATGATGTCTTCAGGATAACACGCGATCACGCGCCCGCATTGCGGCGATCGGTGGTGTGATGGGTCAGTCTGACCCACTGCATTACCGATCTCGGTAAAAAGCTTCCATTGGAAGCTCTTTACTACGCGATCAGCCGTGACCAATCGCGGCTGATCACAATGTAAACAGGAAGAGCCGTTTATTGGCTTTTCCTCTAGTCGCGTCTGCAGACGCAAGTAGAGGAGAGCTGACTGGCAGCTCTCCTGGCAGGGGGGGGGTCTGCGCTGATTATCAGCGCAGCGCCCCCTCGGATCGCCACACTGGACAACAAGGGAACCCGCCCAGGGAGCCACTAAGTGCCTCATCATCAGTGCCACCTAATCAGTGCCAATCAGTACTACCGCATCAGTGCCCATCAGTGAAGGAGAAAACGTATTTATTTACAAAGATTTGTGACAGAAACAGAGAAAAACTTTTTTTTTCAAAATTTTTGGTCTTTTTTTATTTGTAGCGCAAAAATATAAAAACCACAGAGGTGATCAAACGCCACCAAACGAAAGCTCTATTTGTGGGAACATAATGATAAAATTTTTGTTTGGGTACAACGTCACACGACCGCGCAATTGTTATTCGAAATGCAACAGCGCTGAAAGCTGAAAATTAGTCTGAGCGGGAAGGGGGGTAAGTGCCTTGTATTGAAGTGGCTAAACATTACTCTTGGGTTGACTGGCCTTTTATGTAATTGGGCTTATTGTATTGCCCATGAAGAATTGAAGTGACCACACAAACTAATTATTTGTCTTAAAATGGGGTCTGATATGAAAAAATATGGTCATTTTAAATATAGTGCATATACATTTTACTTTAATGCAGAAATGCTAAAGTGTATTGTACGCCTCTAACTGTATGTATTTTTGTATTTCAGAAGAGATAAGCGGAGGCTCCTGCATTTTGCTCATTGCACTCTGCATTGTAACAGTGTTCCTTAGCATTGGTGGCACTGCCTTATACTGCACATTTGGCGATATGGATTCCTCTGTTTGTAAAGATTTTGCGGCAAATGTGGACTTCTACTATACTCAGGCAGTACAGGGAATAGAAGAAATAAGGCATTGGCTGTTTGTCACATAGTTGACCGAACCTTGTCTGGAAAGCTTTTGTGGCTACGGACTACCACTATAGCTTGCAAATAAAACATGAACTTGGATTACAATCCAACCTGCCTAATGAACATTTCAATTGTATTTTAAATATTATAAAAGAAGAGTCTATGGCTGATTATTTTAAATGAATAAAAAATAGACTACGCAATTTATAGTGGTGGGAAAACGGTACAGAGACATCCCACTAAAAATACCACCAGTCCACCTACTGTTTCTATAACCTGCGGCATTCAATTTTTTGGTCAACTTTGTTTTTTTATCGGGTATTTCCATGAAAAGCCTTCTATGGCTCCCACGTGGAGGATTTCTGTGTACAGTTAAGTTTTGCGGCATTCTGTTTTTAATGCAATAAGACTGTGTGTGTTCTGTAAATTTGGACTCTTAACTTATATATTTTTAATGCTGTTTTTATTTGTGTGTTCTGTAATTTTAATTTCTATTCAGCTGTGGTCCGAACACTGAAACAGAGTCTGCTTGTCAGCATGAGATTTCGAAATGTGTCACCTTTTATTTTAGAAACTTTGCACCCTCTTCCTTATCATATGTTCTCTATTTTACTTTCTTACTGTTACTTTGCGGTATGATAACACTGAGGCTACAGAGGAAACGTCATAATGGTTGTCCATGTTGTAATTTGAAAAAATCCCCATAGAGTTTTCTTGGATGTCAGAGGAATACAATAAGTTAAAGACGTATTCCACCAAATGCAAAACGAGTTGAACATGAATTAGGCCCCTCTCACACTGATCCGGTGCCCCTCTCCTGCAGCGTGGGTGCAATGCAGTGTATCCGCAATTTGTCCTGCTGTTTTGTTGCGCTTTCAGAAAGTGCTGCAAAACTTCGGCATGTAGGACTTTTGGTGCGCTTTCAGAAAGTGCACCAAAGCCGCAGGACATAATGGAAGTCTGTGGCAAAATGCAGCTCACCCGCACAAAAACCACTGGTACGCTGTGCTGCACCCACATTGTGGGAGTAGTGTACTGGATCAGTGTGAAAGGGGCCTTAATAAGAGTAAAGTAACCAGTGAAATAAATACTTGCAATAACTGCCCTCTTGTTCTGTTGCTTACTATTTCCCATGGGGCTGAATTCTACTTTTCCTGTAATCTCTGGGTTGCAAGGCAATCTGCAAATTTCCTTGAAATCTATACTATGTTATTCAGTGAGGGAAGAAAATTATTCATTTAGGACTCCCTATATAGCTCTTAACAGAGAATACAGAATGTTTCACCTCAATGTGTGTCCTTGAAGAGGTTTACAGTCTAATCTGCCTAACACCGCCAGATGAAAACCTCTAGGTATCGGTTAGAAACACTTTGGCCATATAAAGCGCTTTAATCCTTTGCAACATTGATTCAGAAAGGTGCTCAAACTGTCTATGATGCAAACCTCCAGCTCCATTGCATTCTAGAACAGAATTTGTCAGACCAGATATTTTTTTTTTTAATCACATTCAGTAGGTTTGGTGCCCAATGTAGCTTTATTTTCCTGTTCTTAGTTAAAAGATGCTGCCTTTAGTTATACTTTAGGGTTCAACATTTCTGAATTTAGAGAGCAGGCATGCTACAGGTATTGTTGGAGACATGCTACAGAAGACAGTCAGAGGCTGGGGACATGTTATAGGAGGCTGTTACAGATCGTTGCCATCACAACCCCTTCACAGATGAGTGCTCCCACTCCCAGTACTGGTGTCTGGAAAAGGCCCACACAGGTACCAGAGAACCACATGTAGCCCTTAGGCTGCAGTTTGGGCACCAGGCATCTAGACCATGTAAACACAACATGGTGCATCAAGGATAGCAATGCACAACCCCAAATTTTCTCCATTGTAAACTCTGCATGGCATTGCCACAGCACCATGGGTTCCCCCATTTTGGATTTCTCTGGGAGAGTTAGGTTTGCTGTATCAAAGCTCCCGTGATAGCCTCTGTATACATTTTACAGAATATCGGGGAGATCAGGAGAGACTAGAAGAAAGCTGAGATGAAAAGGTCATCAGAGATGGGAGAGGGGGCGAATGGGGCAGGGCAGTCCAGGTCAGCATATTGAAACTAATATGTTCTGGATTAGAAGTTTTACACACCATCTCTAAACAGTGACTGAAGTGAAGGAGATCTTGTTTTTAAAGCTTTTTTGGCCATACTTTTCTAGTAGGTCACAGAAGTGCACTTTCTTTTGCTCTCCTGTGACCCAGAATCAGCTGACAGCATGCTAAAGACTACTATCAGCTGACATCACAGAAGCTCTGGAAGGATCCTGGCTATTGTCAGGATGCATCCAGCTGCCTGATTGACAGCTGGCTCTGGCTTCCAACTTGTGGCTGAGACAAAGGCAAAGGCAGCCACGCCCACCCACTCTCCAGCCTGACACTCCAGTGAGCGCTGGAAGGGCAAAGCGGTGACTGACAGTCACACTCTCCACTCCAAGCGGTCATGTGATTGCTCAATTCTCAGTCTTGGAGCCAACATGAGACAGCTGCTGCAGCATTGAGGTGAGTATGTACTGTATGTTTGCTTTTTTTATTTTACTGCATACATGCCCCATACACATCCCTTAAAGGTACTGTAATGCTTGGCATGTAAAGGTAATTAGTTAAACATCCATACCCGGCCACAGGTCCCCTTTAAACTCTACTGAAGCTGTATGTGAATATCCCAAGAGAACAACTCTGATATGATACAATCACCATGTCTGGCTTCAACAATCAACCAACTGTCAAAGTATACATTCTGCATTCAAATGTTTGCTGTAACAACAGCTGACTGTCTTCCCATGTTTGCATACCTTATTTATTGCATTGCAGCCACACAATTGGCTGTTTGTGTTTGGTAGCAGATGTTCCTAATAAAGTGGTGACTGAGTGTAAATAGATGCAAAGGTTAAGAATGACCCTACTTTGTCACCACAGGCAAGTGTTATGCCCTCCCCCTCTTTTCATTCATCCTCACCCTTTTGCATGCCCCCTCTTCCCATAAAGCCTTAGGGTCACTATACATGCTAAATTTTGTCTGTACACTGTTTGTACATCAACTTTAGATTTACCAAATGATGCAATATAAGGACCTACCCAGTCTATTGAATCAATCTATATCCATTCAGGCAGGCCCTGTAGAGTTTATGGTGGATCTAAAGGACATTGTACAATCAGATTATTGTGATTGTGTGTGGTGAGTTTTACCCTCCTTCATGCCAATACCCC
>BLSH010053532.1:756838-786074 GCA_018402905.1 Glandirana rugosa | reverse complement strand
CTCTGTATCCCCCCTGTCCACAGCCACTTCTGTACCCCCTCCCCCCCCCGTCCACAGCCACCTCTGTACCCCCCTTCCCCATCCACAGCCACCTCTGTATCCCTCCCTGTCTACAGCAATGAAGGCGCAACAAAAATGATTTTACTGTTAGGGCTCCCCACAACTTGGGAAATTTGATCAAAGGGTCACGGCCCTAGAAAGGTAGAGAACCACTGCTTTAGATCAAAGAATATTCATGTGTTCGATTGGCCCAGTCAAAGTTCAGACCTAAATCCAATTGAGAATCTGTGGCAAGACTTGAAAATTGCTGTGCACAGACGCTCTCCATCCAATCTGACAGAGCTTGAGATATTTTGCAAAGAATGGGCAAAAATGTCTATAAATCTAGATGTGCAAAGCTGGTAGAAACATTCCCAAAAAGACTTGCAGCTGTAATTGCAGGGAAAGGCAGTTCTACAAAGAATTGACTCAGGGGAGCTGAATACAAATGCATGCCACACCTTTCACATATTTATTTGTAAAAAATTTGGAAAACCATTTATCATTTTCCTTCCACTTCACAATTATGTGTCACTTTGTGTTGGTCTATCACATAAAATCCCAATAACCTACATTTACGTTATTGGTTGTAACATGACAAAATGTGGAAAATTTCAAGGGATGTGAATATTTTTTCAAGGCACTGTCTGGGAGGCCTTCTACCACCAATGTAAAGCAAGTCCTCCTACCTCCTTCCCACTGGCAGTCAATGTAAAGGGATCCTTTTAGTACTGACCAGCGATGTGCGGGAATACTACAATTCTCACTATCTTTCTTTTTTTTTTTTAACATTATTATCATTTGTTTCATTCCATTATTATTACAAAAAATACTTTTTTTCATATAGGACAGCCCTGGGTTTCAAATATAATAAGTACATTTATTGCCCATACTAATGTGCCCAGAGCTGTAGGTATGTTAAGGGTTCATCTGTGTAAAAAAAAAAAAAAGTTTGAGAAAGGCTGGTCTAATCTGTTTGCTTATACTCTACTGTAAAAAAAAAGTTTTGATTTTCAATTATGATTGAACTTCATGGCACAGACATATTTCTAACTCTGACACTATTGTATTATAGTGCCATCTAGTGTATATTTTATGTCTGCCATTGTAATAAGCATTTGCTGTAGTCTGAGTGGTTATTTATGCATATTACATATCATTTGGCACCTTGAAGCATAACAAACCATCATTTGGTTTTCATGCGTAAAAACATACAGAAAATATGATCTACTCTTGGTATTCAAGAAAATTAAGGTTTGTTGATTTTTTTTATGATGACATCATTATTAGATTAAAATAATTTTTAAGGTCAAATAAAGCTGAGGTTTTAACCATTTACATTTTGCCTTATCCGCCCCCTAATTGACATGCTAATTCATTTTGTTCATTTATGTTACACAGACCCAGTGGTGTCATTACGGTTTTTTTTTTTTTTCTTTTTGCTTCTTATTGCACTACAGGCAGATCAGCTGGTTGGGGTGAATGTCAAGTCAAGTCATGAAGCTTTTAATTGTCATTTCAACCATATATAGCTGATGCCAGAGGCGTTGCTAGGGGGTGGCTATTGGGGCTATAGCCCCGAGTCTGGGGCCCATAGCCCCAGGTCTCTTACAGGGTGGGTGCAGTTCTGCAATTAGCAGGTATGTCCCGGTCTTGAATGCAGACTCTGTGTGTGTTTATATATATATATATATATATATACACACACACACATACATACATACACATGTATATTTATTATTATTGTTATTTATTTTATTACATGAATGCCTGCTCAAGCGTATGTCTTTCTTTACTTCGTTGCTATGGGCTCTAGCCCCAGATCTTTTGTAGACCTAGCAACGCCCCTGGCTGATGCAGTACATAGTGTAAATGAAACAACGTTCCTCCAGAACCTGGGTGCTACATACAACATCCTAAACAACAGTCACAGAGACAGACAGAGACACAGAACCAGTAGAAAGGTCCTCACCACATAAAGTGCATGTGTGCAACTGGTGCAAACAGTGCAGAAAGACACACAAGACAGTGCAGGACAGCACAATACACAAAGCACAAAGCACAAAGCACAAAATAGCTCCACCAATAAACCTGTCCTAAGCAGATAAGGTGCACAGTAGCAGAAAATGTAAACAATACTCTTTCAGATTAAAACCTACAGCAGCAACAAAGGTAAAGTGAACAGCGACAGGAAAAATTGTGGACAGAATATTTATGCGAAATAGCAAATGGCAGTGATCCTGGAAGATGTGCAAAAAAACAGCATGTAAACATTTTTTGTGTTAGTGAATTAGTGTGCGTGGTACTGAATGGTGATGTTGAGTCCGGTTTGCGCAGATCAGTCACACAGAGTTCCGTTCAGCTCTTTGTTGAGGAGCCTGATGGCTTGAGGAAAGAAACTATTGCACAGTCTGGATGTGGCGGCCCGAATGCTTCGGAACCGCTTCCCTGATGGTAGGAGATTAAAAAGTGCGTGTGACGCGTTTGTGTGGTCATCCACAATGCTGTGTGATTTGCGGATGCAGCATGTGGTGTAAATGTGCATGATGGAGGGGAGAGAGACTCCGATGATTTTCTCAGCTGTCTTCACTATCCTCTGTAGAGTCTTGCGATCCGAGACGGTGCAATTTCTAAACCAGGCAGTGATGCAGCTGCTCAGGGTGCTCTCAATGGTCCCTCTGTAGAACATGGTCAGAATGGGGAGAGGGAGGTGAGCTCTCCTCAGCCTTCTCAGAAAGTTAAGACATTGCTGGGCTTTTTTGGTGATGGAGCTGGTGTTGAGTGACCAGGTGAAATTATCCGCCAAGTGAACACCAAGGAATTTGGTGCTCTTGATGATCTCCACTGAGGATCCCCCCATGATCAGTGGAGAATGGTCGCACTGTGTTCTCCTGAAGTCAACAACCATCTCTTTAGTTTTGTCGACGTTCAGAGACAGGTTGTTGGCTCAACACAAGGCTATTAACCGTTTCACCTCCTCTCTGTATGCTGACTCGTTGTTCTTGCTGATGAGGCCCACCACGGTCGTGTCATCGGCGAACTTGATGATGTGATTCGAGCTGTGCATTGCTACACAGTCGTGGGTCAGCAGAGTGAACAGCAGTGGGCTGAGCACACAGCCCTGAGGGGCTCCAGTGTTCAGTGTGGTGGTGCTGGAGATGCTGTTTCCGATCCGGACTGACTGAGGTCTCCCAGTCAAGAAGTCCCGGATCCAGTTACAGAGGGAGGTGTTCAGGCACAGTACGCTCAGCTTCTCAAACAGATGCTGAGGGACAATTGTGTTAAATGCTGAACTAAAGTCTATGAACAGCACCCTTGCATAAGAGTCTTTGTTGTCTAGGTGGTTGAGGGCCAGTCTGTAGGAGTGGGCTTTCCCAGGTAGACTGCACTTGCTCACAGTGCGCAGTGAAATCAGAGTAAGCAATTTCATAATAGGAGAGGATTGAAGGTAAACAGGAGAATCTGGCATTTTAATTTGAGAAAGCATAATAGACAAAAGTATAGAAATATCTAAATAGCCAGATAGAAAATGATAAATAGGGATAAAAAGTGGGAATTTGCTTGGTGGGCAAAAAGTTCAAGATTGAGACAGAAAAAACATTTGAAATGGGACTAGATATCTGGACAGAGGTTTATTCAGACAAAAGGAACAATAGAGAAATCAAGTGAGTGGGTACCTAACTACTTAAGCTCTCACACCTGTACACCTACAGACTGCTGTCGTTTTTACATTATTGGGCTTGGGTGTCAAGGTTTGTTTTGACTCTGGTCATGAAGGGGTTAAGATAATTACTTACAAAAACAAGGCTTTCTGTTGCCCATATTCTGTTGCAAAAATGATGTAGCCGACTATAGTTACATGGTTCTACAGATCACCCCTGTCATTCTCCAACTGTTTCTGTGTCCCTCTAGTGCTGGGCTCTAGTGACTGGCACCATATCTCTGAGCCACGCAGGGAGGATTGTGGGACTAGTAGTCTCTGGAGCAGACATTCTGGAGTTGTGGAACTATTCTTGGACTACACATCTCAGAGGGCTCTCTGCAACACCAAAAGACCTCTGGGAGAAACGATGAAAGGGCCAGCAGATTCGGCCCGCACTCTCTTCTTCCTGGGCCTCATCGAGTGAATACCCCTCTGCCTCTGTGTGAGTGGGCTGTGGCCTACCATGTGGCAATCTAGTGACTCCAGTCCGGTCCCAGGGGTCTCAACTCTGTTTGCTTTTTGCAAGGCATTACCGCAGCGCCACCCCATCAGATGGGTCCGACGACAGCCCGTGTCCAGCAGCTGGTCGGCCATCTCTGTTCATTACGCTGCAGGGAGGTTCCCATCAGGCTCTTTAGTTGGTGAGAAAGCAGCCGCCCACCAGATACAACGCCTGTCTTGTTATCTTTCTTGGCCACTGTGTACAGACATCTTGCCATAGGATCACTTTATTACATTACATAAGACACTGTACATAGACATCTATACCCTGAAGTACTTTAAGGAATACCACTAGCCAGTTTAAGCTATCCTGTTTACCTTAACCACTTCAGCCCCGGAAGAATTTTGCACTTTAGGACCAGAGCACTTTTTGCGATTCGGCGCTGCGTCGCTTTAACTGACAATTGCGCGGTCGTGCGACGTTGTACCCAAACAAAATTTGCGTCCTTTTTTTCCCACAAATAGAGCTTTCTTTTGGTGGTATTTGATCGCCTCTGCGTCATTTCTTATCGCCGCTATAAACAAAAGAAGAGCGACCATTTTGCAAAAAAACCCAAATTTCTTACTTTTTGCTAAAATTCAAATCCAAAAAAAAAAAATATAAAAAAACATTTTTTTTCACCGTTTTTGGCCGATTTATATAATTCCTCATATTTGTGATAAAAAAAATCGCAATTGGTGTTTATTGATTGGTTTGCGCAAAAGTGGCCGCGTTTACGGATGATGAGAATTCATTTCTGGGGTTTTTTTTTTCTTTTTTTTTACTAGTAATGGCGGCGATCTGCGATTTTTAGCGGTAATGCGATATTGGGGGGGACATGTCGGAACATTTTGACAGTTTTTTGGGACCAATGACATTTATTCAGCGATCAGAAATTTAAATGTCCACTGATTACTGTATAAATGTCATTGGCAGTGAAGGGGTTAACCTGCAGGGGGAGATCTAGGGGTTAAGTGTGTTCCCTGGGTGTGTTCTTACTGTGGGGGGGTTGGGCTAACATGGGCATGAGAGATCTAACTGATCCCAGTGACAGGGATCAGTAGATCTCTCATGCCCCACTGACAGGGCGGGGAACCGCCGTGTTTACATTGGCGGTTCCCCGTTCTTTTCCCTGTAGCCGCTCATGGGGGCACACTCCCCAGGAGTGCGGCGGGTGCATGCGCGCCCCCTGGTGGCCAAATGCGAATCGCCGCTTATTTACGGCGATTCGCGCAGGGCTCCCCTGCTGCCACCGTGAAAAGACGGCGCGCGGTCGGGAACCGGTTAACATCACTGTGCCCTATCTTGGATACAATTCATAGAGCTCCAACTGACAGTGAACATTACTGCAGGCCTTGCAGTCTGGACATTGCTGTTTACTACTGGTTAAAGGGACCCCTTTCCTATACTTATTCTAGCTGGTCTCTCATTAGGACATAAAGGTTTAATAGGCCGGCCTGGGATCCCGCTTTAGTGTGGTAATATTTGCAGCAATTAGTGGATTCTTTTATAATCACAAAACATTTCATGGTTCTGTGATCACACCCCAATATAGTAATTTCAAGAGAGCTGCATCCATCTGAAAGACTTTTTACAATTTTTGGCTTTTCAGAGTCAGTAAAATATCTTTTTTGGCCCATTTTGCCTCAGGAAAAGAAGTTGCCTGATAATTATGCACACCTTGACTGTTGAACTCTTTAGGCCTTACCCTCCCTTATCATTACACAAATACACATCACCTGATATGCTTCAATCCAATAAGCATTCACGCTTCTACAGCTTGGAGTTGGACAATATGCATAAAAATTATGATTTGCTCAAAATACGATCTTGCCTAATAATTGTACACATGGTGTAAATGGACCGCCTGTCCATTTACACCCGACTGCCATTCGATCTAATCCTATCCACTAGACAGATTGGGAACAGATCCCCATCCATCTGTTTTTAGCAGATCAGATCGGATTGGATGGTGGCTCCTAGATAGTGTAAAGGTGTGCTGATATTATGTAAGAGGTGGAAAAACCCACAGTGGTTTTAAATATATTGGATTAATTAATTGAATTGTCAGCGCTTCCCTTCACCTATACATAGAGACTCGATTGGCCCGCCTGTGTGAAATGGTGCTTTGTTAAAAAAATAGTGTTACTGTAGATAAAAAGTATTCATTTTATTTAAAAACTGGTAAAAGATAAAGAAGTGGTGATACATATAGACAAAAAATGGCTGCCACGTCCAAATATACAATGGAAACTAGAAAATAGGAAAATCCCAAAGGATAATTGATCCCCCTGGACTTTAAAGGCAGATCAGGTGATCAAGGTATTTCAAAATGAAAAGAGGTGAGGAAATAAAGTATAAAATGGTAATTTTTATTCATACAAAAAAATAGTATTAGTAAAAAAGAAGCAAAATAAGCCAACAAAGTAATACATGTTTCTTCATATTGCAAAGATACATATAGGCATAGTTACCAATAACACAATATAAAATATAAAATACAGAGTACCACAATTACATCAACATAAGAGCAGTTAGACTCGATGCATTTGGGATTTGCACATAGGAATAACCACTGTTGATGGCAGGGTCCAAGGGCAATATCACAAACATCCCAACATGTTTCGGTTAATCCTTCTTCAGGGGATAAAGAGCATCAAAGTGCAGCAAGGGTAAGCTGTCTGTGAAAGTTCAAATTGTATATGAATATAGCATTGTTTTGTGTAAACATATTGCAGAGATAAACTATAGAGTAAACTGAGTAAATGAGCGTTCATCAAAAGAATGCGTGACACACTTACATGTAAGCTGGTGGCACCCAACAACCAAACAGATGGCAGCCCATGTAGGTCTGGAAAAAGGGATCCAGACGACCGTAGGGGATGAACGCTCATTTACTTTTACATTTACATTTAAAAAGGATCACCCCCTTATGTCAGTATTTTGTTGGACCATCGTTTGCTTTAATTACAGCCTTTAGTCTGTTGGGATATGACTCTACTAACTTTGCACATCAGACTTTGCAATGTTTGCCCACTCTTCTTTGCAGAACTGCTCAAGTTCAGTTACATTTAATGGTGACCGATTGTGGACTGGGACTGCAGTCTTCCACAGATTTTCAATTGAGTTTAAAGCGGTTGTCAACCCATGACAACCACTTTAACCTACAGGTAAGCCTATAATAAGACTTACCTGTAGGTGCCCTTTATATCTCCCAATCCTGCACGGTTCAGGAGATATGCAGTGTACTAGATGTGCCAACGTCATTTCGGGACATGCGCAGTGAAGAAACGGCCTCCGTGCCGTTTCTTCACTGAGATCGTGCCACGACTGGCGGCTCCCGCGTGGGAATGACGCCATGCGACTCCGGCCAGTCACAGAGCCGGAGTCGCTGCCCTGGAAGGAAGAGGGGCTGAAGATGATCGCTGCCAGCACAGGGGACATCCCTGGACGTTGCAGGCTTCGTTTGCAGGTAAGTGACACATAATGGGCTACTATACGATGCATAGTAGCCCATTATGTCTCTACTTTGCAGGGGAATATAGAGGAAGTAAACCCCATCAGGGTTTACTTCCTCTTTAAGTCTGATATCTGACTAGGCCATGCAAGGACATTCACCTATTTCTCCTTCAATATCTGTGTGGTCATTTTTGCTGTGTGCTTTGGGTCATTGTCATGTTGGAAGGTAAACCTTCTTTCCACTGACAACTTTCTGGCAAAGGGCAGCAGATATTCCTCAAGAATTTTATGGTATTTTGCTCCATCCATTATTCTTTGAATTTAATTATTTGGCCTCAAAACAAAACAATGTCTGGCGGAAAGGATGCTGCAATGAAACCAGCAGCTATCAAAGAACAGGAGTGTTGGCATGCTCCTAATAGGGGGTAGGGAGTCATATTTACCCCAACGCAGGTAGTCAGACACTATCACTTGCTTCTGTGTACTTCACCTTTAGCAGTCCCCTTTCCCAAAAGGCAAGCAGGTCTACCAGTACTTGGTTGCTCCCAGGACTTGTACACAATGCTGTAGTGCCTGGCTACTACACTGGGGCAGGCACAAACTCAGCACAGCAAACGGGTACTTGTGGTTGGCAGACAGGCAGAGTGGTTGAATAACAGAGCACGGTGATAAGCAGTTGGAAGTGGAAGAAGTTATCTGCAATCAAAAGATTATAGCACTTTACAGCAATAAGAAACTGTTTTGTATTTGACAGTTATTAATTGTGTCTTAAAGGGACAGCACATATTTTATTTGGACTTGTATTGCACATGCATATTTCTGATATTTTTTGTTAAAAAATGTTTGAAATGTAATATATTGACGCACAGACAGGTGTAATAATTATTATATAGGTGGAGCGCTGCACTATTGGGTACATTGTTTTTTATGCACACTTGATACAAAGAGTGTGTTAGGGTGCTGGCAGCTATTCTCTATTTATCATTTTATTGGTACTATATTTCTTGTGGTATATATCATTTTTGTATTTATATTTTTGAATTTTTGCCACATAGAAAATGATTTTGCACATAGCAGCTCACACGATATAACCCAGGCAGTCACTAGTTAGGGTCACATCCATAGTCAAAAGGCAGGCAGAGTTCAGAGAGTAGTCGACATCCGATCCAAGGTCGTCAATGTGAAATTAAATCTAGGAGAGCAGAGCAGAAAAACATTGAGCTTGGAACACGTGTAACAAACTAAATGTAACAAGCATGAGACTGCAGGCTTGCATGTCTTAAATCAGGTTTGGCCTCCACCCAAAGACTGGCCACAGCAAACAACTTGCAGGTGGACAGACAGGGTTCCATCATAGCCAAAACCACGATGCTGCAATGAAACCAGCAACTATCAAAGAACAGGAGTGTTTGCATGCTCCTAACAGGGGGGAGTTGGACGACTGCCCTAAAAAGGGCAGCCTGGGTGGGGTAGGGGTGAGAGATGGAGGTTGGGTGGGGTGTCATGCTTACCCCTAATGCAGGTAGTCAGACACTATTGCTTGCTTCTGTATTCTTCACCTTTAGCAGCCCCTTTTCCCAAAAGGCAAGCAGGCCTACTGGTACTCGATTGACGCAGGACTTATGCACACTTCTATAGTGCGTGGCTACCACGCTGGGGCAGGCGCAAACTGATCGGTACTTGCGGTTGGCAAACAGGCAGAGAGGTTGAATGACAGTCCAGGTTCAATGCAGGCAAGGTTAACACTAGTTAGGGTCATATCCATTGTCAAAAAGCAGGCGGAGTTCAGAGAGTAGTCAATATCCGATCCTAGATCATCAATGTGAAATCCAATCTAGGAGAGCAGAGCAGAAAAGCAGTGAGCTTAGATCTCATGTAACAAACGAAATATCACAAGCTTGAGACTGCAGGCTTGCATCTCTTAAATCAGTTATTTTTTTTTTTTTAAAGGGTAAATTTATTTATTTATTTATTTTTTATCCATCAATGTACAGTCAAAAGAATTGTACAATACCGTTGTCCATATAAACCTGTACATAGAATAGCATTAACAGCAATACATGTCTGTAATACATATGAACATAGTTTGTACATTATGACTTTTGTTATGGATATTTAACCAAATAAACATGTCCTAAAACTAGGGTTGCACCGATACCACTTTTTTGCCACCAAGTATGAGTACCAATACTTTACCTTTGGTAGTCGCTGATATCAATTACCGATACCTACCGCGTAGGAAGAGTAGGTCGAGGGGTGGTTTGGGAAGTGCTCCTCAACACCCCCTTTACATTACACAACCCCCTGCACCTCTAGACCCCTTTACATTACACAGCCCCCTGCTCCTCTGCATCCCCTTTATATTACAGAGCCCCTTGCACCTCTGCATCCCCATTACATTACACAACCCCCTGCACCTCTGGACCCCTTTACATTACACAGCCCCCTGCACCTCTGCATCCCCTTTACATTACACAGCCCCCTGCACCCCTGCATCCCCTTTACATTACACAGCCCCCTGCTCCTCTGCATCCCCTTTACATTACACAGCCACCTGCTCCTCTGCATCTCCTTTACATTACACAGCCCCTTGCTCCTCTGCATCCCTTTTACATTACACAGCCCCCTGCTCCTCTGCATCCCCTTTAAATTATTATTATTATCATTATACAGGATTTATATAGCGCCAACAGTTTACAAAGCGCTTTACAACTTGAGTGTAGACAGTACAAATACAATACACTTAACTACAGTAGGAATCAGGGGGCCTGAGGTCAAAAGATACAAGAGGTGATAACAGTGGGGGAATGTGCTAATAGAGAAGATAAATGTACAGTTGTTAGGTGGGAGCCAGATAGGCTTCTCTGAAGAGATAGGTTTTCAGGGATCGTCTGAAGGTGGATAAACTAGGAGAAAGTCGGACAGATTGGGTTAGAGCATTCCAGAGGATGGGAGAGGCTTTGGAGAAGTTCTGGAGGCGAGCATGGGATGAGGTGACAAGGGAGCTAGAGAGCAGGAGGTCTTGGAAGGAGTGAAGAGATCGATTTGGTTGGTATTTTGAGACCAGGTTAGTGATGTAACTGGGGGCCAGGTTGTGAATTGCTTTATAAGTTATTGTTAGTATCTTGAATTTAATACGTTGGTTGAGTGTCAGGCAATGTAGAGATTGACATAGGGGTGTAGCAGATGCTGAGCGGTTTTTAAGGTGGATGAGTCTGGCGGCAGCGTTCATAATGGACTGCAGTGGGGATAGGCTATTCAGAGGTAAGCCAGTGAGGAGGGAGTTGCAGTAGTCGAGGCAAGAAATGACCAAGGAGTGGATTAGTAGCTTTGTGGTGTCATCGGTTAGGAAGGGGCGTATCTTGGAGATGTTGCGGAGGTTGAGGCGGCAAATTTTGGATATCGATTGGATGTGGGGCCGAAAGGTTAATTCGGAGTCTAGGATTACACCTAGGACCTTGGCGTGGGGGGATGGGTTGATAGTTGAGCCGTTGATTTTGACAGAGAAATCCGGGGAAGTGGCACGTGGGGGAGGAAATATCATAAGCTCGGTTTTTGATAGGTTGAGTTTGAGGAAGTGATGTGACATCCAGGCTGATATGTCTATTAGTAAGTTGGTGATGCGTGAGGAGACAGATGGAGAGATCTGGGGGGTTGGGAGATAGATTTGTGTGTCATCAGCATAGAGATGATACTGAAAGCCATGGGAGGCAATCAACTGACCCAGGGAGGCGGTGTAGATTGAGAAAAGGAGAGGTCCAAGAACAGAACCTTGGGGGACACCGACAGAGAAAGGAAGAGGAGAGGAGGAATTAGAGTTGTAGGTGACACTGAAGGAGCGGTGGGATAGGTAGGATGAGAACCAGCAAAGAGTACAGTCACGGAGACCAAAGGCATGGAGTTTTTTGAGGAAGAGGGGGTGGTCCACTGTGTCAAAGGCAGCAGAGAGGCCCAGGAGGGTAATCTGAGTGGTGGGGGGGACACATCTGGATCCCCGCAAGCCCCATTGTCAGGATGCCCGCAGTACAATCAGACTGTCATGGCGCGCGCATGCGCCCTCGCGCACCATGAGCACTCTCGCATCAAGACGTGTGCTCGCCACCGACACTGGCGCCAGACGGGCTATTTAAACTGAACTATTGCACTGACACATTGCTGTTTGGTCTGCAGCTTTCGTGTTGTTCCTGAAACCCTGCTCTCTGCCATCTGTGACCTTGACCCGGCTTGTTCTTTACCAGTGTCTGATTGCTGCCTGTCCTGATCCCGGCTTGCCTTGTGACCTTCTTTCTGCCTACTCCTCCTGCCTGCTGATCTGCCTGAACATTGCCTACCCGGCATGCCAGACCTTGCTCTGCTGTCTAGCCAGTCTGCTACAGTATCCTGCTCTGTTGTCCAGCCAGTCTGCCACAGTATCCTGCTCTGCTGTCCAACCAGTTTGCTGCAGTATCCTGCTCTGCTGCTCATCCAAGTCTGCTACAGCATCCCGTTCCACGGCCATCTGCTGATCACTGCTGTTCCTGGACTAACTGCAGGCACTCTTACCCCGCCATGCTCCTGTGGCTGCTCTCTCTACCGTCAGGCTCACATCCCAGGTACCTAACAGTACCAAACAGCTATGATTGAGCCGGCTGGGGGGAACCTCTCTGATGGATGAAATATGTTGGCATCTGTCTGCTCTGACGCAAGCAGTATAGTCACTCCAAGATGGATATACTTGCCTGGAAGAGCGAGTCCAATCTATGGCTACACCAGCAACAGCTTCAAACCCAACACCTGATCCTGCTTCATTCTTTGCCCAAGCCAAAGCATCCACCAGTCCCACAGTGGTGATGTTGCCTCCCGAGCCTCGAATGTCAACTTTTTTTCCGGTGATCGGGGTCCCTCCTGCAGGGGGAGCCACAGTCCTGGGCTCATCGACTGCTGGAAGAGAACAACGCACAACTCAACAACATGCAAACGGTCTTTGACACCATGGCCCAGCTTTATGATGACCCACAACAGACCTCCACTGCCGAGGTAGCCCTACATGCACTCCAGCAAGGCCGCAGACCGGCAGAGGACTATGTCACAGACTTGAAGCACTGAAGTGCAGACACTAACTGGAATGATGCTGCCCTCTGCCATCAGTTCTGCCTGGGTCTCTCCGAAAGCTTGAAGGACGAACTTGCTCGGGTTAGAATACCAAATTCTCTGGAAGCCCTGATCAAGTTATCTATCCAGATTGATTGTCGCCTAAGGGAGCGCAGAGCAGAGAAATCCACTCAGCAGTTCTGTCCCACCTGGATGTTGCCAAAGGCTCCTGTTCCTTCTATTCCGGCCCTAGGGGTCCTAACCCATGCAGTTGGGCCTGATCCGTGCCTCCTTAACCCCGGAAGAGCGTCAACACAGACGAATGAATAACCTGGGCCTGTACTGCGGGGAGGCTGGCCACTTTGTACGCACCTGTCCTGCCTAGCTGTGTAAGTGTCCTTCCTTGTCCTCACTTAACCAGTCACCCCTGCCTGCCATGTCTGCCAGCTCAACTCATGTTGCTCTGCCTGTGCCTTTTCAGATGCCGGGAAGAACCGTGTCGGTGACTGCAATTATTGATTCGGGGGCTTGCAGCTGCTTCATCCACCAGTCCTTTGCCTTTCAGTAGCACATCCCACTACAGACCAGAGGACGAGAACTCGCTGTATTCCTGGCCGATGGGTCTCATATTAAGTCAGGACTGGTAACTAAGGAGACCCCACCAAGCCGTTTCCTCCAGCCATCAAGAATTGTTGCACCAGGACGCAATCTCTTCCCCTTTATTCCCTGTCATCCTGGGCCTGCCATGGCTACAGGCCCATAATCCACAAATAGACTGGAGAACCGGGAGTATGAAGTTTCTGTTACCTTACTACTAGAAGCACTGTCTGGAAACACCATTCCCATTATCAATGGTCTTGCTGTGCATGGAAACAGATCCTAAGTTACGTCAACTGGTTCCAGGCGCCTATCATGAATACCTGGACGTTTTCAGTAAGCGAGGAACTGACACTCTAGCCCCACACAGACCATATGACTGTCCCATTGAGCTACTTTCAGGGGCCAAAATTCTCTTTGGCCGTATCTTTCCTTTGTCCGAACGGGAATCAGGGGTGTTAAGAGACTACATTGATGAAAACCTACAGAAAGGCAGGTATATTCTTCGTAGAAAAGAACGACCATTCCTTGAAACCGTGTGTGGATTACCGTGACTTAAACAAGGTAACAGTGAAGAACCGCTATCCCCTTCCCTTGGTTCCTGAGTTGTTTCAGAGATTCAAATCTGCGAGTATCTTCATGAAACTTGATTTAAGGGGAGCTTATAATCTGATTCATATGAATGGAAAACCGCATTCCGTACCCGATACGGACACTTTGAGTGATGCCCTTTGGCCTCTGCAATGCCCCAGCCACTTTCCAGCACTTTATCAATGATATTTTCAAGGACTTCCTGGACATTTTTGTTGTCGTCTACCTGGATGATATCTTGATCTTTTCTGTGTCACTGGAGGTGCACCAAGGTCATGTGAAGAGTGTGCTATATCGGCTCCGCAAGCATGGACTTTATGCCAAAGCCGAAAAATGCGACTTTGAGCAACAAAGCATTTTGGGCCTAATCATTTCCGCTGATGAAATTAAAATGGATCCCCAGAAAGTTGCAGCAATACTGGATTGGCCAGCCCCCACAGACAAGAAGGGGATACAATGTTTTGTGGGTTTTGCCAACTTTTATCGCAAGTTTATCAATAACTTTTCAGCCATCATCCACCCTATCACATAGCTTACTAAGCAGGGTACCCGTTTTTGTTGGTCTGACGAAGCACATGTAGCTTTTGAAAATTTGAAAAGACGATTTACTGTCGCACCTGTCTTGAGCCACCCAGACTCTGCTTTACCCTACATCATTGAAGTAGATGCCTCAGAAAGCGCCATCGGGGCCATTCTGTCACAAACGCCAAGGTCTCAAGGAGGTGACCCACCCAGTGGCGTTCTTTTCACAGAAACTTTCACCAGCCGAAAGGAACTATGATGTAGGAGATCGAGAACTGCTGGCGATTAAAGCCGCCCTGGAGGAGTGGAGATATTTGTTGGAGGGAGCTGCGCATCCCATACTGATCTATACGGATCATAAAAACTTGGAGTATCTGAGGTCCGCAAAGCACCTAAAACCACGTCAAGCCCGTTGGGCACTTTTCAAGGTTTATGTTTCATATAACTTACAGACCTGGATCAAAAAACACCAAAGCTGACGCGTTGTCACGCATGTTTGAAGATCCAAAGGGTATTCCAAATGCAGATACCATTTTACCAGCTGGAAACTTGTTACTGTTGCACACCAGTTTATTGTTGCAATTGCAATCAGCTTCTGCAGGGTTACACAGTCCTCCAGGGATCACATTACAAGCCAAGCATGGACTATTATGGAGGGGTGAGCAGATCTTCATACCCAAGGGAACTCGAACAAGGGTGCTGGGGGTTTGCCACGACCATCCTTTGGTGGGTCACTCTGGAATCCACAAAACCATAGAGCTGGTGCAACAATCATTCTGGTGGCCTGGATTGGAGAAAGACTGTCAAGTCTATGTGAGCATGTGTACCACCTGCATTCGGAGTAAAAGCTCCCGAAACAGGGCCTGGGGATTACTCAGACCCCTGCCTATACCTGACAGACCTTGGAAGATGATTTCAATGGACTTTATAGTTGAATTACCCTCAAATGAGTGTACCGCTAATCTTTGTAGTCGTGGATCGCCTATCAAAGATGGCTCATTTTGTTCCAATGAAAAATACACCTTCGGCTGTAGAAACTGCTCAAGTCTTTGTAAAAAGAGATTGTTAGACTCCATGGTGTTCCCAAGAATATTGTATCTGACCACGGTGTTCAATTTACTTCCAAGTTATGGAGAGCCTTATGTGGGAATTTACAGACTGAACTTTCTTTTTCATCCGCTTATCTTCCCCAAACCAGCGGGCAGACTGAGCGTACTAATCAGACCCTGGAACAATACATCCTGTGCTTCCCCTCCTTTGTTGAGGAAAATTGGGTAGGATTATTGCCCTTGCCTGAGTTTGCATATAATAACTCCAATCACTCGGCTACCAAGCAGTCCCCTTTCTTTGCCAACTATGGGTTCCACCCTGCTTTCTTACCCAACCTTGTTACTGACCAGCAGTTCAAGACACCTTGGACTTTTTCTCCCGCAATAACCTGTTGTTACAGGAGACTATCGCGAAAGCACAAGAGGACAGCAAGATGTCTTTTGACAGGAAAAGAAGAGGGGAATTGATCCTGCAACCAGGAGACCAGGTTTGGCTTTCCACACCCAAATCTAAATATGGCGTGTCCTTCAAAGAAACTGGCACCAAGGTTCGTCTGGCCACCAAGGAAAATTAATGATCTGTCTTTTGAATTGTCTTTAGCAGAATCCTTCAATATCCATCCAGTGTTTCATGTGTCCCTGCTGAAACCTACAGTACCCGACCCATTCCCAGATCATAGTTCAAGACCTCCAGCACCTGTCATTATTGATGGGGATGAAGAATTTGAGGTTGATGCTATTATCAACTGCAGGAAAAGAAGGGGCCAAGCACAATAGCTGATCAAGTGGAAGGGTTATGGTCCGGAAGAGAATTCCTAGGAACCCGTACAAAATGTGCATGCCACAGACTTGATCCATGCCTTCTTCCGCAGAAATCCGCAAAAGAAGAAACGAATGGGCACCCGGAGGGTGCCCGTAGGGAGAGGGCAATGTCAGGAAGCCCGCAGTACAATCAGACTGTCATGGCTCGTGTGCACCAATGCGCACATGCATGCGCACTCGCGCATTAAGGCGCGCGCTCGCCACTGACCCTGGCACCAGACTACCCGGCCTGCCTTACCTTGCTCTGTTGTCCAGCCAGTCTGCTACAGTATCCTGCTCTGCTGCCCAGCCAGTCTGCTGCAGTATCCTGCTCTGCTGTCCAGCCAGTCTGCTACAGTATTCTGCTCTGCTGTTCAGCCAGTCTGCTACAGTATCCTGCTCTGCTGTCCAGCCAGTCTGCTACAGTATCTGCTGTTCAGCCAGTCTGATACAATGTCCTGCTCTGCTGTCCAGCTAGTCTGCTGCAGTATCCTGCTCTGCGGCTCATCCAAGTCTGCTACAGCATCCCGTTCCATGGCCATCTGCTGATCACTGCTGTTCCTGGATTGACTGCAGGCACTCTTTCCCCACCGTGCTCCTGTGGCTGCTGTATCACTCCCAGCAGTCCGCGTGCTGGAGTTGTATGAGAGGCCTCTCTCTGCCGTCAGGCTCATATCCAGGGTACGTAACACCCATGCAGCACCTGACGCTGGCGGGAGCGGCAGAGGAGGGATACCGGCTAAAGATGGTAGCTGCTAGGGCGGCCATCAGGGGGGTACAGGGATCAGGTTGGGGGGGTCGTCCGAGCCTGGTGACAACTGGCGGGAAGGGAGGAGGAGGCAGAGAGGGGGAATCCAAGGACACACAATTAGTTGTTAAGGAAGCGGAATAATAATTGCAGGAATTTTTTTCTTTACATTTCAGTTGTTAGCAGGGAATTCCCGCTGACAACTGAAAGAAGAGAGACCGAAGGTATCTGTTTCTGGTATCGGGGCATTTTTCACGAGTACTGATACTCTGAAAATGCCCAGTATCGGTACCGATACTAGTATCGGTATTGGTGCAACCCTACTTAAAACCATATGCAGAACTTGTAATACTGTGAGGTACCGCGCTTATCTGAGAACCGTCTCCACAAGTATTTTTGCCTAGCACCTGTATAGTACCCCAAATACTAAAACAGAAATCATAAACAAATATGGTGCAGCGCAAAAAGTAAAAATACATTTCTATAGTACCACCTTGTGGCCACAGACCAAAAGTACAGGAATAAAGTGCATAAATTATTAGTAAGAGTCCATCATTATTCACAATTCAGAGTTCATTAGTGCAACATCAATACCACCTATAGTGGTGTGATAGTCCATCCAATGTGTGCAGTAGAAAAAAACTTCCTTTTTATAGTGCAAAAGGTAAAGTGCAACAGTGCTCCTATTCACAGTCTCCAAACTGGGTGAATTCCAATATATATAAAAGTGCTTCAAAGTGGGATCACACACCACCACCGACACTCCTATGCGCTCACTTCCATATGCGACCCCTGATGGGCCAAGTTTCACTTTCCCCACTGGGGTTAATTCCTTCTTAGGCAGGATCAGGTGAGGCTCCTCGCACAATAATGGTGGTGATATATGCAAATGAAAGAAGCTACATAGTGCTGAATCCTTATAAAAACTTTTAGGTTTATTAAAAACGATAATATACACTCACATTTGTAGGTGTACCACCACCGGTACACTCGGGCAATGCATGCATCAGATAACATGTGACATCCCAATACCGATCCCTGTGTATTCGGCCGCTGGATGTAGTTTAAACCAAACGGCGATCCCAGGGACGTCTTGACATCATAGGTTCCTCCCCTGAGGACTGTCACCGGGGTCCCAGTAAGAAGTCAGTTTTGAGACGAAACCGGTCAGGCTACGGCTACACTTCTATGTTACCACAATCTTGATGCCATGCATGCTGGGGTGGAGCAGTGATTGAGATGCCTGTTTTTATTCTTATGCAGTAAGTGCAATAATTTTTAATAAAACCCTTGTTTTTATGGATTCCCACTATGAGAGGTTTTATCTTTTTTGGGTGTAACACAAATCCACATTTGGAGTAAAGATATTGTTTTGGACACAATCGTATGAGTTCCTTAAGGGATCCATGTCTGAATGATACTCTGAGATCCAGAAGGATTTGCATACAAATGTTTATTGATCTCCTGTAATAAGAGATCAATTTGTTGGGGTAAGTGCAGATTTTGTCCGGTGGTAGAACAGTCACAGATATTTTTGTGCATGGTGGCACTTTCTCCCTATACACTGTATGGAATGAGCTGTGATGTCACGGAAGACTGCACTCAAGACCTACCAAAACTAGGATGGGGGAATGAAACCAGCATCTGTCAAAAAACAGGAGTGTTTACATGCTCCAGACAAGAGGGAATTGGAAGGGCAGCCTGGGCGAGGAAGGGGTGGAAGATGGAAGACTGGCCTTAAAAGGGCAGGCTGGGAGGACGTGGGGAGATGGACGACTGCCCTGAAAAGGGCAGCCTGGGTGGGATAGGGATGGGAGATGGAAGACTGCCCTGAAAAGGGCAGCCTGGGAAAGGGTGGGTGGGGGGGGGTGTCACGCTTACCCCTAACGCAGGTGGTCAGACACTATTGCTAACTTTTGTGTTCTTCACCTTTAGCAGCCCCCTTTCCCATAAGGCAAGCAGGCCTACTGGTACTCAGTTGCCCTCAGTACACAAAGCTATAGTAAATAACCTGAAAACAATCAGCGCAATCCACATTTAAAAAATCAACAGATCATGCTAAAAACATTTCAAAATTAAATATCTAAACAAGTAGCCGCTATCACTAAAAGTGCTTTCACTCCACTTTAGGACAATAATTAGAAACAAAAAAAACAGTGCTGCGCTACTAAATATACTGCAATATTGTATCCCAAGAAGTATAATTATAATCAAGTGCTAAAACTAATCACAATCCTAATCACCATACTCCTATAAGTTAGCATTGAAATAAAAAGTTCATAAATCTATTATGTTATTATTATTAAATAATAACAAGTGCCTGATTGTAGTAAATCCACAAAAAACAATTCACCAAAAACTGCAAAATAATTCCAAAAGTGCTCATGCTCGTCTCCACCAGTATCATAAGCTGCTCACCTCACATTTTGACCCCTGTTTCACCAGTGGGTCACAATTAGCAGTTTCCCCTCTGGGGATGACAAATATATCTGGTGTGATGCTGGCCTTTAAATCCTCCATCTCTTACACTCCCTTTGGTAGGCTCAGGAAAACCCTTGATACCTCTCATCCAATGGAAGATATATGAGGAAAGAGAATGGCAGAATCCAGTGCTCTCTGTTCAATCATTTATTTCCCATATCAAAATGTGTAAAACCCTCACAAGTGTGGCACTTCAAGCCATGCTAGGTGAACAAGCTTAAAATCATCAGTTTCATGAGATAACTATGATGTGACATCAGTACTGAGCACAGGAAACAGGTATTTACGGTTGGCAGACTGGTAAAGTGGTTGAATGATAGACCAGGTTCAAGACAGGCATGGTTCACAATAGTTAGGGACACATCCATAGTCAAAAGTCAGGCAGAGTTCTGAGAGTAGTCGATATCCGATCCAAGGTGGAATCCAATCTAGCAGAGAAGAGAAGACAGTGAGCTTGGAACACGTGTAACAAAGGCAATATCACAAGCATTAGACTGCACGATTGGATTGCTGAAATCAGGTTTTGTTTACACCCAGAGACTGGCCACAACAATGAACTTGCAGGTGGACAGACACACAGGGATGCATCATACCAAAACTAGGATGCTGGAATGAAACCAGCAGCAGTCAAAGAACAGGAGTGTGTACACGTTCCTGACAGGAAGGAATTGGAAGACTGCCCTAAAAGAGCAGCCTGGGTGAGTAAGGTTTGGGAGATGGAAAACTGCCCTTAAAAGGACAGGCTGGGAGGGGATGGGTGATTGAAGACCCAATACCTGGAAATAAGTTGACGAGCTGCAGAAAGAAAAATCTAAGTAGGCAGTTTTTTCGTGTTGTAACTGATCCTGGGAGAATGGATAGAAGTGCAATCTTAGGTGCTGGGATAAGTGTCTTATTGTAGATACCATTATATATTTGAAAGATGCGTTTCCAAAACGGCTGAATATGGGGACAGCTTCACCAAATGTGAATGTATGTCCTTCTTTCTCTGTGACAGCGCCAACACTCGTCTGAAGTGTTAGGGAAGATCTGATGTAGTGTGACCGGATCTTTGTACCATCTGGATAATAATTTGAATTTTTTCTCCTGGGCATACTCTGAAACCGAGGATTTAATGCGTAAATAAGAAAGAGGTATGCCATTCCTCTGGAGAAATGACGGTCTCCAAATCCCTAGACCACATTCTGATACAAGTTGGGAGCTTGTCATGCTATGAGATAAAATTTCCTTATAAATAAGTGACAGAGTATGGCGAGGTGTTTCTGAGAAGGAGCAGAGGTCCTCAAAATAAGTCAGGGGTCTGTGTACAAGGCCTGACTTGTGTAGTGTATTGCAATATTTATTTAAACTGAGGGACATGAGACAATCTGGAGAAGCTTTAGGGCGGGCTTGCCAAGATCCGATGAGGCCTGTTGAATGGTGGACATAATCTCGGGCAGTAGGCCAGGAGGACCGTTCATATGTGTGATATATAGATGAGGCATCGCTATTCAAAAGTGTTGGATTGTCAAAGAGGGGAGTCAGAGGACTGGGTTCTGATGACAGAGACCAGGATGTGCGACTACGGTACCATGTCATGAGCTATACTTTGGTTAATGGGGAGAGCTTTGACAGGGAACAGAAAGTCTTACCATGGTTCCATAAAAGAGCTCTCAGGTCTATTTAGGAAAGGTCCATTTTTAGAATGCTCATGCGTCCAAACCATGGGGTTTGCATGTTCTGCCACGGTTCCAGGGATCTCCTGATCTTGGTCAGAAGAGGGCTATAATTAAGGGAATAGAGGTCAGAGAATGATTGTGTGGTTTTGGTGCCTAAATATTTAATGGACCGGAATTGCCATTTAAACGGAAAATTGGATTGGGTCCTAGAAAGAGCCTGGGGGAATAGGGAAATGTTGAGGGCTTCCGTTTTCGAGATGTTCAATACCAAATTGCTGTAGTTTGTGTAGGAGTGATGGGATACTAATGTGGGGTTGAGTGATATAAAGTAATAATTCAGAGAATATTTGGAGAAGCTCCCTACGGGTGTTTGATAATTGTATAAGGACAGATGAGTAGAGTGTGCGTTTTTAGAGGTCTCCAATGTGGAAATAAGAGAAAGGAAACGTTTTAAGTTTGGCACCATATTGTATCAGTACACCTCTGATGACCCATTTTAGCGTTTCCCACTTAATAATGGGGTGCGTTTGATCTGTAACGCGATTCAGTGTAAATACCTTGATAGCTTTTGAGATTGCCTACACACAGGGCTCATCAGTGAGGAGGTTATCTTTGCCAGGAACGGTTCCCCTGACATCTAGGTATCCTCCCTAGAGACAGGTGTATTGGGACATGATCAGACCAGAGCCACAAGCCAATAGAAGCGGTTGGATCAGAGTCTAATAAGGATTGTGAAATAAAGATATAGTCTATCCTGCTATAGGATTTGTGACCTGACGAAAAGTAAGTGTAGTTCCTCTCAGAAGGGTGTAAAATTCACCACACGTCTGTCAGTGTGAATTTGGTAAGGTGAGCTTGAATCTTATTGAGGGATGATGTACCTGAGGAAGAATCCAGTTGGGGTATCAGTGGGACATTCAGGTCACCTCCCAGAATTAAATTAGTTGTACCAAACGATTCGAGGCGCGCTGTCACAGAGGAGAGGAATCTCGGCTGATCCTGGCTGGGGAGATAAACATTAGCCACTGTTAAAACAAAACTGTTTGCATATAACTCAATTTTAAGAATATGTATCGTCCTTGAGGATCTATAAGAGAGTCTAGTATTTCAAGTTGAAAGGAGCTGTTAAATGCTATGGACACTCCTTTGGAACGGGCTACCGGATTAGTACTATGGAACAGGTAGGAAAGTACCTATTTTTGATGGCGAGAACGGTATCATTACGGAAATGCGTTTCCTGTAGGAACAGGAGTTTGGTTCTTGTTTTGTGAAAATGAAAAAGGATTTACCTCCTCTTCTCGGGGGTGTTGAATCCTCTGCAATTTAGGGAGGCAATCTGTAAGTTCAGGGAGGACGCCATATCAAGCTTATGAGAAAAAAGCAGGTCAAATGTAAACGGAGCGTCTCCCGCCTGGGTGAAGAGAACAGGAGAGAGAGGTTTGAAAGGAGAAGAAAGTAGATTAGGTGGGAATAGAGCAGGGAAGCAGAGTAGGAGAAAAGGAAAAATATGTGGGGTATAAAATTAGCATGCCATATATCTATCAGGGCCCCTGAGGGCCTGTGCTGCTGGTACAAACCACAGTATCTATACATGACAACAACAGTAACATGAAACGAAAATTGAGGAAAAAAAGCTGTTCGAGTATACTGGACAGGAGTGGGGAAACTACGCCATCTAGTGGTCACAGTGGTAATTACTCGAGGAATGCAAAAATTGGCTATAGCCATAAGCAATAGCAGATCCATAGTAGGACCTGAGAACCCTAATGCGGGGAACATGTATGGTGAAAGGGCTACCTGCTCAGACCGGAACCATATTTAAGAGCATATAACATTTACCCATAAGTTTGATCTGTATCGAAATCTTGCCGTGGGAACAGGAGCCCATGTAACCAGATCGTGGAAATTTAAACTGCCAAATTCATATGCAGAGGGGGAGTCCGCCGACAGATAACCAATATAGGCAAAATTCTGACATTTGTTATAATATGAACATTTACATATATGGGCTAGCAAGCTTAAGGCTGGGTTCACACCTATGCAAATTGGATGTGGCTTACATCGCATCCAATTTGCATGACACTTGAAAACGCACTGTTTTCAATGTGTCAGGTTCACATAGGTGCAGTGCATTCGCACTCCACATTTCACAGAAAACATGTGCGTTTTCTGTGCAATGCGGTGCAAATTCCCAGCCTGTTAAGTTCAATGGGAACGCATCTAACACGAAGAGTGTTCCGCACTGAACGGGAATCTTTCCCCCTGCTCGCGGCCCCTCCCCCTCCCTTCCCGCGCACCCCTGCTCCATCCCTTCTCAGCAGCAAACAGGCTGGAATTCGCACCGCAATGGTGTGAATCCAGCCTAAAGGAAGAAAAAAAATTGGTTAACCTGTAAAAAACAAAAGTATTTTAAGGAACGAAGGAAGGAACCCTCCAGGTAGCGATAATTGGACCAAGCATGGAGGACCGTAGCCAAAATCAAAGTTCTGGATACTAGTAAATGAAAAGAAATAAAGGATGGAGGTTTGGATCGTCAGCCATCAGGGGACTTGGAGGTCGCAGAGGAGTTAAGGGAAGGGCAGGGGTTGCAGTTCTTAAAGGCCACTCTGGTATTGCTATTTGTGGAAGTTCAAACGTTCCAAGAAAGTTTGCCAGGTCACCCAGAGTGAGAAATGTAGCTGATTTGCCTTCATATGATGCTGATAGGTAGAACGGAAATCCCCATCGATATTTAATATGCTTAGCCAGTAGGGTTTCAGTGAGGGGCTTGAGGGCTTTCCGCATTGCCAATGTCAGTTTAGAAAGATCAGCTAAGAGCATCACAGGAGTCTCGTTGAACAAAAAGGTGTCTTGAGTGCGGGCAGCCTGCATGATGTCTGCCTTAATCTTGAAAAAGTGGATTTTGCATATGACATCATGCGGGAAGGCTGGATTCGGATTGCGCGGGCCCAGTGCCCTGTGAATACGATTGATTTCGATCGGGGAGTCCTGTGGAAGTTGTAGTAACTGATTAAAAATGGTTGTAGCTGCGCCTTGTAGATCTTTGGATTTGATTGTTTCAGGGAGGCCGCAGATGCGGATATTATTCCTCCTGCTCCTATTTTCTGCTGGTCCAGGCCATAGAAAAGTTGCTGAATTTGGTCAGTGTGTTCTTGCAAGAAGGCATCATTGTCATTCAGCTTGGATACCGTATTCTCTACCACCATTGCAACATCCTCCATGCGGTGGCCTATGGCCTTGTGTAAATCAGACAGTTCTTGTCTGTATGTTCTCTCCAGCCTAGTGATATAGGCCTCAAAGTCATTCCTGGTAGGGAGGGCTTTGATATAAGCCTCCATGTCCCATCCCTCTCTGGAGCTGTGAGAGACAGATGAGGGGCTTCTGGAATGGATGGAACCATGTTCCGATTCAAGAGGAGAATGCACTCGCTGTCTGGTCTGTGCCTGGGAAGGTGTATATGAGCCTGTAATATTCAGCGGCGCCATCTTGGCCGCTGGGGATCCTTTTGCACGGGAGCTGGATTGGGTGGAAAATCTGCCGATCTCACCTTCTTTGTGATGTCCTCTGGGTCCCCGGCCATCTCCCTCATTCCTCTTCCCCATAGCAACAAGTTGCTGGGCAATGTAGTGCTGATGAAGCAGTTAGAATAGCTGGTCAGAACGGGAGCTGAGAGCAGTCGTGACCTATCTCTCTATACGCCAAGCCACACCCCCTGAAGTTATTTAAAGGAGTGCAGTGAAAGTAACCGGAACATTTTTACAGCTTTGGGTGATTAGCACACTGGGGTATGAAGAGTCAGCTCTTAAAGTGGATATAAACTCTCTCCTATACCCAGTGAAGTGAACAAATCTCCCTACATACGTTTTACAAGTATATCTGCTGTCCTCCCCTTTCTACATTCTTTGGAAAGTGCAGAAAGTGTTAGAAATCTTGTCTCCTCTTTTAGCAGTGGATGGGGAGTCTGGGCTTACACTGTGTGTGAGCCGGTTAGAGGAAAGGGATACCCCCCCCATCCTCTCCATATAGGCAGAGGAACAAAGGAACATGGTGAGCTGTAGTCTGAATAGACAAGCTCTCTGCTTAGTTACCTCTAAGTTCCCTCCCCGACACAAATTTTCCAGCTGCTGTTATCCCCTGTGTCGGAGAACTTGTCAGAAGTGACTCATGTTGATACAGTGCCCTGAAAAAGAATTCATACTCCTTGAAATTTTCCACGTTTTGTCACGTTACAACCATAAACGTAAATGTATTATTTCAATTTTATGTGCTATACCAACACAAAGTGGGACATAATTGTAAAGAGGAAGGAAAATGATAAATGGTTTTCAATTTTTTTGTACAAATAAATATGTGAAAAGTGTGGTGTGCATTTTTATTCAGCCCCCCTGAGTCAATACTTTGTAGAACCCCCTTTCCCTGCAATTACAGCTGCAAGTCTTTTTGGGGATGTCTCTACCAGCTTTGCACATCTAGAGAGTGACATTTTTGCCCATTCTTCCTTGCAAAATAGCTCAAGCTCTGTCAGATTGGATGGAGAGCATCTGTGAACAGCAATTTTCATGTCTTGCCACAGTTTCTGAATTTAATTTAGGCCTGTATTTTCACTGGGCCATTCTAACACATAAATATGCTTTTATCTAAACCATTCCATTGTAACTCTGGCTGTATGTTTAGGGTTGTTGTCCTGCTGGAAGGTGAACCTCCGCCCCAGTCTCAAGTCTTAACAGCTTTTCTTCTAAGATTGCCCTGTATTTGGCTCCATCCATCTTCCCATCAACTCTGACCAACTTCCCTGTCCCAGCTGAAGAAAAGCATCCCCACAACATCATGCTGTCAGCCTGCCACCACCACGTTTCATGGTCGGGATGTTGTGTTCAGGGTGATGTGCAGTGTTCGTTTTCCACCACACATAGCATTTTGCTTTTAGGCCAAAAAGTTACATTTTGGTCTCATCTCACCAGAGCACCTTCTTCCACATGTTTGCTGTGTCCCCCACATGGCCTTTCGCAAATTCCACTTTTTATGGCTTTCTTTCAACAATGGCTTTCTTCCACAAAAGCCAGATTTGTGGAGTGCATGACTAATAGTTGTCCTGTGGACAGATTCTCCCACCTGAGCTGTGGATCTCTGCAGTTCCTCCATGGGATTGTACAACCCCACAAACAACCACCCTGATTCCACCCACCCCATAACCATCTGACCAATCATGATAATAAATAAAACCAGGAAACCGAAGTGTGGAAACTTATGCCCGCGGCCCCTTTATTTGGGTTTTAAAACAAAATATGAATAACTTTGAACTTTAATTTTACCAGACTATTAACACTGAACACACACAAACCAATACCACCGTTAAACTTTCACCAAACCACCTGCTCAGTCTTTCAGGACTCGAGCACCCAAAATTTGCACCAACCACCATGTACCACCATAAACACTGTCCACCCACACCTGTGGGGTGGCATTAGCCAATATCCTTAGATCCCCATTAGATTTTTGGGTAGACTGACAGTTTCTGTCTATAAGATTCATCATAATGAATTAAACCAAGCCAGGGACCCAAAATGTCTGTAAGTCTCATGGACATTGTCCAGATGCTGGAAAAGACCTGAACAGAGATCAGGCCTTTTCTCGCCTAGTACACTTGCATAAATTGAAAAGGCCTGTATCCAATTAGCAAATGTTTTGGCCAAAGGACGACTTTGCTCTTCCTCTGTGCCATTTCTTTCTTTCTGACCAAAATCTTTCTGACATGGTAGTAATGATAAGATATCTACATAACCACCTTGCCAAATTTTTTCTTTAACACCAACTGGCAAATGAAAATCCAACGGGTCTCACATGTCAATGACCCTCTATAGGAACTTTCTCGCACTCCTGGCCTAATGACTGGATGGGTAGGAGCAGCAGTTAGCAGAGGCTGGGCTAAATCAGACGGGGCCTGCAAATTCACCACTGGCTGACCAGGGGTAACTACAGAAGTTTCAGCGACTGAAGCAGTAGAAAAACTAGAGTGAACCGGGGGAACATTAAGGTTCTCAGAGTCTGGTTGTGTAGATGCCCAAACAGCAGCAGGGAAGGAAGGTGTTGGTAAAGATAGAGGAGAACCTGCAGAACTAAGTAGTTGCGATGATGAAAGAAAACTAAGCATGGTACCTTCCCACCCCCCTGTATTGCAGTCACCAAGTGCAGAAGAAGGTCCTGGTTCCTATGCCAAAATGGGTGCCTGGTCCTGAAGATTTGCAGGATTGATAGTTGCTTTCCCAGTGCTGTTTACCACTCTCCTTGAGGTCCTGGTGCTGTGGGTCTCCAATAGGGAGTAGGGGCGCATAGGTTTTCTGCTCCTCTTCTGCAAGGGGCCTGCTTCTGTCTCCTGGCGATTCCGTGACACAGTGGTTGCCCGACTACGGTGGCGCTGTGATGGCGCTGACTACTGGATCATTGCCCTGCTGGGGCTCATCCTGAGATTCCTCCTTGGCTTGGTGTTGTAGATCCTCACAAGTGGGTGATACATTTTGACAACGCTGCCTCTGGCTCTGATAACCTTCTCCCAGCAAGCTGGTAGTAGTTCTGCGCCTGCCCAATATCTGATGTCTGAAAGGGGTAGTGGGTTTTAAAGAACTGACAGTACCTTTTGCCTTGTTAGAGCTGTGCAACCCACCAGCACTAGCCTGTGGAAATGAATGTGGGCCCAAACTGGAGGGCAAGGATGGGGAAGCAGATTGTAGGCAGCCTCTGAGCCAGGCCTCTCCGTTCATGCAGACAATTCACTCTGAGTAGAAATTCCTGGAGCAGACCCTCCATTCTACCCTGTGAGATGACAGTTTGATTGAAGATTCAGACTGTTGTACCAGACCACCGATGCTGGCACCTATAAAGGAACAAACTGTGTCCCCATTGGTTGCTTGCTTTACTTTCAACTTTCACTCTAGGCATTTTTATTTTTTTAAGGATCAAAGCAGAGATGATCTTTTGGCAATAGCTGTCTTCTGTGTCTTCTTATCAGTGGGGAGGGGGAAACATCCCAGGACCTGAAAAATAAACAGAGAAAGCCAGCAGAATGGATTCTGTATCTTTTTTATTGTGCTAGTTCAATTAAAGCTGCGGACCATGACAGAACAATACAGGAAGGAAAGAAGAGATGGTTGTAGGGGGAGACAAGACCCATGGGCACACGTGGCTATTTTTTTTTTGCCCCATGCCCCTAGCAGAGTTACCGTGGGCCTCTTGGCTGCTTTTCTGATTAATGCTCTCCTTGCCCGAGCTGTCAGTTTAGGTGGACAGCCATGTCTTGATAGGTTTACAGTTGTGCCATACTTTTCCATTTTCAGATGATGGATTGAACAGTGCTCCGTGAGATGTTCAAAGGTTGGGATATTTTTTTTATAACCTAACCCCAGTGGCGTCACTAGGGGGGGCAGGGGATGAGGCCCGAACCCGGGTGACACCCTCCAGAGGGGTGATACCCGTCGGCAGAGCACAGTGCAATGTAACTGCACCGATCCGGCTCCGCATCTCTCTTCGGCTGTCTGAGGCTGTGCTGTCCCTGCTGCCTCACACAGCCAGCGGAACGAAGCTGCCTCCCCCTCCTCTCTGTTTACATCTACAGAGAGGAGTGACACCGCTGTGCTGCACATAGCCGTGGCCAGCGGGGGATCTCCATGTGGCTAGCAGGACTCTTCTGTTCTGTGTATGCATTCAGTACAAGCAGAGCAATTCGCTTGTACACTGCAGCCTATTAGCTGCCCGGGTCAGAGGCCCCTCCTCTTTCCACTGTACACACAGAAGAGAGTCCTGCTGGCGCATAGAGATCTCCCGGGCAAAAGAGCTGCCGTCCGGCCCCCTCCTGCAGGCACCAGGAGGATCATAAAGTATGAACATAATGCAAATTATGGGTCTGCCCTGGTAGATGGGGGGGGGGGTCTGCTCTAATAGAAGAGGGGGTCTGCACTGATACTGAGGGGGAGATAGTCACGTCTGGGGGAGAAGATAATCTCGTCTGGGGGGGGGGGTAGATGGTCCCGTCTGGGTATTAAA
>BLSH010053532.1:738521-749447 GCA_018402905.1 Glandirana rugosa | reverse complement strand
TCTGCTTTGGGGGGTGTCTGCACAAAGGGGGGTGTCTGCATTGGGGGGGTCTGCACAAAGGGGGGTGTCTGCATTGGCGTGGGTGTCTGCATTGGGGGTCTACACAAAGGGGGTTTCTGCACTGATGAGGGGTCTGCACTAAGGGGGGTCTGCACTAAGGGGGGTTGTCTGCACTGATGGGGGTCTGTACTGAGGGAGAGGGGTCTATACTTGGTAGTCTATACTAAGGAGGGGGGTCTGTCCTTAGTGGGGGGGGGTCTATACTGACAAAGGGGGTCTATACTTAATGAGGGGGATCTACACCCTGTTCAAAATTATTATGCAAATTCTATTTCAGTGTCACAAAGATTAAATATTTTGTTTTTCAGTTTAACTCATGGATGACATTGTGTCTCAGGGCTCTTTTGATCACTGAAAACAATCTCGGACACCTGTGATAAGATTGCCAAGTGAGCCCAATTAAAGGAAAAACTACTAAAGGAGGGTGTTCCACATTATTAAGCAGAGTACCATTTTCAAGCAATATGGGGAAGAAAAAGGATCTCTCTGCTGCCGAAAAGAGTGAAATAGTTGAATGCCATGGACGAGGTATCAAAACATTAGATATTTCATGAAAACTTAACTGTGATCATTGCACTATTAAGAGATTTGTGGCTGATTCAGAGCACAGATGGGTTCGTGCAGATAAAGGTACATTGAGGAAGATTTCTGCCAGATCCATGCATCGGATCAAGAGAGCAGCAGCTAAAACACCATTACATAGCAGCAAACAAATATTTGAAGCTGCTGGTGCCTCTGGAGTCCCATGGACATCAAGGTGTAGAGTCCTCCAGAGTCTTGCAACTGTGCATAAACCTTCCATTCGGCTACCACTAACCAATGTTCACAAGCAGAAATGGCTGTATTAGGCAGAAAAATACATGAAGACTAATTTTGAAACAGTCCTGTTCACTGATGAGTGCTGTGCAACCCTGGATGGTCCAGATGGATGGAGTAGTGGATGGTTGGTGGACGATTACCCTGTTCCAACAAGGCTGCGACATCAGCAAGGTGGTGGTGGAGTCATGTTTAGGGACGGAATCATGGGAAGAGAGCTGGTCGGCCCCTTTAGGGTCCCCAAAGGTGTAAAGATGACCTCTGCAAAGTATGTGGAGTTCCTGACTGACCACTTCCTTCCCTGGCACAGAAGGAAGAACTATGCTTTCTGTAATAAAATCATCTTCATGCATGACAATGCACCATCTCATGCTGCAAAGAATACCTCTGCATCAATGTCTGCTATGGGGATAAAAGGAGAGAAAGTCATGGTGTGGCCTCCCATCCTCCCCTGACCTCAATCCTATTGAGAACCTTTGGAGCATCCTCAAGCAAAAGATCTGAGGGTTGGAGGCAGTTTACATTCAAACAGCAGCTCTGGGAGGCTATTCTGACATCTTGCAAACAAATTCAAGCAGAAACTGTCCAAAAAAACTCATAAGTTCAATGGATGCAAGACTTGTGAAGCTGCTATCAAATAAGGGGTCCTATGTTAAAATGTTTAAAAAGTTAAAATGTTGTTCAAAGTTGGATTGAAATAGCTTTTGATTTCAGTAAATATGCTGCAAACACAACAAATGACAATTTTCAGTTCTTTACAACCTATAAAGTGTTTTGAAACTTACTGTGTGTAATAATTTGGAACAGTGAATTGTAAGTTGTTTTTATTTTGAAAAAAAAATTCTGTTATCATTAGGAGGTTTGTTCGAATAAAATTTGAATTGTACTCTTAATAGTTGATAACATGAGAATTATGCTGACTGTTGTTTACATCAATTATTTAGGTAAATGAGAAAAATATCATTAACATAATAATTTGTATACTGTGGGGGGGTCTATACTGCAAGATTGGGGACTGTAGTTAGTGGAGGGGGTCTATACTGTGGGAGGGGGGGCTATAGTTGGTGGAGGGGTGGTGACACCAATTTTTTCCACACCGGGTGACACCTAGGAGTCCTAGTAGAAGACAGACTGGGCAATAGCAGACAGTGTCAAGCTGCGGCTAACAAAGCCAGCAGAATATTGGCATGCATTAAAAAGGGAATTTACTCCAGAGACAAAACAATTATTCTGCCACTTTATAAAACTCTGGTTTGGCCACATCTAGAGTATTCCGTCCAGTTCTGGTCACCAGTCCTCAGACAGGATGTCCAGGAGCTGGACAGACTCAAAAGAAGGGCAACTAAATTAATAAGGGGACTGGAGGACCTCAATTATGAGGAATGAATACAAGCGCTAGATTTATTCTCCCTGGAGAAGAGACGCTTGAGAGGAGATATGATAGCGATATACAAATATCTCAAAGGTGATCCCAGTATAACTATGAAACTTTCCAGTCCCAGGGAGTGTAAGAAGACACAGGGCCACATGATGAGACTGGAAGAGAAGAGGTTTAACCTTAAGCTGGGTAGGGGGCTTTTCACTTTCAGGGCGGTAAGGATGTGGAACTCTCTTCCACAATCGGTAGTGTCAGCAGGAAGTATGGATAGTTTTAGCAAAAACAATATACGGGTGTCATGAAACCATAGTAAACATTCTGTCTTGAAACCTAAGCAAACGTTCACGTCTTATCTGTTGCCTACCTTTGCTGCATGTGTCCAGTTAAAGGCCGGGCCTCCTTCACCTGTGTGCTTTAGTACGCCCTCCTCGGCTGGTCTCCACCCCAGGCCTTAATTGGTAACAGGATATAATACCTGGCAGTCCACAACCTTGCAGTGCACTTCGCAGCCTTAGCGTGCGCTTCACACTTCGGTGGTGCGATTCACACACTTGCAGTGCGCATCTGTCACCTGACCCCAGGTGCCGTGACAACGGGGATATGGGAAATGATTTTCCTACACACCTAGACACGTTGAACTGGATAGACTGTTGTCTTTATTCAACCTTACCAACTATGTAACTATTGCCAATTCTCTGTAAGATAAAAGTGGTCCTGTGGGATCACTTTTAAAAGCAGGGGGAGGGGTGTTTCTTGGTCGTTCCCAGACTTACCTAATGGATCAGTAAAGCCTGGGAGCAAGCCGATGCAGCCATTAGCTGGGCATGGAAAAAAGTGATGCCAAGATGGCCTCCACTCATCTCTATGCCCCATGGAAGACCTGAGTGACATCTGATGTCACTTCTGGTTCTCGAGTAGAGTTGCCACCGCATCCCTTTAAACCCGAAAAACATGTTAATTACATAGCTTCTGTGGCTGATTAACCAGTTCCCTACCGAGCTATAATAAAATGACATCGGCAGGAACACTCCCTCGATCCAGGTGGGCGTCATATGACGTCCACCGCTTCTCGTCGCTACTGCGGGGCCCACAGCGTGGCGATCACGCATCGTCCCCCGATTTGAGTACCTGTCAGTGAGCTCATCAGAGTACCTTATCATCACATCAGAGTACCTGTCAGTCCATCAGAGTACCTGTCAGTCCATCAGAATACCCGCCATACCATCAGAGTACCTGCCATACCATCGGAGAACTTGTCATACCATCAGGGTATCCTGTCAGTCCATCAGAGTACCTGTCAGTCCATCAGAGTACCCGTCATACCATTGGAGTACTCGCCATACCCTCAGAGTACCCGCCATACCTTCTGAGTACCTGCTATACCATCGGAGTACCTGTCATACCATCAGAGTACCCTATCATCACATCAGAGTATCTTTCAGTCCATCAGAGTACATGTCAGTCCATCAGAGTACATGTCAGTCCATCAGAGTAACCGTCAATCCATCAGAGTACCCATCAGTCCATCAGAGTACCTGTCAGTCCATCAGAGTACCTGTCATACCATCAGAGTACCTGTCATACAATCAGAGTACCTGTCACCCTGCCTGAGTACCTGGCACCCCGCCTGAGTACCTGTTACACCGTCTGAGTGCCTGTCAGTCCATCAGAGTACCTGTCAGTCCATCAAAGTACCTGTCAGTCCATCAGAGTAGCTGTCACCCTGCCTGAGTACCTGGCACCCCGCCTGAGTACCTGTTACACCATCTCAATACCTGTCATCCCATCTAAGTACCTGTCCCATGAGCCCATCGGTGCCTGTCCTGCAACCCAACAGTACCTGACATACAGCCAAAAAAACTACTTGACGTGCAGCCCATTAGTTCCTGACGTGCAGCCCATTAGTCCCTGACGAGAAGCCCATTAGTCCCTGACGAGCAGCCCATTAGTCCCTAGTCCCCGACGAGCAGTCCATCAGTGTCACCTGTCATACAGCCCACAATGTCCAAAAGGGTATACACTCCAGTAGAGGCATATCAAATTCTAAGCCTAACTGATGAGAGCAGTTCTCAACGCCCAGTTACAGTTCCGATTCCGGTTCTGATTTGGAATACGAGCCCATCGAAGGCAGTATATCATCATCTGAATTTGAGGAAGGAAGTAGTCCATCCCAAAAGAAGACCATTTGTAGATGAGGCAGCTACCAGCAGCACCAGAGACCCTAATGGCCAATCGGCAAATGCCAACGGCACTAGACCCCAGCAGGAGAGGCCCAGTACAAGCATTCGAATTTCACAGCAAAGAATTAGGGCCCAAACACAGCTTCCAGATTCCTTGGCAAACCCACTGTGGCTGCCTTCTAGCACAGGGTTAGACGCAATCCCCCCTTTCACAGCACAGCCAGGTGTGCAGGCCAACACGGAAGGTTTTTCCAAATTGATTTTTTTTATATTTATTTTTCCCTAATGAGCTAGTGCAAAGCATCGTGGACCAGACAAACCTTTATGCCCAACAACACATTCAGAACAACCCCAACTCATTCTATGTCCGTCCTTTTGAATGGAGACCCCTAACCATGGAGGAGCTTAAATTATTTTTTGGCCTTACGCTCAACATGAGGATTGCAAAAAAACGAACTGCGCGCATATTGGTCTACCCACCCCATCCACCATATGCCAATTTTTTCATCTGTCACAACCAGGTCCCGTTATGACATGATAATGCAATTCCTGCATTTCAGCGATAACTCGCAGTGCCCCCCCCCCCCAAAATCATCCAGACTTTGATAGATTGTATAAAATTCGCCCCCTAATTGATTTTTTTTCTGAAAGGTTTGCTGAACTTTATATCCCTGAGCAGAATATCTCCATGGACGAATACCTGGTCCATTTCACAGGCCGTCTGGGAATGAAGCAGTATATCCCCAGTCAGAGAGCCAGGTACGGATTAAAATTCAACAAGCTTTGTGAAAGTTCCACTGGATACGTGCACTCCTGACTGTCCACCGTACATGGGAATAAGTGAGAAAATTGTCTGGGAATTGGCATACCCACTCCTCAAAAAAGGATATCATATTTGCATTTATAATTATTATACGAGTTTGCCCATTTTCCGCCACCTATATCAGAAGGATACTTTGGCCTGCAGTACAGCAAGAAAAAACAGAAAGGGCTTCCTACAGAGTCTAGTCAATACAAATATACAAAAGGGGGAATCAGCAAGCCTCAGGAACGAGAAAGTGTTGGCAGTGAAGTGGAGGGATAGGAAAGACATGTACATCATGTCCACAATCCACGATGACACCTCAGTGGAACTTCTCAGAAGACGCTGTCCTGTTGAAAAACCTCACAGTATCCATGAGTACAATAAATTCATGGGAGGGGTGGGGGGGGGGGGGGAATTAAATGACCAAATGTTGCAGCCCTATCTATTAACCCGAAAATCCCTCTTCTGGTACAAAAAAGTCGCGATTTACTTTTTTTATATGGTCATGTACAATGCATACGTCACCTACCGGAAATCAACAGAAAGACCCAATCCCTTCCTAAACTTCATTGAAGACATCATTACTGCCCTGAAATATCAACAAAGATCCCCCCCAGAAAGCATTCGCTCCCATTGTGTCAGCAGACTGCATGAGCGTCATTTTCCTGACCATATTTCCCCATCAGCAACCGGAAGAAGACGCTAAAAAAAAAAAATGTTGGGTGTGCAGCAAAGGAGGAGTTAGGAAAGACACCAGTTTCCATTGTCCCCAATGTACCTCCCAACCTGGCCTTTGCATCGGAGAATGCTTCAAACGCTTTCATACTCTTGTAAATTATTAGCCCATATTTCAAATAGACTGCCATTTCCCAATTTTCAATTCCTGTGCTGATTATTTTCCTGGAGCCTCAACCAACCATACCACTGCCTTCCATGTGAACTTACCCTGGTCTATTTATTGACTATGCCTATGCCTGCCGTCTGCCTTGTTTATCCACCATATTTCTGCCTTTCACATGAACTAACTCTGGACTGTATCGACTATGCCTCTGCCTACCGTCTATTTCTGCCGTTTATCTGCACTGACCTCGGCCTGTTGACCATGTTTTTGCCTGCCCCTTGGACTGATCTTTCACCCTGCTACACAGCGGTCTTACATATTTGAGGGGCTCCAGAATGATGTTCTGATTTGAGAAAACCAGTTATTGGTTTTCTCTTTGTTTTGTAATTCCCAGAACAAGGTCTGGTGTCCGGAGGCTTCAAAGCGATTTGGGTGGGAGAAGCCTCTACCCCTGTCTCCATTCTTTCCTGACCGAGGCCCTAAGCTTGATGGTCCTGCCTGCTGTCTGGACAAATACTTTGGCTGTACTAACAATATCTCTGCCTGCACTGACCCAGGACTTTTAATGGACCATGTGCCTGCTGCCTGGACCAATACTTTGGTGCTACTGACCATATCTCTGCCTGCTGCCTGTACTATGGACAGTATTCCTGCCTGCTGCATGTACGATCCTTTCACTGCTGCTGACCACATCCCTGCCTGCTACCTGGACTAATGCTTTGACTGTGCTGCCAATATATCTACCTGTACTGACTATGGACAGTATTCCTGCCCACTACCTGTTTTGCTGTCGCTGTCCATGTTCCTGCCTGCTGCCTGGACCGATGCTCTCCTCTGTTGACCACTGCACTACTAAAACTGCAGGTAATCTTTTCTTTACCCTTTGCTCAGCAGAATGTATTTTGGTTTGCAATTGGTATGTCCAGTACATGCTATGTGTTAGAAATATGAAGGGCCTTCAACAATGTGATAGGTTGGCAGGAATTTATGTGTGTGATTTATGTCCCTAGAACACCTGGAGATGGATGTTGGGCCTCTGTATGTGGCTAGTCTGTGTAAGTCTCACACATGTGGTGTCACCATACTCATTTTTGCTATGTACATGCTATGTGTTGGAAATATCTTATGAATGGACAATTTTGTGTAAAAAAAATGCATTTTCATTTTTTTCCACAGTGGAGAAGCGGCCATACTACGACCAAACTTAATCGTATTCAGACTGGTAAATATAAAAATGACGCTAAACCCGCAATTCAAAGGGACAGGTCACCACCTGTCCACTCGAATATTAAGGTAATGGAACTTAAACGGTATGCCTACCCTCAAAGCGACAAGAATCAACACAAATGAGGTGAACACTAAATGCAAACAACAAATAGTGGTGATAATGTAGACTAAAAATAAATTAATAAAATATCAATTGTAAAAGTATTCCGGGGGGAGAAAAAATATGTGAAGACCAAAGTCCTGAAAGTCTGTGCTCCACAAAAAAGTGTAGACAGGTAATATATAAAATATGTACAATAAGGTGAAAACCAATAATACAGTCCAATTTTCCAATGTGAAAATATCAAGGTGACACTGATGACGTGACCATGAATTTCTCCAAGAAATGATGATCAGTGGTGAACAGTGTATGGACATGAAAGTTCATCCGGTTGATCCAATAACAAGAGGAATCAAGGCTTACCAGAAAGTAGATATATTCACGCCAGAATATATAAGGGGTTGGGGGGGTCTTCCCTCTTCAAACCGGTCTCGTCACACAATCCCAGGGGGGTCCAGACGTTTATGGGGTGGAAGCGCGTCACACAATCCCATACGACCTTGGGTCAGGTGCAGCTGTGGTCTCCAGAGAACGACCTCCTATCCACTGGTCACAAGGAGTGCGACACCGAGTTCCGATATGTAAAAAAGGGGGAAGGACTCTCCGTAGTGTAAATACCCTCAATCACGAGGTATAGCTTTTATTGGGTAAATACAAAGTATCCAAACGAATAAAATCCATAAGCTTATGGTGATACAAATATTAAAACAAGATTAAAAGTAACGCAGCAATTCAGGGTCAGCAGTGTCCGGCGCGTTTCGTCTTATTAGACCCTGAATTGCTGCGTTACTTTTAATCCTTGTTTTAATATAAGTGCTGCCAGCATTGAGGAGCTAGAGTTCATTGAGGGAACCATGAATGCCGACATGGACTGTGACATACTGAAGCAGAGCATGATCCCCTCCCTTCGGAGACTGGGCCGCAGGGCAGTATTCCAACATGATAATGACCCCAAACACACCTCAAAGACGACCACTGCCTTGCCAAAGAAGTTGAAGGTAAAGGTGATGGACTGGCCAAGCATGTCTCAAGACCTAAACCCTATTGAGCATCTGTGGGGCATCCTCAAATGAAATGTGGAGGAGCGCAAGTTCTCTAACATCCACCAGCTCTGTGATGTCATCATGGAGGAGTGGAAGAGGACTCCAGTGGCAACCTGTGAAGCTCTAGTGAACTCCATGGCATGGGTTAAGGCAGTGCTGGAAAATAATGGTGGCCACACAAAATATTGACACTTTGGGCCCAATTTGGACATTTTCACTTAGGGGTTTACTCATTTTTGTTGCCAGCGGTGTAGACATTAATGGCTGTGTTGAGTTATTTTGAGGGGACAGCAAATTTACACTGTTATACAAGCTGTACACTCACTACTCTACATTGTAGCAAAGTGTCATTTCTTCAGTGTTGTGACATGAAAAGATATAATAAAATATTTACAAAAATGTGAGGAGTGTACTCACTTTTGTGAGATACTGTGTATATATATATATATATTTAGGCTGGAATCACACCATTGCGGTGCGAATTCCAGCCTCTCTGCTGCCGGGAAGGGACCGAGCCGCCGTTCGGCGGCTCCTGTCCGTTCCCACAGTGCAGCAGCTGCGGGGGGAGAGATGGGGGAGGAGCCACGAGCAGGGGAAATATCCCCGTTCAGTGCAGAGTGCATCTCCGTGTTAGATGCGCTCCCACTGGACTCAACGGGCTGGGAATTCGCACCGCATTGCACAAAAAACGTGTGCGGTTTTTGTGCAATGCGGAGTGCGAATGCACCGCACATATGTGAACTGGACACATTGAAAACAATGTGTTTTCAAGTGTCCTGCGAATTGGATGCGGTTTAAGCCGCATCCAATTCGCATAGGTGTGAACCCAGCCTTAATGTTTGGGGGTTCCAAGAAGATTTTTACATGGAGAAGAGGAGTGCTGGAATTTGCGCGGTATGGAAGTAGTTAAATCTGAGTTCCACCCAAAAGCGGAACTTCCGCTTCAAGACCTCCTCCCCAGCTCCTGATGGTAAAACTGAGCTTTTGGGGAGGAGGAGGGGGGGGGCACTTCTGTTCCATTTGCCTTAGGCGATCAGAAGTGGAAGGTCTTCTTCCCCCTCCCTCCTGAAGTCTTCTGGAACGCAGGACAGGTCCTAGAAGACTTTGGGACCAATCACGAAGTGCAGCGCTGTTCATGCATACGCAGTGCGAGCCCGGCCGTGAAGCCACTAGCTATCACGGCCATGTGCCCACAGTAGGAATGACAGCGCAGTGGAGGGGAGGGTGAGGGAACCAAGGCTCCGGGCGGGCATATTGCTGGACCAGGAGACAGGTACATGTCTGTTTATTAAAAGTTGGCAGCTACACTTTTTGTAGCTGCTGACTTTTAATAAACTTAGAAAACGGTGGAACTCCACTTTTGAGTGTATTTTTTTTTCCAAAAAAGGGGTGTCTGCTAAAAAAATATATATATAACGTTTGGGGGTTCTAAGTAATTTTCTAGCAAACAATACAGATTGAACTTTTAGGCTGGATTCACACCATTGCGGTGCAAATTCCAGCCTGTCTGCTGCCGGGGAGGGGTGGAGCTGCCGTTCCGCAGCTCCTATCCGTTCTCACAGCGCAGCAGCTGCGGGAGGAGGGGCCGTGAGCAGGGAGAAAAAGCCCTGTTGAGTGCGGAACACATCTTCGTGTTAGATGCGTTCCCATTGAACTTAATAGGCTGGGAATTCGCACCGCATTGCACAGAAAACAAACATGTTTTCTGTGCAATTCGGAGTGGGAATGCACCGCACCTATGTGAACTGGACACATTGAAAACAGCGTGTTTTCAAGTGTCATGTGAATTGGATGCGGTGTAAGCCACATCCAATTCACATAGGGGTGAACCCAGCTGCCAGAATTTGGACCTGAAACTGAGCCAAAAAGTTCCAGAAAAGACCCAGTCTTCTAGTGGCTAATGGGCTGTACAACCCCATGGTCACAGGGCTGGTAAGTTTATCTCATTGTAGAACAGGCATGGCTCGGCTTTTCTGCTATTTTAATTATCCATATTCCCGAGTCATTGTATGAGCAACACCTCCAGGGAGATGAGTGCACAGAGGACGGCCGAGCTATAGCTGCCTCTCCATCCTGCACAGTGACTGGTCACATGACACACCCTGGTCACATGACACGGCTGCACTCCCTCCCGGTACATGGTCCAGCTCTGGTGCTGGCCCCGCCGCACAGTCGGTAGAGTCAGTCAGAGTTGCAGCATGGAACCCGGAGCAAGGAATACAGGCCGCCCGTACCAGCTCGTTATATTCGGGGCTTCGGGCTTCACCGGACAGTTCGTGGTGGAGGAGGTGGCCCGGGTGGCGGATGGAGGAGATTTCAGGGGACAGGAGCTGCGCTGGGCTGTGGCCGGCAGGAGCAGAGAGAAGCTGCAGGAGGTGCTGGACTGGGCTGCGGACAGGATGGGAAGAGAGACGAGGACGGCCGGTGTCGGGTCGCGTCGAGGACAGGGGACTTTAGAGGAGGTAGGCGGTGGGCC
>BLSH010053532.1:677822-694390 GCA_018402905.1 Glandirana rugosa | reverse complement strand
CAAGTCAGGCAGGCTCAGTCAGCAACAGCTTGTCCCCCCAGCAGCTCCGCTCCTCTGTCTGGCTGCAGTGAGTGAGTCAGCGACTGTTCTTCTTCCCACCATGACCTGTGAGTGACCGTCCCCGAGCGACCACGCTGCCCACAGGCCCCACACACAGCCAGGTCTCTGCCTCTCTCTCTCTTCTCTGCCGACTCCAAGGCGCACGCCAGCCGACCAGCCCCTCCCTCCTAGATCACTCTGCAGTCCGCACGAGGAGGAGTGGGCGGCGCCACACTCCCTGGCTGTCTTACTACAGCCTTAGAGGAGTCGGAGAGATGATTCGAAAAGTGATGTGTAAAAAAAAAGTCTGTGGCTGTGGCGGACACCACAGGCAGCCCTGTCGGACACTGGTGTCCGGGAGCGGACACCTTGCCTATCCCTGGGTGGGACCACTGCTTCCAGGACTTTCCTGCCAAATGACTGCTCTTCTGCCAAGAGCAGGTCCATCCTATCCTTGCATATTCATCCTCGTGAGGCCCCAGCTTTCTCTGCCCAGGATGTTGCCACTGCTCAGGTAGAATGAGCTACTATACCCACTGGGGGATCTACACCAGAGGCCCTGTAAGCCTCCCTGATAGCCTTTCTAAGCCACCTTCCAATAATGTTTTTGGAGGCTCCATACCCTTTACGGTAAATCGGAATTTCCCAGATGGCTTTCTTACGAGGAATACATGTGAATAGCACCCCCGTTCCTCTCCTCTCAGGGTACTGGAATGATCACTTTTTGTCGAAGAAAATCTTTGAGAAGGGTTGTCATCGCCACAGATTTTTCCTGATCCTTGGGGTTTTGTGTTACATAAAATCTAGATGGTGGAGGTTCGTAGAACTCCAGTGTGTATCCCTCTGAGTTTTTAGAATGAACACACTGGCCGTCACCCTCTCCCACTGTGGGAAGAAAACTTGTAGTCGCCCTCCCACAGCCAGCAGACCATCACTGGCTCTTTTCTTGTTGCCTGGGGGAACGAAAAAGCACTTCCGTTTTACCCCGACCTCTTTGGGATCTCCAAGGTTTCCTTTGTCCTGTTTCTTTGGACTCCCGAGTTTGTTGAAAAGGCTGAAACCTCTTTGTAATATGAGGTACAAACGTTTTCTTTGTTGGAAAGGCCTTCTTTCTGTCTGCTGTTCTGTGAAGTATGGCATCAAGGTTCGGGCCGAACACTATATCCCCCTCAAAGGGGAGGCCACACAGTTTTGTTTTGGAGGCCGAATCGCCTGACCAAGTCTTTACCCATAAAGCCCTATGTGCAGAGTTAGGTATCTGCTAGGTAACCCACCGTTTTTTGAAGTGTCGGCAAAGTCTCTAATAAATCCTTAGGAGAGGTATCTACCTTAATGTGGCCCTCTAGTTGTTCCAGCCAGTATCCCAGGTTTCTGGCTACCACAGTCGATGCCATTGCTGGTTTGAGGTTTATTAGTGTAGAGTCCCAAGCTTTTTTCAGCAATGAGTTGGCCTTTTTGTCCATGGAGTCTTTTAGGACCCCCATGTCCTCAAAAGCCAAGTCGGTGTTAGGTGATACCTACGAGAAAGCAGCATAAAGTTTGGGCCTCTTGTTCCAAACATGTGCGGTAATCCTCATCGAAAGGGAATCTCCTTTTAAGAGATCTGGAAAAGAAGGCAGCCCTCTCTGGGTCCTTCCATTCCCTTTTGACCAGGTCTGATAACACTTTATGTACTGGAAAAACCCAGTGTTTCACCTCATCCATCGCCTGATACATCTTATCGTGCAGGTATAGCTGGGCTTCATCTTCCTTGATATTTAGTGTGTTATGGATGATTTTTAACAAATCATCCACCTCCTGCAAGGATAATTTGTAACGGGAGGGAGACTCCTGCCTCTCCTCTTCTTCCTCTTCTTCAGACTTTGAAGAAGCAATACCTTCCGCTTCTTCGCCAGAGTCGCTAAAAACCTTTTGGAGGTGGATGCCTGCGACCCGGACGGGGACCCCCCTGGGTTGCTGTGTTACCGGACGCTTGTCCAGATAGTAGTGAAAGGATCAGAAAATGTCCTCCAATTCTTTCCTAAAGGATGTGAGCATCTCTCTATTGGGCTGAGTAGAGGGTGCTTTTGCTGTCTCTTCTCTGACCAAACCTGCTATGCATGATTTGCGCCAAGGTTTGGCCCAAGTATTTTTAAGCAAGGTTTTGCAAGAAGTAAATTTCTTTTTTGGGGGGGGGGGGGGGAGAGCATGCTTTAATTTTTTCTTTGCTTTTAGTCTGAAAAACACCCAACACCAAAATGCACAAATAAAATAACTATGATCCGGTCTACACGCTAGTAAGCCTACATCAAAATCAAACAGTGACAGCAACCCCACAATCTCACTGTAACAGTACACTGCCTCCAGAGACTCTCCTGAAGGAAGTGATGCAGGCTCCCCACCCTCCCTCCCCTCCAGGGGAGACAGTGAGGGAACACACATGGCCCAGCATACATTCAGAGGCCTCTGCCTCTCCTACCTGAGCCTGGCTGGTGTCTGTGGCTCCTGCTCCTGCCACCACCGCTGCTCTGTCTGTCTCCATTCTGCAGAGAGCACAGTGGGCGTCCGGCCCCTTTTTGTTTGATTTTTCCCAGCATTTCCGCCGCTGCGGAACTGGAAGCGCACCAGCCGAAAGGTCCGCCCCCCCTCCTCCTGTGTTCCAGCGGCTGGAACCGGAAGCCGCATGCATCGCCAGAAGTCCTGACCAGTCGGAAATTACATTGCCCATCATCCAGACCCGGAACGAACGCCGGCTCCCCAGACGCTGCACTGCTGGCCAGACTGCAGAGCTAATGCTGTCCTGGAAACCGCCCGCATCGCCCGAGGGAGAAGAGGAGGAAGACACCAGAACAACTCCCCACCCATCAGGGGGGGGGGGCACTGGGCTAGCCTTAAAAGAAAAGAAAACCGCACCTGGTAAGCCCTAAACCCCCTCCACATGGAGAGAGTGCGACCCACCCCTGGTCCCCTGAAGCGTTTCCACCATGGTTAGAGGAAACACTACAACTGAGGCCACGGTGAAATGAGGCGGACTTTAAAGATTGACTGCAGTATTTCCTGGGGAAAGGGTGGAGCTGCGCTCTCTCCAGGTGCTGTCCTGAAAGACGAGGTGAGAAATCTTAGTATTTTGACTGACATTCAATGTACTGTAATTGAATGTTCTATGAGAATACTTGTACACATGTTCATACAAACAATTGTATGAGCCTTCGTTTGAAAATCGAATAGTGTATGGCGAGCTTTAGAGAGAATTCCCCATCACTTCCTGTCCTGTTGACAATGTTTTATCCGACAGGAAATAAGGAGAACTCTCCAACAGCAGCATAGATAAAAAAAAAAATATTTAGCAGGGTAGTGGTATTCTAGAATCACTCTTGGGATTTTTATGTCTTTGTCACTGTTTCAGGTTTTCCCCAACTTCCTGTCTGGTGAAATCATTGTTGATGGGACGTAAGGTTAGATCTTTCTAGCGGGGTGTCCAAGCTAGCTGTAAAAACCCATATGGAGTTGTTGTTCCCTAGTTTACCCAAAATTAGAAAAGTTTTGGCTAACCGATACTTAAATTCAGACCCTGCCAGGTAACTAGCATTTTCTTCAGGAAGCTAGCAATGGTGGTATCATACTTCTGTCAGTCACTTTAAATTCACACCATGTGTATTTCTCCTGAAATGTATACTGTCTAGATAGGTTATTGGCAGAATTGTTGTGTAAGAACAACTTATAAAAATATATGTTTTGTTTTTTTGGGGTTTTTTTCACACCTGAAAGAGTAAGAAACCCCCTCTCAACAGCTGTTTCACAAGCAAATTACATTTTGTTCAGGTAGCTGGGACAGAACATATTCTTTATTTTATGTTTATCTAATGTAAGTTTGTAATGTTATGTCAGGTGATCATTATAAAATGGAACAATAATTTTCTGTCTTTTTAGGTACTCTGACAGCAGTAGAAAGTTTCCTATCTTTAAAGTCCGGACCAGAAGTGAGCTTTAGCTTTTTGCTTTAAATATTGTGCTGACATTCATGTATGTAAATCCCTAGCATAAAGAATATTTTTAGAAGGCTTATTCCCCTTTGAATACTCCCATATGATAGAGGTAAGCATTGAAACCAGTTGTTAAAAACATGCACTAATCACCCCCATACTTAACCACTTGACGACCGGCCCATAGTAAAAATACATCATTATTTTGATGTTAAATACCAGTGTTATGGCAGCAGCTAGCTGCCATAACTCTGGTTCTGTTTTTTACTATGGCTGATTCTCTAAGATAAAAGTGGTCCTGCTGGCGGATTCGCCACGGGTCACTTTTAGTCGAAGCGGCAGGAGGGAAGCCCTGTCTCCACACACCCCTCCCTGCCACTTCCTGGTCATTTCGGGGCTTATCTAAGAGATCACTGAAGCCCAGGAGCGCTCTGATGAGGCTGTTAGCTGGGCATGGAGGAAAGTGAGGCTAGGGCGGCCGCTACTCGTCTCTCTGCCATTGGAGGACCGGAGCGACGTCTGAAATCCCTTCCGGTTTCTGGGCCAAATTTTTTTTTGTTTCTGTTTTTAAGCAAAAGTTGAAAAAAAAATTCCTATTGCTTTTAAAGGTAAATGAGAGATTTGGGGCCCTTCTGACCCCAGATCTTCCAATAAAGAGGACCTGTCATCCTTATTTGTATTACAAGGGATGTTTACATTCCTTGTAATAGGAATAATAGTGATAAAAAATAAAGGAGCAGTGTAAAAATAAAAAGTAAATTAAGAAAAAATATTTAAAGCGCCCCATCCCTCCATGCTCACGCGCAGAAGCAAACGCATACGTAAGTCGCACAAGCATTTGTAAACGGTGTTCAAACCACTTGTGAGGTATTGTGGCAAACATTAGAAGGAGAGCAATAATTCTAGTGCAAGACCTCCTCTGTAACTCTAAACCGGTAACCTGTAAAACATTTTGAAACTGTTGCCTATGGAGTACCGTAGTTTGTCGTTGTTCCGCAAGCGTGCACAATTTTAAAGCATGACATGTTGGGTATCTATTTACTCAGCATAACCTCATCTTTCACAGTCTACAAAAAATTGGGGTAAACGATTGTTTTTGTATTTTTTTTTTGTTTTTTTTTAATTCATTAAAGTGTATATATATATATATATATTTTTTTTTTAAAGAAATTGTGTTTGAAAGACCACTGTGCAAATACTGTGTGACATAAAATATTGTAACAATTGCCATTTTATTCTCTAAGGTCTCGGCTAGAAAAAAATATATATAATGTTTGGCGCTTCTAAGTAATTTTCTAGCAAAAACCGGTAATTTTTCTCCTTCATTGATGAGGCTGCACTGATGGGCACTTATTGGCTGCACCGATGGGCACTTATAGGCTGCACTGATGGGTGGCACTGATGGGCAGCACTGATGGGTGGCACTTGTAGGTGATACTGATAAGCGGCACTGATCGGTGGAACTGATGATGAGGCACTGATGGGCATTGATTGGCAGCACTAGTGGGAATTGTGAAATATATAAAACTGCGCTTAGGATGAAAAAATTAAATCAATATATAAAGCATATATAAAAAAATCACATGTGGAACTGCAGCCTATCAACAACTCCCCCTAGAGGGAGCAGCTAAAATAAAATGTAGAGAAATGGCGCTGTCCCAAATACCACAACCTCATAAAGCAATAATACTGTGCGAAAAAATAACAACAATAACTATTAATCACCCTGCCAGCAGGCAGATACAAATATAACCATCAACTGTAAATCAAAAAGTGCAAGGTGCAAAATCTCAATAAATATTCAAATCAGTGAAAAACAATCTCTTTCTTCAAAAATTCAATGTGATCCATACAATTTTTCATAAAAGAAGTTGCTCTCAGTGAAGGAAAGTCTATAAAAATGTCATTTGAATCATCTTCTATGTTCCTTGCATAAGAACCATGAAGAGACAGTATAGTATCTTGGAATATTCATATAAAGTGACTTTCATGCTCCTTATTGTGTAATCAAGGTGACTTCCACACGTGCTCCCCCTCTTGGATCCCTACTCACCACATTTACACACCCCTACGGGGTAATGCGCCTGGGTAATTGGGATCTTTATGCGCTGTGTTCCACTCCTTTTTCTCCAACAGCAGCCACAAGTCCTTGTAATCCTCTTGGTCAGCCAGTCAGCTCAGATGAGAAAAAATAGGGAACCCACATAGTGTAGTATCTTCATGAGTATATTTATTAGACAGTCATGTAAAACAGCCACCTCCATTCCGTTGCTCCCCTCACACTCCGTTTCCTCCGTTACCACCTGACAGTGGGGACATAAGAAATCTACTGATCCCTGTCACTGGGATCCGTTAGATCTCTTATGCCCCTGACAGCCCAGCCCCCTCACAGTTAGAACACACCCAGGGAACACAGTTAACCCCTAGATCTCCCCCTACAAGTTAACCCCTTCACTGCCAATGACATTTATACAGTAATCAGTGCATTTTATAGCACTGATAGCTGTATAAATGCCAATGGTCCCAAAAAAGTGTCAAAATGGTCCGACATGTCCGCCCTAATATCGCAGTACTGCTAAAAATCGTAGATCACCGCCAAGACTAGTAAAAAAAAGAAAAAAAAAAGAAAAAACCCAAAAATGAATTCTTATCATCCGTAAACGCGGCACATCTTGCGCAAACCAATCAATAAACGCTGATTGCGATTTTTTTTTTTTTTATGAGGAAGAATATAAATTGGCCAAAACCGAAGAAAAAGAAAAAAAATGTTTTTTTATATTATTTTTTTTTTGGATTTGTATTTTAGCAAAAAGTAAGAAATATTGTGTTTTTTTGCAAAATCCTCACTCTTTTTTTGTTTATAGCCATGATCAGAAATGACGCAGAGGTGATCAAATACCACCAAAAGAAAGCTCTATTTGTGGGGAAAAAAGGATGCCAATTTTGTGTGGGTACAACGTCGCATGACTGCGCAATTGTCAGCGACGCAGTGCCGAATCGCAAAAAGTGCTCTGGTCCTAACGTGGGAAATCCTTCCGGGACTGAAGTGGTTATTTTACTAATGGGCATACAGTTGTGCTCAAAAGTTTAGTTTACAAAAGGTGTGTGTGCCTTGGGCAGCGCGTATCCTCTGGTATGTAGTGTGATGCCTGTATGCGAGCTGCTGTTGTGACCCAAATCTGGGAAGAATGAAGTAGTGTGTGTGAACAATTTGTAGTTTTGTGTTCAAACAGTGCTTGCAGTGTGATCTATAGTATTTTAGTCTGGGTGATTAGATAAAATTTCAGTGCGTTCTCTCTTCTCATAAATAAAATTTCACATAGGTGCAATAGTGCAATACATATTATACATTTTATACTGAGATACAATTTTTAAATAAATAAAATATACTGCGAAAAAAATTGATAAAGATAAAAAATATAGGATAAATGTATGAGTCCAAGGTTAAGTGCTGTGCTCTGTGCCAAAATAACTTCTTTAGTGAAAACCCAAAAGTTCCAAAAGTGACTGAGTGCTGCTTCAGTTTCAGACTATTTTTGCTTGAAGTGGTTCTTTATACTTTAAAGTGCTCGTGATTCATTCACAGTATTTAAGTGATGGTGAAAAAGTAATAATAATAACTCAGGGTATGGTGCCCTGCTTACCAGAGGTCTTTGACTCTCACACCGTACGGTGTAGAGAAGTCAGGAATCGCTTTAGGTCTACAATCCGACCTATGGATGTGGTTATCCTCTCCCTTGTCTCGCTCCTTTCCGTGGTCAGAGTTTCATATATGGATAAAAAGAAGGAAACCTCATCGCGTATCACTTGTTTCAAGTTTTATTGGCCAAAAGAAGCTTATTCACAGTGCAAACATAAGGCATCAATTTGCATATTACTGTGACTGCTCTATACTAGTAATGCTGTTTGAACACAAAACTACAAATTGTTCACACACACTACTTGTGCTCAAAAGTTTGCATACCCTGGCAAAAATCGGGACATTTTTGGCATTGATATTGAAAATATGACTAGTCATGCCCAGAAAAAATATTTTATTTAAGGATATGATGTTATGAAGCCATTCATTATCACAGTTGTTGACTACTTTTGAAATCCTAACAGAAATCGCCTAAATGGTCCTGATCAAAAGTTTACATACCCTGGAATGTTTGGCCTTGGTACAGACACACAAGGTAACACACATTGGTTAAAATGACAAATTGACCCCATACACACTATACAACTTTTGTTGTCCGATTTTTACTTTAGTTTTACCAAAACCATATAGTGCAAGGTCCTGCCTGATTGCATACTAATTGAAACTCTTGAGGTTTGAGTTCATATTATATGGTTTTGGTAAATCTGAAGGAAAAAAATCTACAGAAAATTGTATAGTGTGTATCCAGCTTTAGAGGTTAATTTCGCACATCTGTGTATCCAGCTTTAGAGGTTAATTTCGCACATCTGTGGCTTTTTAAATTGCAATTAGTGTTTCTGTATAAATAGTCATTGAGTTTGTTAGTTCTCACATTGATGCACTGAGCAGGCTAGATACTGAGCTATAGGGATCAGAATAGAATGGGCAAAACACGTGCCTAGCAAGGTAATGGAACTTTATAAAGATGTAAAAGGATATAAAAAGGTATCCAAAGCCTTGAATATGCCAGTCAGTACTGTTGAATCACTTATTAAGAAGTGGAAAATTCGGGAATCTTTGGTAAAAAAGCCAAGGTCAAGTAGACCAAGAAATATTGCAGCCATGAAAGCCCGGTTACAATATGCCTGATAACATATAGGGGTCAACAATGCTAGAGCAACAAGAATACAATCCCCATTGTGAAGCATGGTGGTGGCTCACTGATGTTTTGGAGGTGTCTGAGTTTAAAAGGCGCGGGGAACTTTGTGAAAATTGAGGGCAAGATGAATGCAGCATGTTATCAAGAAATAGTGGCAGACAATTCGCATTCTTCTGTATGAAAGCAGTGCATGGGACACGCTTGGACTTTCCAGCACGATAATGACCCTAAGCAGAAGGCCAAGTTGACTCTCCAGTGGTTACAGCAGAAAAAGCTGAAGGTTCTTCAGTGGCCATCACAGTCTCCGGACCTTACTATCATCGAGGAGAGCTCTCAAATGTGCGGTTCATGCAAGACGACCAAAGACCTTGCATGACCTGGAGGCATTTTGCTAAGACGAACGGGCAGCTAAACCACCTACAAGAATTCTGAGCCTCTTAGACCACTTTTGCAAAAGACTGCACACTGTCATTGATGCTAAAGGGGACAATACACACTATAGCTCAGGGTATGCAGGCTTTTGAACATGGGTCTTTTCATTTGATTACTTGTTTCCAGGGGAGGGCTGGCAGCCTTAGGCTTGGGGGGCAAGTACAGTCAAGTGGCCCACTGAACCACCGAATCAGCTCACCATCCATGCCCACCTGGTTTTAGAACGGATATTGATGTTATGAAGCAAGACAAATATGATACAATGTGGTAACAAAAATAATGCATCAATGCAGCCTCACCAGTGCCCACCAATGCAACCTCACCAGTGCCCATCCAATGCAGCCTCACCAGTGCCCACCAATGCAGCCTGACCTGTGCCCATCAATGCAGCCTCACCAGTGCCCACCAATGCTGCCTCACCAGTGCCCATCAGCACAGCCTGATCAGTGCCCATCAATGCATCCTCACCAGTGCCCATCAATGCAGCCTCACCAGTGCCCACCATTGCAGCCTCACCAGTGTCCATCAATACAGCCTCACCTGTGCCCATCCAATGCAGCCTGCAATGCAGAGAGAGGAGAGCCGCTGGATTACACAGAGCGGGAATCTCCCGCTTACCTGGCGCGGCCACTGTCATATGAAGTCCCGTTTCCTGGACCGGCTCCTATGATAGACATCACCAGTGTGCTGTCTATTATAGAAGCTGGTCCAGGAGGTAGGACTTTCCAAGTGGGAGATCCCCGTTCTGTGTAATCCGGCGGCGCCCCAGCCCCCCCCCCCGAGGCAGCCCAATGGGCCCAGCGGGATCCATGGTAGGGCCGGCCCTGGGCGCCCCCCCCCCTTTGCCTGCAGTTGGTGGCTGCGCCCCTGGCCCCTTCTTCCTTCCTCCACAATAAGAAAAAAGTGTGAGCGGGCAGCGGCCGTCGGCCATTTTGAATGTAAATTAGGGTGGCCTGGGGGACAATTGCCACCCTGCCCCCCAGCCCAGCCCTCCCCTGCTTGTTTCCATGTTTTGTTTTATGGTTGAATCATTCTGTTATGACCAACAGTAGAATATGAATCCCATAAGAAGTAAAAGAAATGTGCTTTGCCTGCTTATTCATGTTTTCTTTAAAAAAATATTACATACTTTACATACTTTTGAGCACAACTGTCAGTCTGGATGTCACACCCTTTGCTCAAACTCATAATATTTCCTCCTTCACATGCCCCTTCCCCTAACTTCTTTGTCAAGATTGATGGCACCACTGTCAACCTGTCTGTGCATGCCAGGGTGCTAGGAGTAATCCTGGATGGTGAATTCTCCTTTCGGCCTCACATCCAATCACTGTCCAAACTTGCTGCCCCATCTGCAATATATATATATAATCATTGGTAGATGCTATAGCCTCAATGCAAAGTCAAACCAATGAATATACACTTATTGGATTTTTTTTTCCACAGACCTGTAGCAGAATACATTTTGGCCTATTGTTTTTTTTCAACAATGTGGTCTTTTTTCCTTTATATTGCAAAAAAAAAAAAAAACAGCGGTGACCAAATGCTACCAAAAGAAAGCTCTATTTGTGTGAAAACAGTTATATAAATTTTGTGTGTACAGTGTTGCATCACCACGCAGTTGCCAATTAAAGTAGCACTAAATAGCAAAAATGCTCTGGTCATGAAGGGGATAAAACCTTCCATTAGTTAAGTGGTTAAATGACATTTCGTTCCTGACTATAATGTGTACATATAGACAAAACTGTATATACTGACATTAGACAGAACTGAAAATCGGTACTATTCCATATTCTTTTACTGTTCTAATTCTTTTTGATGATTTCTGATGTTGTATTGTCAATGTTTTCTGTAGGGCACCCACCTGCATGAGGGGACATGGCAATCTGCTATACATGAAGCTGCAGATCAAGGCAGTCTGAGAAGGCTTATAAAGCAATCACCATTCAAACCTCTTCCAATTGTTGGTAAAAAATTGAAAAGAAGGTTCGTCATTTATTTAAAGTGGAACTTTAACCTTGACAACTTGATAAAAAAAATATTTGGCAAGATATATGCATTCCACATTAATTATGCTACTATGCTATGTGTGTGCTGTAAATTGCCTCCAGCTTTGTACTCCCAGAGACCTTGAGCAGCAGGTAAATCCTTAGACTGTCAGCAGATCAACCACGGTCTAGTGGCTCTGATTTTTGGCACAGTGCCAAAACATAGAGAGCAACTGAGCATGTGCAGAGCAGGGTGAGACAGTGTATTACTGGATTTTAAATAGTATTGATACTTCTTTTTTTTTTTTTTTTTTTAAACTAGTTTATTAAAAGAAACAGAAGAGGCATACAAGTTGTGTACAGTGAAAAGCGTAATAATACATCTCAGCAATCCATCTACTACTTATTCTTATACATCAAAATTCAAGTATTGCCAGTATTATAAAGAGAGAACAAACTGAAACATGCCTCTTAGTCGCCCAAATTTGTTTGTCACATTTATTAAAAAACCGTAAACAAACCAGCGCAAAACAGACTAAGTCTATATCCTTACTTTACATGTAAAGAAAGTGAGTGCAAGCAACATGGTTACCTATTAAAGCGGAGTTATACCCAAAAGTGGAACTTCTGCTTTAAGGGAAGGTGACCCCCTGACATGCCACAATTAGCATGTCATTTTTTTTTTTGGGGGGGGGGGGGTGGGAACCCTGTTCTTGGCTCCGCGGAACCGGAAGGAAGTTCACCCCCCCCCCACCTGCCGATCTTCTGGGACACGTCACAGGTCCCAGAAGATACACCGGCCATTCACAGTGCTGCAGAGAGACTTGCGCATACACAGTGCATGCCTGGCTTTGAAGCCAAAGCCGGGCGCCCACACTTGTGATGCCAGCTCTGCACGAAGGAGGGGGAGAAGAGAGAGGCTTCGTGTGGCCGCATCGTTGGAGCGTGGGACAGGTGAGTGTCCGATTATTAAAAGTCAGCAGCTACACTTTTGTAGCTGCTGACTTTTAAAATGGTCAGTATCATGAAAAGCCTCTTGACTGTTGTCACCATTATAAATACTTCATCGCCAGAGAGGGGGGCTAGGGATTAAACCTAGCAAGGAGTCACTTGTATCTTGTGAGTCTAGCCATGGGCCCCAAATTTTGGTGAATTTCTAGGGCAGCCCCTAGCCTTGTAAATTAATTTATATAAAGGGACGTATTGGTTTATAACTTTTTTTTCCACAGACCAATATGCAGGGGTAGAGTCTAATATGGTACCACTTCTTTCCTGGCATAATAAAGTAGTAACTACAATAATAATAATTTAGTCTTAGTAGAAAGCTCAACGTCCCCAAACATACCCAAGAGACACCCCTTGGGGCTGCAGATGTTGGGGAGCTCAAAGGATAAATGCGGTGACTGCTGACCAAAATGGTCTGATATTATTACAGGACCATACCATATGGATAAAGTCCTCCTGTTCCATCTTGCATTTATGACATACATACTTATTATTAATGTTTTACATAGCTATACCTGTAAAAAGGACCAGCATGAAAAGGATCTATCAGGACTTAATTTTCTAACTAAAGCCGAACTTTTGAAAACTATTGAAAAACGATAAAGTGGGTTTATTTAATAGTTCAGTGTAGTTATATATAGTATTTGGCATATAGTGAGAGATCAATTTTTCCCAGTATATTGGCTAAAAGCTGTACTGTAGTTAAAGTGTATCTACATCTATTTTTTTTTATATTTCTTAATGGTGTGTTGAGAGCCCCTGTCAGGCTATTTATTGCTGTGGGTTGAGCAAAGTGTATATTACTCGCCGGTAGCATCATTCACAAGGCTTTTTTAAAAACTGTTCTTTTTGATGTTGATTATTACTGATATGTGCTTTCCTATCCTTGTGTTGAAGTTGTACAAGCTAGGACTTAACCCTTGGGTGGTTCAGTGGATATGCAGTTGGCTAAAGGATAGATCCCAGAGTGTGGTTGTAAATGGGGTTCACTCAGAAAAGAGACCAGTCACTAGTGGGGTACCACAAGGCTCTGTACTAGGTCCTGTTCTATTTAACCTTTATGTAAGTGATCTAACTAAAGGTTTGTTGGGCAAAGTATGTCTATTTGCTGATGAAACAAAGGTGTGTAATAGGGTTGATATCCCTGGAGGTGTCTGTAACATGGAACATGATTTGGTATTGCTGAAAGTTTGGTCAAAGCAGTGGAGACTGCAGTTCAATATTATGTAAAATAATGCATCTAGGGAAAAAGATTCCCCTTAGAGAGTACAACATTGGGGGTACAATGTTAGCCAGCACTGCAGAAGAAAAAGATGTGGGGGTGCTTATTTCAGATGATTGCAAAATGAGCAAACAGTGTGAATGGGGCAGTGAGAAAAGCAATTAGAATTCTGGGATGTATCAGTAGAGGGATCACCAGCAGGAGGAAGGAGGTTCTGATTCCTCTATAATAGATCTTTAGTGAGACCTCACTTAGAATACTGTGTCCAGTTCTGGAGGCCTCACTTACAAAAAGATATTGATAAGATAGAACGAGTTCAGAGACGGGTAACAAAAATGGTGAAAGGTCTGGGGGATAAAACATATCAAGAGTGACTTCAGGAACCTAATATGTACAGTGTGGAGGAAAGAAGGGAAAGGGGAAACATGATTGAAACCTTTAAATGCATCAAGGGGATGAATAAGGTTCAGGAGGGCAGTCTTTTCAATATGAAACCAAAATCAAGAACACAGGGACATGACCTCAAGCTAACTGGAGGGAAGTTCAAAACTAATCTTAGAAAGTATTATTTTACTGAAATGGTGGTTAATGATTGGAATAAACTCCCAATAGAGGTTGTGAGACAGTCAACGGTAAATGGCTTCAAACATGCTTGGGATAAACATAAATCTATGGTCAGACAACAAGGTTAATGTGAGAACAAAAACCAAAAAAAACAAAATAAATAAATAAAAAAGGGCAGACTAGATGGACAACTCAGTCTTTTTCTGCCGTCACTTTTCAATGTTTCTGTTTCAGGGTTCTGGGTATTCTAGAAATCCTCCTCTGGCTCAGGGCTCAGAATCCCGAATATAATATTATGAGAATATTTCATGATGGATGCCATGGAATGCGTCTTATACAGTACATATGATCCTTAACCCCCTCTAAACTGCCCATACATTTTTAACAGAATTCTTCTTTAATGATGCTATTGCTAGATAAAAATAAATGAAATAGTGCCCAGCCTGTAATCAAAATGGTAAATGTCAGTTATCACTCTGTGGTAAGCTAGTTAAAAATCTTCTGCATGCAACACACTTCTGGGAGTGCCAGATGCTGGATTCTGTGCTGCTTATGTTCTCCACTCGTTAACCGGTTCCCGACTGGCTCACGTATATTTACTGCTTCAGTGTGGCTTTGTCCCGCAAATAGCCAGCGCGGTCACGGCAGTCCGATTCACTAGAGGACCGTTCAATCTACAGGAATAAACCAATGATTTTTGGTCTTTTCCTGTTGTTTGGTCCTAGCGAATGGGATGCCTCCCCTGTCTGTGGAATGTAAACCCAGACAAGGGGAAGTGATGTCATCTCCCCTCTCTGCGTCCTTTTCCGTTGCAGAGAGGAGCTAGAGATATCAAAACGTGAGTTGCACCAACACTACACTGACACCAGTACACCTAGGAACACTTTTAACCCTTTGATCGCCCCCCCCCAGGTTAACCCCTTCACTCCTGTCACCCCCTGTCACTGTGTGCAGCGATCAGATAGTTCACTGATCGCTGTACTTGTAACCCTTGTGATACTAATCCGTGTTAAGGTAGGTAGTAGTAGGCCTAGGTAGGTGTAAATACCCCCCCTTACCCCCCTAATAGTTTTTAACCCCTTGATTGTCCCGTCACCCGTGATCACTGTATAAGTGTCACGGGTGACGCTAGCTAGCTAGATAGACAGTTTTTCTGCCCCATCAGATTACCCGCCGTATATATAATATATATACCTTTTATAGGTTTTAACCCCCGATCGCCCAGCGGTGACCTCAGTTAGGTTTTAGCGTGTGTTAGGGTCAGCGTAAACACTAGGCAGGGTCAGTTAGGTACGCTGACACGCATACACACACATTAGATAGGTGTTAGATACTATTGCAGTATCTGATCAGATCTATATTAGCGTCCCCACTAGATTAGTGTTCTAAAAAATGCAGCATTAGTGGGATCAGCCCAGATACCTGCTAGCACCTGCATTTTGCCCCCCCTGCCCAGCCCACCCAAGTGCAGGATCAATAGATCGCTGACACTTACCAAACACAATACACATATCTGCAGCGTTCGCAGAGATCACACCCGATCCCTGCGAAATCTGACAGTAATTTTGGTAGCGACTTGAAATAGGCTCTGACAACCAGGTGCGCTTTTTTGCCTGTGAGTCACACTAGTGTACCTATAAATTTAGAGGCCAACATGTCAAATCCGAGGTACACTAGTGAAGAGGTCTATGCTTTGCTGAGCTTGGTGTCACCCTTATCCGGAAAGGGGCACCATTTGTACGTGGACAATTACTACACAAGCGTGCCACTTTTTAGTCACTTGTTTGATCACCAAATTGGTGCATGTGGCACCGTGCGAACTAATCGCCAGGGCTTCTCCCAATGGCTGGTAGAATCCCGACTTAGACGGGGGAGAGAGCCTGCTTGAGAAGTAATAATTTGCTTGCGGTGAAGTGGAGGGTTAAAAATAATGTTTTCATTCTTTCCTCCCTTCATGCAGACACGGCTGTCCAAATTACAACGGCAACTGGTGCTGTGTAGAAACCCCTCTTTCCACGATTATAACCAAAATATGGGAGGGGTGAACCTCAATGACCAGTTATTGGCGCCGTATTTAATTGCCGTAAGGCCAGACGCTGGTACAAAAATAGTGTCTGTTTGCTTATTCCAATTGACTATGCTGAACGCTTATGTGCTATACAATGCGTCAGGATGGACTGGATATCTCCTTCAATTCCAGGAAAAGATAGTCAGAGCCCTTCTGTATCCAGATGGTTCTGCACCCCATGTTCCCAATCCAAATTCAGTGAGCCGGCTGCATGGACGGCATTTTTCACATGCCATCCCTGGTACCCCTACCAACCAAGCCCCCCAAAAAAGATGTTGTGTCTGCCGACGACGTGGGTACAGGCGTGACACCCGGTTTAATATTGCGATCCTGTTTTGACCAGCCTGGTCTCTGCATCGATGACTGTTTCGAGCGCTACCATACACTAGTTGAGTATTAGTGTAGGGAACAGCACTACACCAAAGATGTCACCGCATTTTTAGAGACCTGAACCTTTACTGTTAAAAAAAAAAAAAAAGAAATCAAAAAAGTTATAAAAAAACAAAAAAATAT
>BLSH010053532.1:643556-662699 GCA_018402905.1 Glandirana rugosa | reverse complement strand
TTCAGAAGACGTCCATAGGACGAAAGGCCTCAGGTGATACCAGATCGCATACCACGTCACTTCCAGTCTTACCCAGACACTTCCAGTTCCACCTAGTGAAGCGCAACAACACATGGAGGAAGTGTGTCTCTGCCTTCATCAATAGGGAGGATTTACCTACACACTAGGAGGAAAGTGGCCTGGACGACAGAGTGACTGTTTTTACTTTTGTTTTGGAGCATACTGCATGATTGGACTTGTGTATGATTTTTGTTCTAAGAAATAAACCTCATTTTAAAACTGAATCACGCTATGGAGTTGTTCCCATTCCTTCCATGAATTGGACATCCCACACAATTTGGAGGATCCATCACGATACCAACCCCCTGGAACTCACATCGTGAAGGAAAGATCACCATCTGCCCATAGGACCTGGGACCCGCCTGGGAAAGGAGACAACCTGCTGGAGAAATATCCCCGGGAGAAAAAATCTGGAGATGAGAGACCAACCACCAATCGGAGGATCCCTGACACACCTGCCTGAGACAGGCGCCTCTGTGCTTTACCCCTGTGTGGAGTGGCGCTGTCCGGTAAGCAGGGTGGCAATCGGGGAGCACGCGTGTCTCACTAAGGATTTATGTATTTTGGACCATATCTTATGGACACTTAATTGCACCATTGAGAAAATAGATGTTGGCTATTGCTGTGAACAGATAGAGGACTAAGTGCAACAGACTCATGGTTTTAAGTTTTTGCAAGTTTTAATACTAGCACATTATTTTCATCGGATATATTTTTTGAAGATACTTAATAGCACCTTATATATCACTTTGCATAAGCACTTTAATATCACAGTAACTCGGGATATCTACGGTCCTTGTTTTCTGTGATACTAGCACATCATTACTTTTAACACTATTGTTGGATACATTTTATGTAAAGATTCATCAGCACCTCTATATATCACTTTGTACAAGCACCTTAAAATATCAGGGCAACGTGAATACATATATGATACTAGCACATTATCATTTTTAGGAAAGTGATATAGTAGTTTTAGCCTGTATCTGCAAAACGTTAAGCACTGTCAGCAGTATTCTGTGTATTCTTTTTACTTGGACTGTGTGTAACTGGGGTTGTCACATGACAACACGATACTAGCACATTAATACGTTTATTTACTGAAAGTTAGGGGGACAGATCATTTTATTTAGCATCCGACAAGGCACATCTGTTTCCAGTATTACATTCCAAAAATACTCACCCCATCACTACATAGCGATATTGGCACACTAGCATTTTAAATTTTGGTTACCATTACTTATAAGGTATTTTTTTCTATACCCACAATCAGAACCATATATGAAAGAGATACCTATTATAGATAAATAAGAATTTGGCACACCATTATATCAGGGGAGCGCCAACCCAGACTCAAACAATCAAATACCCTCACTCCCTATATATGGAGTATACACTGGAGGCAGCATACCCACAACTTTCTAGCCTCAAAAAATCCTAAGCGCGGTTTTTGCAATCATCATAGAGGAGGGAGGACATTTAATTTAATGCAGGAGCAAGAGCCATCCACAGAAACTGACTCCCTCCTATACCATGTCCGCACAGCCTCTGACCCCCTCCTGTACCATATCTGCACAGCCTCTGACCCCATCCTGTGCCATGTTTGCACAGCCTCTGACCCCCTCCTGTACCATGTTTGCACAGCCTCTGACCCCCTCCTGTACCATGTCTGCACAGCCTCTGACTCCTTCCTGTACCATGTCCGCAGAGTCTCTGACCCCTTCCTGTACCATATCCACACAGCCTCTGACCCCTTCCTGTGCCATGTCTGCACAGCCTCTGACCCCTTCCTATACCATGTCCGCACAGCCTCTGACCCCTTCCTGTGCCTTGTCTGCACAGCCTCTGACCCCCACCTGTACCATGTCCGCACAGCCTCTGACCCCTTCCTATACCATGTCCGCACAGCCTCTGACCCCTTCCTGTGCCATGTCTGCACAGCCTCTGACCCCCCACCTGTACCATGTCCGCACAGGGGTTAACTGTGTTCTCTAGGTGTGTTCTAACTGTGTGGGGGCTGGGCTGCCAGGGACATGACTGATCTAACTGATCCTGATTACAGGGATCAGTAGATCTGTTCCCTCACAGAACGGGGAACCGCCACATTCACATCGGCGGTTCCCTGTTCTTCCTCTGTAACAGGCGATCGCGTGTCGCCGGCGGACATCATGGAGCGCGCAGTGGGTGCATGCTCGCGCGCAGATCACTGTTTACAAACTTGCCGCCATAAAAGTACACGAGGTGGTTGGCAAGTGGTTAAAGTGGATGTAAACCTGAATAAAACATTTTTTTATTAATAAATACTGCTTAGTATAGTATAGCATGTCATGTCATCTGTGCCCAGTCTTCCACAAAGAGTTAATCCAGCTCTGAGCAATCCCCTTATCTTTTTTCAGTAGGAGACGTTTCATCCTGTGCTGTGGGAGTGACAGGTCATTTCCTTAACTCCTGCATGGAGCATACAGAGCTTCACACTCCCCCCCCCCCTTCTCCTCCAGCTCTCCGTGTAGAGGTGGGTGGGGAGTCCTGTGACATCACAACTCCACCCCAAGCTCCAGAAAGGAGAGACACCCACTGATTCTAGAGTTTTGCAAAGCTTCTATTGCTGAAGTGGGTGACATTTGCAAGGTAGGGATACATGCAGGAGGCTTGCATGTATTTATAGGTTAATACTGTGCCATAAGTTTATACTGGATGAGTGGTGGGATTACATCCACTTTCACACATGATATAATGCTTATTAGGCCACACCACAGTGGGCTGCCCTACTAAGCCTTGATTTATGTATCTTCCTAAATGTTTGATTTAATATATGTATATGAAATAAACTTCTTTTTTATATCATCCATAATTTTGTTTCATTCTTTTCTGGTTATGTAATATACAATTACAGTGCGTGTGGTTATACATTAGGTGAAGCTGATAAGTTCAGCATGCAAATCAGATGATTAATAAGAATTCTTTGGTTTCAGAGGTGCAGTATTTTACAGCAATGAAGTAAGCAAGTATGCAGTTCCTTTCGTGGGATGTGATGCAGCTGTTGTTCAAAGGACCCAGCGATATCTGCATGAGAACCTACAGGAAACTCCTGTGAGTTGTAATTTGACATATCTGTATATATTTAAAATTGATTCTAAACACAGGAAAGTCATTTGGAAAAGTTCTTTTCAGTTTTAGTGAAATACAAAGTGTGTATTCATTTTCATACTTGCCTGAATCCAGTGGCAACAGTCTGTTGCATGCTTTAAATCCTGCTGCATGCTTTATATCATTCGTCCCCTGCCTGCTCTAAGACTGAGAACTCAGCGATCACAGGCTTATTGATTGCTCAGTTTTCTGTCTTCACTGAGCAGAGAGAGGTGGCTGTCAGTCAACAGATTTCTGCTTTGCCCTTCCAGCGCTCACTGAAGCCCAGGGCTGGGTAGGGGGCAGGAGAGACTAGCTCAAGCTCTCTGCTGCACGCTGAGCCAGCCAGCTGCTGGTAAGGCATCTGGTTGGATCCTGACCTTAAAAGTCTGGATTCTTTCAGAAAAACAATAAAGTGAATAACCAGCTCCAAAAATGATATAAAGAGCAGCAATGCAAACAGAGTATCCACCAATTCTACCAAAAAATCTTGAAAAAAAGTGTAGCGCTCAAAAAATGAAATCAAACTATACATAAGGTACTGAAAAAGTGCCACAATATCTATATAGTCCAAAGTTCTCCAGTGTATAAATAGTGAGTAACTGAAAAAGTGTCCAAGCTCTGTATGTAACGTTTCTTAAAACTGAAATGTACATGGAAAGGTCAAGGTGGCAACTCACCAGATCCAGTTGCTGCCTCACTTAAGAGGACAGCAAAAACACGTATGAATTATGATGAATGGAACCGGACCTTCTGATGGCCGTCTCTCCCCTCCGTGTCTCTGTGGTATTTGTAAAAAATATAAAGAAAATAATAGTGCAGTATGCTCATACTCTATATCAAGTAGGATAGTGAGAAAACCATCACCACTATATAAGTCCATTATTTATTGAAAAACCCTTTGAGAATGGGCTTTGCACCCGAAACGTGTCCGTGTATGTTTTTATGACTTTTTATACTTTATAAGGTCCGCACTTGTGTTTATATATGTTATCTTTTTACCTTTATAGATTGTATGTATTTTAACTTTAATTAAAAGTACGGTATCGCGCTATGAGCATCTTTTTCTTTATTTATGGGAAAATGATGCTGACATATATGTGACTTACACATCCCCTGCACCGATCGGGAATATCCTAGTGGGATTCAATCATATGCTGGAAGGATTGTCTTTTTCCTGGGTCCCATTTGATGTGATGTGATATGCGTTACGCCCATTCATGTCTGGTGAGTTGAGGCAGCAACTGGATCTGGTGAGTTGCCACCTTGACCTTTCCGTGTACATTTCAGTTTTAAGAAACGTTACAAACAGAGCTTGGACACTTTTTCTGGAACTCACTATTTATACACTGGAGAACTTTGGACTATATAGATATTGTGGCACTTTTTCAGCACCTTATGTATAGTTTGATTTCATTTTTTGAGCGCTGGATTCTTTCAGAGCCTGGGACTGGCTCTGTGATGTCAGCAGGCCAGTGCAGAAATAAGTGCACCTCTGACCTACAAAAGAAGTATGGCCAAAAAAGCTTAGGTCATACTTCTATTTTAAGGTACTACTTCCTTTTATCTCTAGCAAACACATGTGGGTAGACTTAATTAAATAGACTGGTTTTCTTTGCATCTCCTGTCCTTCCCTTTTTCTTTTTTTTTTTTTTGGCTTACTTTCCTTCTGCTGCCCTGACCGGTTTTGTTTCCGGTCTCATTGACACCATACGTGCATAAAAACTTGGAAAAAAACTCACAGGTTTGACTTGCCTGGGCTTGTTCACACCATGTGCAGAGACGTAAAGAAAACTTATTTTTTTCTGTGTGTCCTGTTCACAACACAGTGTTGATGTTATGTCCGTTTTTTCACGCAGAAATCTGCATACACATTACAGATTCCTGCACAGAAAAAATCCACACATGATACCAGTGTTGTGGTGTGAATAGAGAACAATTGTTGTGCACTTGCAGAAACAGGTGCAGAAAAACGTGAGCCTCTGCACATGGAGAGAATGAAGCCATGGGCCCCTTTCACACATACGGACCGTTCAGGTCCGCCTGTCGGACTATCCATTAACCTCTAAGGAGCGACAGATGTCAGTGGTGACATGTCCGCTGACATCCGATCCACTAAATACAGATGGATGGAAACCCTATTTTTTCATCCGTCTGGTGGATGGGATCAGATGAAAAGCTGACAGACAGTCCATTTTCATTCGATCCACATAGAGGAGAGCTGGGGCTCTAACAGGTCCGTCTCCTGTCATCCACCGGCTCAGTGGGGATCAACAGATCGATCCCCGCTGAGCAGCGGAGTCCATCAAAACGCTAGCGTGAAAGGACCCCAATTCTTCTCTGACTCCCCCAACTGTCTTAACTTGGTAGTGGCCTTAAGAATTGTGTCATTTAATCCCAGGCCTCCTGGCAAGGACAGTAAAGGAATCCAGCTCTCATTAGTTTTTAGTGTAGAGCAGACATGAAGGGTTCCATATCTGGACCCATCTGTTCTTTGATTATTAGTTATTCCACTTTAAATCATTAGTAATACCTCATCTAGAATATGCAGTGCCGTTTTGGGCACAAGTTCACAAAAAGGATATCAGGGAACTGGAGAAAGTACAGAGAAGGGCAACAAAACTGATAAGAGGCATGGAGAAGCTCAGCTATAAGGAAAGATTTGAGGAACTGAATTTATTCTCTCTTGAGAAGAGAGGATTAAGGGGGGATATGATCAACATGTTATTAATACATAAGTGGTCCATATAGTGAACTTGGTGTTGAGTTATTCACTTTAAAGGGATTGTAAAAAAAATAACAAACATGTTATACTTACCTGCTGTGCAGTTGGTTTTGCACAGAGCAGCCTGGATCTTCCTTTTCTTGGGGCCCTCTTTGCTTCTCCTGATCCCTCCCTCCTACCTAGTGCCCCGTCAGCCAGCAGCTTCCTATGGGGGCACCCAAGCCGAGTCAGAGCTCCGTGTATCTATTCAGACACGGAACCCTGCCCCGGCTTCACCCCCTCTCTCCCCTGATTGGCTGGCTGACTTTGACAGTCACGGGAGCCATTGGCACCACTTCTGTGTCGCAGCCAATCAGGAGGAGTGTCCCGGAAGGCTTAGACAGGTAAGTAATTAGGGGGTGCTGGTGAGACTGCTACACACAAAAGGTTTTTCATCTTAATGCATAGAATGCATTAAGATAAAAAAAACCTTCTGCCTTTACAAGCACTTTAGGGTCATCACAGAGGACAAGAAGGTGCTCTCTATGGCTGGAGGAAAAGAGATTCAATCTCCAAATACGGAAAGGTTTCTTCACAGTAAGAGCTGTGAAAATGTGGAATAGACTGCCTCAAGAGCCGGTCCTAGCCAAGATAACTGGATACTAATATTTTGATATAGAGTTGATCCAGGGAATATTCGATTTGCACTTGGGGAATTGGGAAGGAATTTTTTTCTCCCACTAGAGCAAATCGGATCATACTTTGCTGGGATTTTTTTTGCCTTCCCTGGATCAACTGTGGGTATAGGATTGTGTATATGAAAGTTTTCTATTGGTGTGTTTGTCTTTGTTGTGTTTTTTCTTTCTTCCTTTTTTCCCCTCAAGAATCGTCTTTCAGGACAGCCACCATAGAGAGACCTTTGCCCTTCCTTTCTCAGAAAATACCACCTCCAAGTGCAAAATTTAAGCCTCACCATCCCACCAGCCCCTCAGGTGTTTTCTCTGGCGGGGAGACACCACTAAGGATCCGGGGCTAGGCAGGCTGGGAGGCTGAGGCCAAGTGATCCCTGAGTCGGGGGGGGTGGCAAAGGTCTATCTCTTCCTGTCAGGAAAGAAGAAGAACCCGTATTGCTGTACAAAGGAGCACGGTGCGCAGGCGCGTGCACGAAGGAACGGACGGCACGAACGTTCGTGCGCACGCGCGACCGGGAAGCGCGCACCCCCGTTCGTGATTATTCTTGGCGCCAAGAGGACTATTTAAACGGCACAATGACATGAGATCAATGCCGTTTGGTCTACAGCGTTCCTGTGTATCCTGTTACCTGTTCATCTGCTTTACCTGCTCCTTGATTACTTGCTTGATTCTGACACTGCCTCTTGCTGCCTGCCCTGACCTTTGGCTTGCCCTGACGATTCTTCTGCCTGCTCCTTGGTACCTCTCCGCCCGCCTGTTGATGACCCGGCTCCTGTCTGACGATCCTTCTGCCTAACCCCTCAGTTCCTGTTCGGCCTGGCTGCTGCTTGTTCCAGTCTGCTTTCCAGCCTTCTCATCCAGCATCATCCGCTTGGTTCAGCCCCGCAGAGCGATTTGCCAGCTGTTTTCCGGAGTGTCTCCTCTGCTCCAGCTTGCTGCATCACCTGCCCTGCCAGCGACCATCGCACCTGTGTTCCGGTCAAGCACTCGTGCCATCCTGCACTCTTGAGCTTCCTGTCTACCATATCAGGGGCTCCTGAGTCAGGGTTGTAAGAGAGGCTGTCCTCGGCTATTGCAGACTCCACCACCAGGTACGTGACACTTCCTTTTTTGCCATATGCAGCCAGGTGGATTAGGGAGCCGAGAATACCCGGGCTGCCGCATCTTGCGCGCCTCCAGCGGCTCTTGGGGAAGGAGGGAGCTGAGGGGGTCCACTGTCATCTGCCCAGGGCGTGCGCCGAGTCCTCCTGACCTTTGCAGGCGGTCCAACATGAAAGAACCCACCTCTCTAGCTGCCAATGATGGCTGGTATCAGGTAAACCACAGAGTGCCTGCCACGGCTGGCTTCCGCTGTGTCAGAAAAAAATTAAGAAATGGCAGCACAATCCAATGCTTTCAGGGATCACCACAATGGCACAACAGACACCAGCAATACAACCACATACGTATACGTGTTTTACACATAAATTCTGTGCTTAATCATTACCTTTGCTGCCAGCATTGGAGCTCTGGAGCTGGGCCGGATGACGGGCGACATCAGTTCTGGTGGGGGCTGGCACTTCCGCTGGACTCGCGCCTTCCGGTTTTGGCTGGGGGTTCTGATAGCGGGCTGGGTGCCGGGCTGGTGGGGCCTTTGTTCCGGCTGTGGGGACAGCGCACAGAGGTTGACCGTGGATCTGCGGAAAATGTCGGAGGCAGAGGGTTCCCAAGCAGCTCCTGGAGACAATAGCACAAGCCACTGTAAGGTAAGAGGAAACCTGGGGGTTGTATTCCCTTACCCTTTCCCAAAAGCTCCACGTTTGTTTGTTCCCCCCCTTGGGTGGGGGGGGGTGAGTCTGGCACCCTGGTGGTGGTTGGTCCCGGGTTAGGCACCCCTGGGGGTCCTCTGTGTGATCGCTAGTAGGGAAGGAGTATGGGCATTTATAGCTACTCTTTTGGTTCTTTATTTCAGATCAAGGCCACGGACAAGAATCGGTCGCCACATAGCTCCAAGAGGAAATGCCCTTCATGCAAGGCCACTGTGGGGGAGTTCTGGGCCAAGGCACTCTGTATGGAGTGCATTGAGGAGTTAGTAAGGGAGCAGTCGGCAGAGCAGTGTATGGACCTAGCAGCGTCTGTCAAAGAGCTCTCTAGCACCTTGCAGTCTTTTCAGACTGCACAGCCCCAGATTACCCCTCCACCAGCACAGCAGAGCATTGAAGCTAGCCTGGCGGAGGCTCCCTCCAGCAGTGGGGCAAAGCCATGGCCACAAGAACCTCCCGGGACAAACTTTCTCTGGAAGAAGTGGAGGAGCTCCTAGGAGCTATTCATATCACTTTGGGAATCCAAGAAAAAAAAAAAAAGACGTTGTTGCTCCATGACCAGATCTATAGGGGCCTAGGGCAGCAGAAGAGGGTGTTCCCGGTCCATGACTCCTTGGACGATGCCATTAAAAAGGAGTGGAAGGACCCAGAAAGAAAGCCATTCTTTTCTAGGGCCTTGAAGCACAGGTTCCCCTTTGCGGAGGAGGATGCGTTAGTCTGAAACAGATCCCCCAAGCTGGACTTGGATTTTTCTCAAGTGTCTAGGCATACAGACCTGGCCTTCGAGGACATGGGGGCACTTTCAGACCCCATGGACAAGAGGATGGATTCCCTCTTGAAAAAATCCTGCGACTCATCTCTTGGAAATCTCAAGCCCGCCATAGGGCTCACAGTGGTGGCCCGCAACATGGAGCATTGGCTGGCGCAGATTAAGGCGCATATTAAAGCCGGCACTCCTAAATAAACTATCCTGGCTTCTTTCCCCATGCTCCAAAAGGGCGTGGCATATATTGCTGATGCTTCGGCTGAGTCAGTCCGCAGGTTCTCGGCTCTGGCTAATTCAGCCAGAAGGCCCTTTGGCTTAAGACGTGGCAGGGGGATAGCATATCTAAGGTCAAGCTCTGCGGAGTCCCCCTCACAGTAGACTTACTATTCAGGCCAGATTTGGAGGCCGTTTTAGATTGGACGGCCAACAAGTAAATTGGGGAGTGGACTAAGAGGAGGTTTCTCCCCCAGAGGAAGTCTGGCGCCCCGAAAGCCGAATGACAGAAGAAAGCCTGGGGGAAGAAGGGCAAGGGGCATGGGGGGGAATTTTTCGCCCTCCTGAACAGCCCTGAAAAACCCAATGACCACATTGAGGGGAAGATTGGGGGCCTTCCTTCCACAGTGGGAGACAATTGCCTCCAATTGTCCTCCGGGTACAGGATAGAGTTCAGCACTCTACCCCCAGACAGGTTCTTCCCATCGAACTTGAGACTCCCTCAGGGGCGTCGGGAGGCTCTCCTCGAGGCGGTTCAGTCGCTCTCCGATCAAGGGGTAATTGTGCCGGTACCTGGAAAGGTTCCGCGGCTTCTATTCAAATCTTTTCGTGGTACCCAAAAAGGGTGGAGTCAGGCCAGTTCTGGACCTAAAAGCGCTAAACCACTTTGTGAAATCGCGAAAATTCAGAATGGAATTTGTCCGTTTGGTCGTGGCCGCCCTGCACCAAGGGGACTTCATGGCGTCTCTGGATATCAGGGATGCGTACCTCCATGTTCCCATTTGTCTCCAGCACCAGCGCTTCCTGAGCTTTGCGGTGGGAGATCTTCATTACCAAAAATAAAGAAGAATACCGCGCTAATCAGTAAGAATGTGAGCAGCCAGAACAAACAGCCTTAACAAAATACTGGATATGAAATGGATATCGAAAAATGTGCAGCGCATATGTACATAAAAGTGGTAGTAAACCTCCTAATCAAAGCACTGAGTGCAAATTAGGAAAAATTCATGAATAATGAACATAAATGTGCAAAAATGTTTAAAACAGCAAAGTGTTAATGCAACCACACTGTATTATGGTGAGGTAGAGTTCGATTAAATTAGTCCACCAGTGAAGAAATGTATCTCTTAAAATGTGAAACATGGGAAAATCCAGAACGACTGAAAGGTGAATGAACCGTGAAGTAAATCTTCAACTATGCAGGATAAAAACAGGGTACTCTTACCAGATCTACCTGGTTTACAGGCATGTAGGTCGAGTTCAATCACTGGCACCCAAGACGTCAGGCATCCACAGACTGGGGTAACGATAAAGGACCAGTCGTCCAACCACTTGAAGGGGCCAGGCTGGTTTACAGGCATGTAGGTCGGGTTCGATCACGGGTACCCAGGACGTCAGGCATCCACAGATTAGGGTAACGATAAAGGACCAGTCGTCCAACCACTTGAAGGGACCAGGCTCCTTGTGTAGAGGTAAAAGTATAGGGATCCAAATAGTACCACAGCAAGCATCAGTAGGGAAGAAAAAGGCTACATAGTGTGATACTGTATAACCAAAAAAAGGTTTATTTATAAAATTATTGCACTTACATGCTAAAAACTTGTAACAAGCACATGGAATTCCAGGTTGATAAAATTGGCGCAGTAGATGGGAGCAGGATCGTCTACCCGACGCGTTTCATCTACAAAGACTTCCACAGGGGCATAGGCATCCTGCTCCTACTGCGCTATATTTATAAATGATAAAAACCATATCACAACGTGTCTCCACCCCCATGTGACAAAATGGCAGCGGGTGGCTTGTGTGTCAAGCCTCACTTTCAATCAAACCTACGAAATTAAGTAGACGACATTCTATATGCATTCCACATAAAAAACACACTCAATCTAGTTCATGTTAAGTAATGCACGTAACAGTATTGACTTTGGTGAATCTTTAAATGATGAGAGCGTCAATAGAACCTATGCTGCTGTCATACACAAGTCATTAACGGCTTCCATGGGAGGGGAAATCCGTGAGTGGCTGGCATTGGACTCAAGGTTCCAACCCATAAAAGAAGGTGTACACTTATGAATGGCTAAGGGTAATGTCAATGGGGGTGTCCAACTACATGGAACATCCCCCTATATCTGACCCGATTTGTAGCACTTCCCTTCGGTATGGCCTCGGCTCTTCGGGTGTTCACCAAGCTGGTGGCCCCGGTGCTGGCGCTGTTGAGGCAGAGAGGCATCGCGGTGGTAGCTTACCTCGATGACTTACTCCTGAGTGCGGAGTCTGCTTCTGCTTTGGCTCTGGAGGAGAACGTGGCTATCACCATGGCCTCATTGAAAGACTTTGGCTGGTTGATCAACCTGCAGAAGTCGACGTTGACCCCGTCCTGTCGCCTGGAATATCTGGGTCTGATTCTGGACACGGAGCAGGCGAAGTTGCTGACACTGCAAGCAGCGGTGCGAACCCTGCTGTCACGCCAGTGGTCCTCCTTACGGTTCTGTATGCGGGTGTTTGGGCTCATGGTCTCAGCCTTCGAGGCGATACCTTACGCCCAGAGTCACACTCGGCTCCTACAGCGAGCGATTCTGTCACGGTGGGACAAGTCTCCATTGTCCCTGGACCAGCTGATCAGATTGGATCATCAGACCAGAGGATCGTTGGCCTGGTGGCTTCAGGCCCCGGCCCTAACGTTGGGGAAGTCCTTCCTCCCCCTGAATTGGTCGATAGTCACGACGGACGCCAGGCTATCGGGCTGGGGAGGGGTCCTGGGGCAATTATCTGCTCAGGGCCGTTGGTCGGCGCAGGAATCCTGCCTTCCGATCAGGCTTTGCCTCTCCCACTGGACGGTAAGGCTGCGCAGCCTTCCGGTTCAGGTTCAGTCGGACAACCCCAGCCGTGGCGTACGTGAACCACCAAAGAAGCGGAGGGGATTCCGACAATCCTGGTGGCTCCGGATTGGCCTCGGTGCCCTTGGTACGCCGACGTGATGCGACTGGTGACAGATGTTCCCCGGCGTCTTCTGCTGCAAGAAGATCTCCTGTCACAGGGGCCCATTCTGCACCCTGCTTTTACCCTCGCTGGCTTTGGTGGCTTGGCAATTGAGTCCCAGGTGTTGAGGGATAGGGGTGTCGCTGACTCCGTGATCCCTACCATGCTTAAAGTGTGCAAGTGTACTTCGCACAAGATTTATCATCGCACCTGGAAGGCCTATATTGCCTGGTGTGAGGCGGGGGGTTGGAACCCCCGCTCTTACGTGGTGTCCAGGGTCCTGGCTTTTTTGCAGCAGGGCCTGGATAAAAAATTGGCATTGAGTACCCTTAAGGGTCAGATTTCAGCTCTGGTGATTCTTTTTCAGCGGCCTTTGGCATCTCATTCTTTGATTAGTACATTTGTAAAGGGTGTTCACCATGTGGCTCCTCAGATACGGTCGTCCTTGGCGCCGTGGGATTTGAATTTGGTGCTTTCTGTTCTGCAGAAACCACCATATGAGAAGATCAGGAATATTCCCTTACAATTGCTGTCGCAGAAAGTGGCTTTCTTGGTGGCCATTACATCCGCTAGGTGGGTGTCTGAGTTGGCAGCGTTGTCCTGCAAGTCTCCTTACCTAGTCCTTCACAAGGACAAGGCGGACTTGTGCCCTTCTCCTTCGTTTCTACCGAAGGTGGTCTCTTCTTTTCACATTAATGAAGATATTGTTCTTCCTTCCTTATGTCCGCACCCGTCGCATCCCAAAGAATTTGAGTTACATTCTTTGGATGTCGTGAGGGCTTTGCGGGTGTACTTGGAAGCTACAGCTTCTTTTCGGAAATCTGATGCGTTGTTTGTGCTGACGGATGGTCCGCGCAAGGGATTGGCGACCTCGTTGGCTACTGTTTCCCGTTGGATCAGACAGACCGTGACCCATGCGGCAGTTAGCACTTCCTGGGCTTTCAGACACCAGGCTTCGGTGTCACAGGTGTGCAAGATGGCTACTTGGGCCTCGGTGCACACGTTTACTAAGTTTTACAAAGTTGATATTTCAGCATCTGCGGATGCTGCCTTTGGCCGCAAAGTTTTGCAGGCGGCAGTGTAGGCGTGGCTGGCGCCTCCTGAGAGGACTCTGTTGGGTACAGTTGTTATTGTTTACCCACCCCTCTTAACTGACACAGCTTTGGGACATCCCACTTGTCAAAGAAGGGCTGCATCTGTCAGTGAACGTAAGAGAAAAAGGGATTTTATTAAAACTTACCGTAAAATCCTTTTCTCTGAGTTCACTGACAGACGCAGCAGCCACCCCTCTGTGTTTCGTTTGTACGGCTTGTTACGAACTGATATGCTATGCACAGCAGGGGGGGTATATGTGAGAGAGAGGACGGCCCCCTGGGAGGGGTCAGCTTGCTTTCTTTCTATTTGCCTAGGTCTACTCCTGGTAGTATGTGCATATAACCCACTTGTCAAAGAAAGGCTGCGTCTGTCAGTGAACTCACAGAAAAGGATTTTACGGTAAGTTTTAATAAAATCCCTTTTTTTGTATTTTATTTGAGATATTTGATGAGGAGCTAATGTGGGACCCTCCAGTGATGTGATGTTGCTCCCCTGTTGTTCTCAATCTGCTAATGTGGTTTCTCAAAAAATAGTATAGATACCGATTTTTATATTCATTTTACTTGTAACCTGTTCTTGGTCTGATAACCGAATGTTGACGTATGTTTTTTGTTTATTATCTGTTTGGTTGCATATTCTGTGTATGAATGTGTAACTACATTCATTGTGTTTTTTTTTTTTCCTGCAATGGTGTTTCCTGGTCGGAGGAGCGCATTGATGATCATGTGATGCGCTCTAGCGGCCGGACTTCGAGTGCCGCGTTATCTGGCCACTGCCATTTATAATATGAGTGCCTGCTCAGTGGGGCCACGCCTCTGATGTCTTATTGCACGAAACCGGTAAAACGGAACCACGAGACACAGGCACGCTGAGAACCCATTACTGCTTGATTTTACATAGAAACTGCTCGTTTTATTCATCTTTGCTGTAAGTGCACTCTTAAAGGAGTTATAAAGGCAGAAGGTTTTTATCTTAATGCATTCTATGCATTAAGATAAAAAAAAAACACATGTGTGTATCAGAGCCCCAGCCCCTCTAATACTTACTATGAGCCCCTTCTCACTGCAGTGATGTCCATGATCCCCTCAGCAGTCCAGGACTCTCCTTCTGATTGGCCGAAACATAGCAGCGGCGCCATTGGGTCCTGCTGCTGTCAGTCAAAATCAGTCAGCGATGTCCATGAATGTCTAAGCCTTCCGGGACACTCCTCCTAATTGGCTGAGACACAGAAGCGGTGCCATTGGCTCCCGCGACTGTCAAAGGCAGCCAGCCAATCAGGGGAGAGAGGAATCGGGGCTCCATGTCTGAATGGATACACAGAGCTCTGACTTGGCCCGGTGCCCCCTGTAGCAAGCTACTGGCTGAGGGGGCACTTAATGGGAGGAAGGGCCAGGAGAGCATAAGGGCGACCCGGGAAGAGGAGGATCCGGGCTGCTCTGTGCAAATCCAACTCCATAGAGGAGGTAAGTATATTATGTTTGTTATTGAAAAAGAAAAAAAAAATACGAGCCTTTACAATCACTTTAATAAACCTTCGTTTTTTTACCTGTATGGGCTTCAATATGACCTTCCTTACTGTTTTTCTTGCTGGTATCATTTTGGATGAAAGTGAAAGCTCCTAGCTAATCGGAGATTCTTGGATGGCACTACATATCAGAGTGGAGGAAGAGGCTGTTCCTTTGTGTGATCTTACACAGGATCTGATGAGAACCTTGGGCTGATTAATATATGCCTGCTTATATTATAGATCTGGTAAGAAGATCTGAGTGTGACTGTGGTGGTGGTTTTTTTCCTCACCCTGAAGTTGGTGTTTGGGTTCCATCTGTCCTCTCTACATGAAAAGACTGTGCCAGTTTTAAAGCGTCACATGTGGACTATTATTTATGTAACTATATGACCAATCTCACCTTCACACACTGTTTTCCATGAGGAGCTATTTTCCAAGTCATGAAGATTGGCGCAAATACTAATTTTTCCATCCCACACATAAACCAACAGTGAAAATGTCACAGTAAACTCTTGGGCCTTGCTCATAGCCTGGTGTAGTTGTAGATAATGGTTCGAACACTCCCATAGCCACTGCTTTCTTCACTGACAACACTATCTGCCCCTTTATCTTACAAATTTAGGAACCATGTCCTCTATCATGGTGTCTATACTATGCTTAGTAATAAGAGGTCTGGGCATACCTTTCCTTTTTCACAGAGAGCACGCCCTCATAATCCTAGTTGTGACAATCTGGAGTACCCTGGCTTTACTAACCTCTTTACAGCCCTTTCAACTCCTTCAGGCATTTTATTGATTTTGGTCATGAGGGCTGCACACAGCTCTTGCAAATCATCAGTCCATCTAACAGTTGATTTATGCACGCTACATTGTAACTGCTAGTTTGTCTTCTAATGCCTTAAAGCGGAGTTCTACCCAAAAGTGTAAATTCCGCTTTAATGACGGTGACCCCCTGACATGCCACAATTGGCACATCAATTTTTTGGGGGGGCGGGTACCCTGTTTTCAGAGGTGCCTCGCTCCCACTTCCTCTCCTGATGCCATGGCGCTGGGAGTAAGTTCATCTCTCCCGCTCCCTCCCTGCAATCTTTTGGGATGTCACAGATCCCAGAAGATTGCCCCGCCATTAAGATTGCGCACCTCGCGCACTGCACAGTGCTCGCCCGCCGTGAAGCCACACCCGGGTGCCCACAGTTGTAATGCCAGCGCTGCGGAGAGGAGGGGGAGAGGAATGAGGCGTCGGGCGGCCGCATTGCTAGACCGGGGGACAGGTGAGTGTCTGATTATTGAAAGTCAGCAGCTACACTTTTGTAGCTGCTGAATTTTAAATCGGTGGAACTCCGCTTTAATTTCTGCTTCTGTCTTCTTCCTTCTTTGTGTTTCAGCATAAAGAGCATGGAGGGAGTTCAAGCCATTCAAGGCCACAACTCTCTCCCCTGTTTTATTTAAACCAAAGTGCTCAAGGATAAAGTAAAGTCTGCAGACCTTATTGTCCCATATCATATTTAAGGGAAAGAATCATTTGGTAATTCCTTAGCAAGAGCGCCCACTAACTGTCTCTGGCCCAAGCATGGGTAGGTTGTACAACCCCTCCTGGTCCCCCGACATACCTATAGAATTGCTCTTCCTGAACAGTTTATGCAGCATTTTACTTGCACAAGCAAAAGAAAATACTTCAGAACACGGGTCTGTTATTGCATTTATTGGTTAAAGGGACAACTGTTTTTATTCTTTTTTTTCTTTCCCCTAGGTGCAGTATGGTGCCTATCTAGCCGTGGGTGGGATCACTTCAATCATCAAACTGATGTTTGCAGGCTTCCTCTTCCTACTTCTCACAAGGTGCAGCTGTGGACGCAAACTTCTAATACGAGTAAGGGTTTTCTTAGTTGTTTATGCCAAGTAAATTTTGTGTGTGTGATTTTTTTTTTTTTTTTTTTTTTTTTAACAAGATGTCCGAAAGAAAAGCTAGCTGATCTGTAGCAGCGAACCAGATTCTCAGGGAGTACTGGAAAAAAGTGCTCAATCACTGTGGCCGACAACAACGCTTTTCTTTTTGAAGATCTTCATAAATTGTCATCTTCGTAATGCTATGGCGTTTTCTGGGAAGGTGTGAAAGCTCTGACCTTGTATTCAAGGTGCTGATCGATCACAAAAATGTAATAGTGAATTCAGTGCTTCCCACTTCTGTTACTTTAAGTTAGTAAAAGCAGCACACTTTACACATTGTTAGGCACATATTTAACCCCTTGATCACCCTAAAGGTTATCCCCTTCCCAGCCAGTGTTATTAGTGCAGTCCCAGAGTATAGTATTATAAATGTTCACTATATTAATGTCAGTGACAGTTAATCAGTCCCCCCACCGTCCGTGTCAGATTGGCTGCCACACTTTTGCTGTCCCATTATAATTTGTTGATCGCTACCATCAGTATAAATAAAAAGTCCTGTATATATACAATAGTTTATAGGCGCTACAGCTTTCACACAAACCAATCAATATACACTTATTGGGATTTCTTTATCAAAAACGTAGCACAATACATTTTGGCCAAAATTTATGAAGAATTTGTGTATATACAGTATATTTTTTCTATTGCATATATTTTTCGGCAGAAAGTAAAAAATATTGTTTTTGCACAATTTTCCATCTTTTTCCATTTATATCACACCAATAAAATTCCAGTGGTGATCAAATACTACCAAAAGAAAGCTCTATTAGTGTGAAAAAATTATAAATTTAGTTTGCGTATAACGTTGCATGACCATGCAATTACCAGTTAAAGTAACACAGTGCTGAATAGCAAAAAATGGCCTGCTCATGAAGGGGGTAAAATCTTCCGGAGGTCAAGTGGTTATTCGTCCTTTATTTATTTATTTTTGCTGCTGAGATCCAGTTGTTAAAGGGTTGCTACATTTGTTTTCCATGGTATGAAGGAACAAAGCCACACTCTCTCGCTCCCAAGATAGACTAAGGATTATGGGATGTGTAGTGTGCATAGAGCAGTGCACATGACTGCAAAGAGAATGCACTGCTCATTTCAAACAAGCAGTGCATTCTCAAAAAAGTGGGGGGTTTCAGCCGCTCGCATTGGACATTACAAGGAGGCAGAAAAAGGATAGTAGGAAATGATTTTATAAAAAATAGATTGCAGAGCCATTAACATGGATGTGTACGGATTATTTTTATAAAATAAGGTTATTGTTTAATGTCCCTTTTTTTTAAGCTTATGAGTCCCAAAAGGTGCATTCTCAATTTGGTATATTTCTTTCTGCATCAACATGTGATTGATTCATGTCCTGTAGAATGCTATAAAAGATTGTTGTGTTTTAACTGTAGGATCAAGTGCTTCACCTCATTCTCTGAGAAGTGAAAAATGGGGCTGCTGAACTAAATTAGAGACATTTGTTTTAAGGGTACATATAATGCATGTCAAATGACTGCTAAATACAGATGGTTAGTGCCTTTCAACACTTGTCACTAAGGAGCCTGGTTATAAAACATTTGTTACACCAATGGAAGAACCATTCCTGTCTGCAAGTTGAACTACAGTCAGGTCTTTAAATATTGGGACATTGACACAATTCTAATCTTTTTGGCTCTATACACCACCACAATGGATTTGAAATGAAACAAACAAGACATGCTTTAACTGCAGTCTTTCAGCTTTAATTTGAGGGTATTTACATCCAAATCAGGTGAGCGGTGTAGGAATTACAACAGTTTATATATGTGCCTCCCACTTTTTAAGGGACCAAAAGTAATGGGACACAAATTAACAATCATAAATCAAACTTTCACTTTTTAATACTTGGTTGCAAATCCTTTGCAGTCAATTACAGCCTGAAGTCTGGAATGCATAGACATCACCAGACGCTGGGCTCCATGCCTGGTGATGCTCTGCCAGGCCTCTACTGCAACTGTCTTCAGTTCCTGCTTGTTCTTGGGGCATTTTCCCTTCAGTTTTGATTTTTCACTTTCAAACTAAATACTAACAATTAAACAGGGTAATGAAAACCAGGGAATTTTTCACCCTCCGTGTATATATTTGACAACATTAAGGATGTGGCGAGTGGACTAAACCTACATTTATGGGAGTTTAATTTCGACTTTCTGACGTCAATTTCGTACAGAACAAACAAAGTAAAGTTTAGGTAACACCACCACATATCTCGGTTTTTCTAATCTTAACACAGTTACAGG
>BLSH010053532.1:612990-625537 GCA_018402905.1 Glandirana rugosa | reverse complement strand
CCCCCCCCCCCCCCCCCCGCCAGAACACACCGGTCGGCTAAGAACGCTGATCAGATGCTGATCGGCAGTCCTTTTTCGGTCATGCCCCTTCAACAGAAGCTGATCTGGCTGCCGTACACACAGGCCTGAATGTTGACTGGTTTCTATTGAACCGTCTGATACTGCATAATGTTCGGCCTGTGTATACAGGACTTTAGGCTTAAAACCTCCTAATGGATTCAGGAATGGAGCAGTTTGTGTATAGCAGAGTCTCATTTTAATGACCTAAAACCATATGTGCTAAATCTACAATTTGTCTCTTGGGTATATGCTGGTAAACAGGAGAGCGTCTGTGATGGGAGAAGAGTCCTATTCCATTTTGTATTGTGAACTGTAGAAGTGACTGAATCTGACAGCGTTATGTCTGGTGAATTATTATTTATAAAGCTGCTTTTGCTTTCCAGGGGAGGCGTTTACACACCTGGAGCAGCGTTTTCCAAAACCAAGCTTATTGACCGTCTGAACAAAGCTGGCATTCACTTTAATGTCATTAGCAAGACTGAGATCTGAGCATTGCTGCCATTGAAACTGAATGTATGACTAGGGGGGTAACTAGAGCACTTAGGCTTAAATATGTTTAATGCTTTCTGTCCTTTATTTTCGAAGATAAAGCTAATTGCACTAATGAATGGGATAACAAAATGCTTTCTATATTTTTCATAACTTTGCATTACAGTAATTGTTCAGCCTATAAAATATTGTAATATATGTTCCTGCGTGTGATGTCTTATTTCTCCTTATACGGTTAGCATTAAGCACATATTTTGCTAATGGGCAATGGAAGGGGAAGGGGCAATATGTCCTCAGACATTTGTTATACCCGTTTTGCACTGCAGATAAGGTGCTATAATTGCAGACCGTGCTCTAAATCGGGAACATTGTTGTATTTACTGAGCCTGATCTTCTCATGACTACACTGTACACTATGCATTTAGTATGATGCCTAGCTTTAATGTTTAAAATATATACAGTATCTCACAAAAGTGAGTACACCCCTCATATTTTTGCCAATATTTTATTCTATCTTTTCATGTGACAACACTGAAGAAATGACACTTTGCTACAATGTAAAGTAGTGAGTGTACAGCTTGTATAACAGTGTAAATTTTTTGTCCCCTCAAAATAACTCAACACACAGCCATTAATGTCTAAACCACTGGCAACAAAAGTGAGTACACCCCTAAGTGAAAATGTCCACATTGAGTGCTGTCAGCTCTGGAAGCTACAGTTCATTGAGGGAACCATGAATGCCAACATGTACTGTGACATACTGATGAAGCAGGGCATGATCCCCTCCCTTTGGAGACTGGGCCGCAGGGCAGTATTCCAACATAATGACCCCAAACACACCTTCAAGACAACCACTGCCTTGCTAAAGAAGCTGAGGGTAAAAGTGATGGACTGGCCAAGCATGTTTCCAGACCTAAACCCTATTGAGCATCTGTGGGGCATCCTCAAACAGAAGGTGGAGGAGCGCAAGGTCTCTAACATTCACCAGCTCCGTGATTTCCTCATGGAGGAGTGGAAGAGGACTCCAGTGGCAACCTGTGAAGCTCTGGTGAACTCCATGCTTATGAGGAAACTTTTCCCTGCATGGTATTTATGTATAAGTCCTTTTTAATGAGAATATCTTTAATATACAGGATCAATCAATATGAACACAGACTAAAAAAATAGGATATTTATTAACCAGACATGTATTCATACAAAAATAGTTACATATAGGTGGACACAAACAATACTACATAAAATTAGGATAATTGAAATACCTGCTAGTGGGGAGTGTTAATATTCTTTAAATACACAAAGTTTGTAAGACTTCTCTGTAGATTCAGTAACCAAAAATGACCATCTAGACAGAACATCGATATTTCACGAATTTAACCGTTACTATACTGCAGGTAAGTAAGTGGTCAATATCGTGAAATAAAAATTGGATGCCTGCTATGTCAAGAGGATAAAACTACAAAAATGATAAAAAATGTACGTTTAGAGAAAAGCTTACGAAATGTTACCAGTTCGAGAGAAGTATTTATGACTGTGGCTAATAATAAACAATAGTTCAATAATTCATATTTGCAAAAACAATTGAAATCAAGGTAAAACTAGATAATATAATTACACTTCTAAAAGTAGCTACCGGTCTATTGTGATCGTTACCAAAGGTCAATATGGCTGCGGCTTCCAAGGCGGGGCGGCGTTTTGTGTCCTTTAAAGTATCAAAGCAGGAAGTGTAAAGGAATCCTTATGAGCATGAAGGGTGTATGAATGGATAGAGGTGTGGAGGTGATGGATAGGATGTCTGTGGGGGTATGTATCCGTCCATCCATTGGGAACTCGTCTGTGACCTTTTATTTCGTCCAATACAATACCCTCATAAAAATTTTCCTAACCTGGCCCACAAGGAGGGTCTTCATTTTCATTGGGTGAGGGGTTAATCTCCACCTGGCCAGGACGTCCCTTTTGAGTGAATTGTCACTGTCCCTAGAACCACCCAGGTTCATCTTTCAGCAGATTAATCTACACTATTTTCTAAGTAATATATGATGTAAAGTGTTATACCTTCATACTGTGTAACTGCTGGTATATTACTGTAAATGTATCTTAGAAAATGTAAGTTATGATCACCAGTAGGATATAAGGGTAAAATTAATACCACATAAAATGATTGAATATCTATATCACGCTTGTGGATACTATAATTAAAACACATGCTACATATCTAGACATATTTCTGTAGATATGGATAAGATATATATATATATATATATATATATATATATATATATATATATATATATAATATATATATATATATATATAGTTCACAACAACCATTGGTTAGACTTAAAACAATTCTTATTCTAATAGGCTTTACATCAAAATAATATATATAGATTTTCGTCTTATAATATCATTTTCATTGGTTAGTAAACACAAAATCATAATTGTACCTATGACCTGGAATATACTATATCATTTAAATGACTCATAAATCTATGTAATTTGAAATATCCTTGGGTTAAAAAATGGAAAAAAAAAATGTTTAGGTAATCAAGCGTTTAAAATTAACTCTAAGGCTCCATTTACACAGGATGCTGTTTCAACCTCCCCTGAACGTTTTATCTTGACAGCTAGAAACCGGCGTCTAAAACGCCCGTTTTGTTTTACCGCGTTTGCGTCTAGGAGCGTTTTTTGAAAAAAAAAACTTTTTTAAAAAATGGAAACACTCTTAGATGCAATTTAACGCATTTAGGCACGTTTAGAAGCTGTTTGGCGTTTCAAATGCCTCTGAACTGGCATCTGCACCCATTTTTTTACGTTCCAAAAAAAGCCTCTAAACGCAACTGCTTGGAAACGACTTTAAACGACCCTTTGTAAATGTACTGATAAGATAACATAGAGGAGAGTCCAGGGGCAGCTAAAAAAAAAACACCCAAATGCCTCTAAATGTCTGTTTACCAGCAGCAGTGTAAATGAGGCCTTAAACATCCTTCTGCTTATTTAAACCAAGTTTAGTTGGATAAATACTTCTGGGAGTCTTCACAATAAGTTTCTTTTGGAGATGTTTGTATTATCTTATCTTAATGATGTCAGGCTGTTTTATTTAACAATGGAAAAGTGTAAATTCCCTTGGTCTAGTTCTGACAATGCCCAAGAGGGTTAAGGCAGTGCTGACAAATAATGGGGGCCACACAAAATATTGACACTTTGGGCCCAATTTGGACATTTTCACTTAGGGGTGTACTCACTTTTGTTACCAGCGGTTTAGACATTAATGGCTGTGTGTTGAATTATTTTGAGGGAACAGCAAACTTACACTGTTATACAAGCTGTACACTCACTATTATTATTATTATACAGAATTTATATAGCGCCAACAGTTTACGCAGTGCTTTACAATGTAAAAAAGAGACAATACAGTTACAATACAATAAAATACACGAGGATTAAGATGGCCTTACTCTGAAGAGCTTACAATCTAATAACTACTTTTACATTGTAGTAAAGTGTTGCCACATGAAAAGATAGAATAAAATATTTACAAAAATGTGAGGGGTGTACTCACTTTTGTGAGATACTGTAAATAACTTTTTTTCTCCCTTTTTAATAACTAATCATATTCCCTTTGTTCTCTGCTGCATCAGAGCTAGGGGGAAAAACAGCAGCACGCTGAGCTTCCCAGTGAATGGCTGTGCAAGGTGGGGGAGGCGGTCAGGACAAGTCTAATCATTGGAGGGGAGCAGGCTGAGTTTCCAACATAGCTAGAGAACTGATCACAGTGTGTTCTCATGCTTAGTGTGGTTGGTTTTTATTTTTAATAGGAAAGCAAGGAGGGGACTAGCGGGAACACCAGGGATTTCACACAAAGGAAGCAATACAAGGAGAACAGGATACTTTTTCATACAAGTACATGGTACAGCAGGTACATATCAGGAATAAGAAATGTTGGGTTTACATACTCTTCAAATATCTCATTCTTTTTATTTATTTATTTTTGCATTTTAATAAGTGGGCCCCACTTGTGCTGGTACCAACCCTTATGCCTTTAGGACCAGGTTGGTAGTTCAAGAAGGGGGGCACAGGTAGCTACTTTCCTGTCTGGTGTGAAAGACTCTGCTAGAGCCAGTCTGTCCAATATTTTCAAAAGGGGTCCCATGTTATTTTCATGGCCTCTTTTTATGAAACCCCTGTTCTATAAAGGCCTTCATACTACATGTCTTTTTTTTTTTTTTTTACAGGTTTTACAAGTGTGAAACTTTAACCCCTTTCCACTGCCACCTCCTGGCCCTTTAAAAACTTCTAGATGCCCGGAGGTGGGCATTTGGGTCATGTAAACGCTTTGATTGGCTGTCACAACGGTCACATGATCGGACAGCTCCCAATTGCAAGTATGCATCGGGAGCTTTCTGGTGCCCGCTGGAGACAGCGCTGGAAGAGCTGAGCACCCTCTCTCAGCAAAGTTTTGTGTTTTAAATAGGGCCGCATATATGTAGCCTCTCTGCGTTAAAGCCCACCTGCCAAGTGGCTACATATTTGTGTGTGGCTGGTGGGAAGAGGTTAATCAATTGATAATCCCACTGAGATTTAGTTTGGAAAATATTAATTAAACATAGCTAGGTGTTTTGTGGTCAGAAAATAAATTAGTCTGGTAGTGAAAAAAACAAACATTTTCTTTGTACTATACTTGTATGTATAAAATTGTGAGAAACCATAAGTTCATAGTCCTATAAGCAGCGCAGTGGTATGTGAACAAAACACATCCAAAAAACAACCTTAAATAATATAACCTTAAATAATATAGTGCTCTATCAGTCCGTAAAGTGAACTCTTCAGTGCAACAAATTCAGTGCAACAAAATCAGGTCTTCCACAGTTAAATCCTCCACCTGTGTCACCACATGAATGAACTATACACACTGAGGCTCACCAGAAAATAGGGGGTTAAACAGCCCATCAAGATCGCCTATCAGGCACTGCATCCACTGGTTGTATACCTCCGAATTCTGGGAAATCTGCTTTAACAGGCTCTTGTTATCTCTTCAGCTCCCTCAATGCCACCTGTGCAGTCTGAAGTCGGCCCAGATGTCCTGCTGTCTCTGGCTCCGTCTGGTTGGACTCTGGTGGTATGGCTGCTGCTGGTGTGGTGGTGGCTGGCACTCTGGCAGTGGTGGCTGGGCTGGCACTGGAGTGCTGGTACAGTGGTGGCTGGCTGGCACTGAAGACAAGTGCTGGGCGTCACCGCGGCAGTTCACTCTCACTGTCTGACACTGTGTCCGGGACCGGTCCTCCTCTCTCTCTCTCTCGGTCTCTCCTCATGGTGTGTCGACACCGAGAGAGAGGAGGCACTTTAAATAAGGCACTACTTTAAAGGCAAGTACAAACATTAGTTATCCATTACCAAGTCTGTAAATTTCCCCCTCTCTTTTCTGTTTCACTCTTTTCCCCTCTTTCTACTCTCCAACATGGTCATACTTTTCTTCTTTGCAGTAACACCCTCTCCTCAAACTCTCATTTCTTAAACCCGCTTTGCCACCCCACAGCCTATATATATCCCCCTCACATTTGCCCTCTCAATATTACTGCACTTATCACCTCCTACTCATTCTGAGCCCACGCAATATCACCACCTCCACTTCACTGCAACGCCAGCCCTCACATAGGTCACACTCCCACCTTACTGCCCTCACCCTCCTACTACTCCTTATGTCTGGGGATATTGCCCTAAACCCTGGCCCTCCTCCAGCCAACTCTTACCCCCAGAACTGGCAGTCTAGCTTCTCTGACAATAGCTGTAACTCCCACTGTCTTAGCTCAATTCCCCTGATTCCAAGAGTCAGCCCCCCCCCCCTTATGTATGCCCTCTGGAATGCACTCTTTGTCTCCAACAAACTTGCTTCTGTTATTGACCTTTTCCTTTCCAACTTCCTCAATTTCCTTTCTATTACTGAAACCTGGCTCCAGGAATCCGACACTGCCTCTCCAGCTGCCCTCTGCCACGGTGGCCTCCTCTGGACTCAACCTAGATCCCGTGGACGAAAAGGAGGCGGATTTGGACTTCTCCTCTCCCCAAAAAGCACCTTCCAGGTTCTTCCTACACCTCCCTCTCTTTCCCTCTGTTCTTTTGAAGTACACTGCATTCATCTATTTTCTCCAGTTTGTTTGAGGTTTGCAGTCATTTACCGACCCCCTGGCTCTGTGTCACACTTTCTTGATGACTTCTCCTCATGGCTACCCTACTTCCTCTCCTCTAAAGTACCTGCCATCATCCTTGGAGACTTTAACATTCCAGTCAATGCTAACACCTCAGCCACTTCCCATCTACTCAATTTAACCTCCTCCTTCAAGCTAACACAATGGACACAAACCATCACTCCAATGGCAACACTCTTGACCTTGTATTCTCCCACCTCTGCACTCCCTGCAACTTCTCTAACACCCCTTTTTCTCTCTCCGATCACAACCTCATAAGTTTCACACTCTCCCTGTCTCCTACCTCCCATGCTGCTAACCTGTAAACCGTTCCCCGCAAGAACCTTTGCCAACTCAACCCCTCCCTGCTACTGACTGCCTTTATGATGAAACCACACCCCCTGTCCTGCCCAGATCTGGCCACTTCTGTTTACAACCACATATTGTCATCTTCGCTGGACACACTTGCCCCATCTCTACACGCAGAACCAGGCCTCATCTGCTACAACCCTGGCAAGCAGAAGACACCAGAAGTCTCATGAAACACAGCCGTGCTCTTGAGCGAGTGTGGCGTAAATCTAAATCCCTACAAGACTTCACCCTCTACAAATCTGCCCTCCTCAAATACAACTCTTGCCTCCACTCCGCTAAACAAATCTACTAGACCACTCTCATGCAATCCCTCTCATCCAAGCCTCATCAACTCTTCTCTACCTTTAATTCCTTACTCCACCCCCCACTGCCTCCACCCACCAACTTGCTCACTTCTCAGGAGATTGCCAATCACTTCAAAAACTAAATTGACACAATTCGTGACGAGATATCCTGCTTCCAGCTTCCTCCACCAACCTACACACCAAGTCCAACACCCCACTCAACACTTTCTCCTTCAATCCTGTTAGCTCTGAGGAAGTTTTTAAACTCCTTTCCACAGCCCACCCCACCACCTGCCCCCTGGACCCTGTCCCCTCGAAGCTTCTACGACCACCCTCCAGCTCTGTCCTAAACTCTCTAACCCACATCTTCAACCTCCCCCTCTCCTCCGGCACCTTTCCCTCTTTACTCAAACATGTGCTGGTTACCCTCATACTTAAAAAAAAAACCCTCACTGGACCCCACCTGTTTGAATAACTTATGACCCATTTCCCTGCTCCCGTTTGCCTCCAAGCTTCTTGAACACCTTACCCACAACCGTATGCGTTGCTACCTCACTGACAACAACTTTCTCGATCCCCTACAATCCGGCTTCCACCCACAACATTCAACTGAAACTGCCCTACTGAAACTCACCAACGACCTACTAACTGCTAAAACCAATGGCCAGTACTCCATACTCATACTCTTAGACCTCTCTGCTGCCTTTGATACAGTTGACCACCCACTCCTCCTCAATAAACTCCACTCCCTTGGCCTCCGTGACTCTGCTCTTTCCTGGTTCTCTTCCTACCTATCTCAGCACACCTTCAGTGTCACATACACCAACATCTCCACTCCTCTATCTCTTTCTGTTGGGGTACCCCAAGGCTCTGTCCTTGGGCCCCTCCTATTCTCCCTCTATACATGTTCCCTGGACCAGTTGACAACTTCCCATGGCTTCAATTACCACCTCTATGCTAATGACACCCAGATCTATCTCTCACGCATCACAAACTTACTGAATGACATATCGGTATGGATGTCACGCCACTTCCTCAAACTCAATCTTTCTAAAACTGAGCTTGTAATATTTCCTCCTCCCCGGTCCCCTCCAGCATCTTGATATGCCACACCTGTGAGGTGGATGGACTATCTCAGCAAAGGAGAAGTGCTCACTAACACAGATTTAGCCCTGGTTCACATTGACATGATTTGGCATGCAATTTGACATGCCAAATCGGCAGCAATTGCCGGCAATGGCACCGTCCTATTTGGTGCAACGCCGCACCGATTTCAAAAGGTGGTTGTTGTACTACTTTTTCAGGTGCTATTTCCATAGGCATCTGTGCAGAAAACCGCACAGATGCCTGTTAATTCGCCACTGAAATCAGGACTGACATGCAGGAATGAAATGATGCGAGTTCAACTGAACCCGCACCATTTCATTTCCGCACTCGGTGTGAACCCAGGCTAAGACAGATTTGTGAATAATATTTGAGAGAAAAGGGCCTTTTATGTACATAGAAAAAGTCGTAGATCTTTGAGTTCAGCTCATGATAAATAAGGGCAAACACAAAAGTGTTGCGTTTATATAATTTTGCTTAGTGTATATTCCTTATTTATGTATTATGTTCAGGAGCGAAAAATTAAATAGTGGAAAATATTTTTATTATATGTTTTTTGTTTGGGTAAAAATGAAATACTGCATATAGCTGTAGCGGTACCCCCGTAGGAGCTGCTGGATATTGTGGTCCACCTGTCGCCTCTCCCCAGCCTGACATTTACTCTTAAGTCACTCTCGAGACAATGAATAGATTTGCGCTTTGTTTTGTTGTTTTATTGAAGTATAGTGTAACAAAGTTTAGTTGAAGTATGATAGCTAGCCTTGGTGGACTTATGCTCCCAGTCAGTACTTTTTCAGGCCCTGCAAACCCTCCTGGCTGCAGCGACCCAACTCCACTACCAGTGACACCATAGTCCCTACTGGCTCTACGCCCTTCTCAGATGGTCACTCTCTCTCCCCAATCGGCTCCGGCGTGCCTCTCCAGCAATACCTGGGTGTGTGTCACTCACCGACACCTGGTGGATCCCTCCTGGAGACTTGCCCGGCAGCACTACTCCGTTTCTCTCTCGCTTGTTCCCTGGTCAGGACTCCCTTTGGATGTGCTGAGGGGTCCTTTCCACTCCCGAGACTCCTGGCCCAAGGTCACCCCCCCAGACTGGGAGCTCCCTCAAAGGCCTCAGCAACTAGTGCTCCATTTACCAATTCTTCCACCCGAACTCTCCTCCCTGACTGGGCTGACCCCAGGTATTTGAGGAGGCCTGCCCCTGCCAGTCCAGATTGGGGATTGGTCAGGGCTCCTCAAGATACCCCAGACAGCTCCACCCCTCTTCCTCACCCTCCCTTCTAGAAGCCTCTAGAAGCAAAGGGGAGGTTACAAGAGGTGTCACTGTCTGTGAGTCACCGGCCACTCCCCTGCCCAGTATCAAAACAATCATGCCTGACTTAAGTTAACTACCAAAAATCCTATCTTCGCACCTACCTAAAAGATAGAGGGTGCTACACTCACCCCCCACCAAAATCCAGCTGCTCCCTCAGCTAAGAAAAATATAGAAAATTGGCTCCTGGGCCTAGGAGCAAGGGCATCCCATAAAAATCAGAAGGGAATAAGAGAAACAACTTGAATGGGGACTGTTCAAAAAATATGTTTAGATCTCTGTACATTATTTACAACAGTACAATATAGATAAGGCACTCCTAACTACAAGTCCTGCAGCTACAACAGAAACAACACATTTCAACACTTTTCCAGTCTGTTCTGTCAGGAGGGGGTTATGACCTGCTGACAGAAATGGGAAGGGGGGGGGTGGATACATGAACAAAACAAAGATCAGTTCTTCTTTGGAATTCCTGATGGGAAGGGCCCTTCCCCAAGCAAGGCAAACAGGTTTTTTTTTAAAAAAATAGACCTCATCCCAGTGTTCTTAACAATAGGAAGGGTCCCTTCCTCCCGCACAGCCACTGAATGGCTCCTTGTAGGCCGGTTCCGCCTTAACAATGAGCACCCGGTCCCCATGGATAGCACTGCCCAGGCTCCATTCCCGATGTAGTTCCAGGAAACGGTCCCAAGCATCACTCTATGGCACCCGCAGGGATTTGGGGACATGTAAATAGTCCCAGATCATGTTGTCTTCCCACTCCCTCTGGGAACTCTCAACCACATCCATGACCTGGGGAGGGACATAGGGAAAAACCAGGCCCCACTCCAGCGCAACCCTCCTTTGCACCTCCTGCTGAAACCGGGAGAGCCTAGGCAGCTCCCTAGACTTTCCTTTTCCCGGCAAGATGTGGGTGGCCGGGGATCTGACCACCCATTGGAGGTAGGTGGGTGGAAGGCCTGTTTAAAAAGAGTTGGCTGTTTAAAGCAGGGATCTTTACTGTGTATCCGGGTCCAGCACCGATTCTGGTCCATCTTCTGCCTCCGATGGGGTTTCCAGGGGATAAGAACCTCCCGTCTCCCATTCCTCCCCATCCGAACTGTCTTCAGGGGATGACCACTCCACGAGGTGTTTCGTGGACCCAAACTCGACCAGCAGTCTGGGTAACCCCCCAATCAATGGCTCTGCCCTCGCACTCCCCATCTGGCTCACCAGAAGGTGCGCCCTCCACTAACTCCGGTGTGCCTCTCCAGCAATCCCTGGGTGTGTGTCACTCACCGACACCTGGTGGATCCCTCCTGCAGACTTTCCCGGCAGCACTACTCTAGCTCTCTCTTGCTCCCTGGTCAGGACTCCCCTTGAATATGCTGAGGAGTCCTTTCCACTCCTGAGTCTCCAGGCCCAAGGTCATCCCCCCCAGACTGGGGGCTCCCTCAAAGGCCTCAGCAACTAGTGCTCCATCTCCCAGTTCTTACACCCAAACTCTCCTGCCTGACTGGGCTGGCCCCAGGTATTCGAGGAGGCCTGCCCCCTGCCAATCCAGATTAGGGGATTGGTCAGGGCTCCTCAAGATACCCCAAACAGCTCCACCCCTCATTCCCACCCTCCCTTCTAGAAGCCTCTAGAAGCAAAGGGGAGGTTACCAGAGGTGTCACTGTCTGTGAGTCACCAGCCACTCCCTAGGCCACTCCCCTGCCCAGGATCAAGACAATCGGGCTGACTAAATTTACCTCACCTACCAAAAATGTTTTCTCTTCCATTCACTGACAGACGCAGCAATTCTTATGACACATGGGGTTATGCTCATCCTACTAGGAGTAGCCTAGGCAAAACAACAAAAGTGTAGGTTGGCCCCTCCCAGGGGGCCGTCCTCACCTTAGCATATAATCCCCCTGCTCTGTACAGCACACCAGTTTTTATTTGCCTAGTGCAAGGAGTAGACCTTGTTTGCGGTCTCCTGAAGATTCATCTAAGGAAGACTGCTATCAAGAAGCTGTCTGGTGGTATAGAGGATATCTCGAATCCTAATCTTTCCCCAGTCCGGCCGACACTATGCGATGCCCCTTAGGGGGGCCCACCGCATAGCGCCTGTTCCGTGCGGGCGGCCAGTGGCTAAAACCCACTAGAGCCCAGTGACTGGTTCGCCTGCCCAGTGGCCTGGCCAGCAGCATGCCTCCTTGCGGGGAGGTAGGTCTGCTCCGGGTGGCTACCCGCTGCGCCCGTCGGATTGGTGAGTGAACCCCTCTTCCGCCCTAGAGGCATGGAGAATGGGCACCTGGGCAGCTCTGTGGCGGCCAGCCGGTGGGGTAGGGTTGCCACCTTTTCTTCAAGCCAAACCCGAACACTTTAGCGATGCACGGCAAATTTTCCGTAGTATACACTATAGGATTGTAAAAGACCTGGGACACATTTTGGGTGCTTTTAAACGGCACGTAGCGATTTCACAAGCCCAAACCGAACTTCTTTTCCACCGTTGGGATGGGGTGGCCGACCGGCGGTGTCTCGACGGGTCCACGGGTAAGAGGTACGGAGATCCCGCCTTCTCCCCAAGTGAGTGGTTAGGCTGCCCGCGTCGCCCATCGGTGGGCCTCGTCTGGATGGAGGGGCGTTCCTCCGTACGACGACCGGTCCGGTGACCCGTCCGCTTGGTCAGTGACCCGAGATCACCCAAAATCGGTGACCGGCGGGCGTGCCTTGTCCGCGATACGCCACCCGGGGGGATTCCCCGTAGCGTATCACAG
>BLSH010053532.1:567720-592177 GCA_018402905.1 Glandirana rugosa | reverse complement strand
AAACTGGTCCATTTCTCAGCTGTGTTGAAGGCAGCTGACCTGTTTTCCTTGTTAAGGTTTTGGGATTATACCCGCAACAGTTGGGGTTGTTGCCGGGTTGGGAGGGGGGTGGGGATGTTTTATGTTTTTGCACAGTGCACTATACCTGCCTTATATGTAAGGCTATCTTCTGAGTCCTGCCATGCTATGTATGTTTGTGGGAAAGTTTTCAGCAATAACTTCTGCCCTGATGGTCTCCCCAATATGACATTGATGTATTGTGACTTGAGGACTCCCTCTGGCGGTGTACTTCAGAATTGCACAAATTTACCCCTTTATCTCTTAATCAGTTAGAGCGATGCCTTCCATTAAATTTATGACATGGAACGTCAGGGGCCTGCGAGACAAAATTAAAAGAGCAGCAATCCTTGCTTTTATCAAAAGGCAACGGGCAGATATTGCAGTCCTGGTTGAAACACACCTAGATGGCAATATGCAATTAGCTCTCAGGCGCCCTTGGATTGGATGGGCTTATCACTCACTTTATTCGTCGCACGCCAGAGGGGTGTCCATACTTATAGCTAAGAGTGTGCAGTTTGAACTTTGCGACCTAGTCACAGACCCGCAAGGGAGATATGTTTTTATACAAGCTAAGATACATGGGGAACCGTTACTTATACTTGCTTTTTATGTTCCGCCCCCATTTTCGGTGGGGGTGATCACTGAGGGTTTGGAGTTTATGGCTGGACATGCGAACTTTCAGGCGATTTGGTTGGGTGACTTCAATTCAGTCCTTGATGTGAATCTAGACAGGGTCTTCCACCCTGGCCGGGTACACACCAATTGTGGACAAAGCAGATTTGCTAGACTCCTCTCACAATTTCACCTGGTGGATACCTGGCGGGCCCTCAACCCTTCCCTGAGAGCTTACTCCTGCTTTTCCACATCCCATAATACAATGTCTCGAATTGACTTTATTTTTATTTCCCAGATCCTGGTGCCCAGGGTCCGGGAGGCCGCGTTCTGCCCGAGATTGTTATCAGACCACAGCCCTTATTGGATTAGATTAACCCTCCGCAGGTCTGGACCCCCGACGGGGTGGCGTCTGAATCCCTTCTGGCTCTCCCTTTTACCGGAGTCGGGTGAGATTGAGACAGTCTGGTCTGAGTTCTTTCAGGATAATGACCACTCCTCATCTGCTATAAATGTATGAATGTATGGGAAGCATTCAAACTCCATGTTAGATCTACCCTAACTGAATATATTAATAGACTTAAAACCAAAACTTATGAACGAACAGATAGAGAACTAGCTAGACTCACAGAGCTGGAGAGACAGTTTACGGAAGACCCCTCTTCAACTAACGCATCTCTTCTCAAAATGCACACTAGAATAGTAGACCAGCTCCACTACGAAGCGGCCAACAGAAAACTTTTCTTTGCTAAGCAAAAAACTTTTGAACACGGGGAGAAGGCAGGTAAATTATTAGCTTATCTGGCCCATAAGGAAGAAAAACCCCCGGTGGTGATCTCATTGAACACCCCAACGGGAGTACTCATCACAGACCCTCAAGAGGTGACTGAAATTTTCCGTCAACATTTCCAATCCCTATACACCACCACAGTCCCACACGGTACTGAGGCTGCGGACCACTTTTTATTAGGCCTCCCCATCCCACGGCTTTCTCTGTCGCAGGTAGAAATGCTGGAGGCCCCCCTGAGCTCAGACGAGATAGCGAAGGTGATCACTAGCTTCTCTAGATCCAAGGCACCGGGCTCAGATGGCCTACCTATCGAATTCTATTCCCAATATAGTGAAATCCTCTTACCTAAACTACTAGCCCTCTATAATCATATGTTTGAAACTTTTACGCTATCACCCACCATGCGGGAAGCTACTATTGTTTTCATACCCAAGCCGGGCAAAGATCCGCATGTGCCGGAGTCTTACAGACCGATCTCACTACTACAAGTGGATGTAAAGATCCTTGCTAAGATCTTAGCCCTTCGGCTTAACCAGGTGGTCTCGGACTTGGTGCATGCGGATCAAGCTGGCTTAATGCCGGGTAGGAATACCTCGTTTAATCTTAGGAAGCTTTTTATGAATATTCAGGCTCGGCATGACAATGCGGGGGAGAGGGTTGTGGTGACCTTGGATACCGCTAAAGCTTTTGACTCTGTGGAGTGGAGCTACTTGTGGAGATGCTTGACCAGATTTGGATTTGGTCCTCGATTCCTCAGGTGGATCCAATTACTGTATCAACATCCCACGGCTCGGGTGGTGGCTAATGGCTGCCCCTCGGAGGCCTTTCAACTCACCAGAGGTACACGCCAGGGTTGCCCACTCTCGCCACTGCTTTATGCTCTCACCACGGAGCCTCTGGCTATCTCAATCAGGGAAAATGGGCAGATAAAGGGATTGAGGATAGGAGACTTGGAGGAAAAAATTAGCCTATATGCGGATGACACCCTGCTGTACCTGTCTGACCCGGGGTCATCACTCTCGGAGGCCCTTCAAGCGATAGAGAGTTTTGGGTCCTTCTCCGGGCTCAGAATTAATTGGGAGAAGTCTCAGATTCTCCCGCTTGACTCTACTCCACTCTCCCAGACTCAGTCCCTGCTCCCACTGCAACGAGTCAGTGTTATAAAATATCTGGGGGTGCAGGCCACCAATACTCTGTCAGAGTACATCACGAATAACTTGGAACCTTTATTCTCATTAATCAAACACAAAACGCAAGTTTGGGCAAAATTACCAATGGGGGTATGGGGCGCATCAATTTAATTAAAATGATCCTCCTTCCCAAGGTACTTTATATCCTGTGGCACTCTCCGGTATATATACCGCTAAAATACTTTAAAATTATGGATGCCCTGTTAAAACCTTTTGTGTGGGGCAAGGGTAGACACAAACTAGCTTGGCAGCTACTGAAAAGCCCTACGGATCTAGCAGGGGAGGCCTTACCTGACTTCGGTGCATACTACCTAGCATCGCAATTATCTAATATTTTCCATATAGACAAAACGGATAGGGTCAGATTCCTCGCCCTTATGTGCTCACAGGGGACACGGTATACATCAGATCCAATATATGCAATACTAATCGGTGCGGGTGATGGAGAGGACGGAGGGAAAAGTAATACTCTCCTACATCAATACAGGCGAGTTTGGGCCTTAGCCTCCCGAAAGGTTGATACGCCAAATTACAATGAATATACTCCTCTCTGGTATAACAGGAATCTCCCCGAGTTACTACGGGTGCCCGATGCAGAGGCATGGAGTAGACAGGGTATCTTTTACTTATCTCATCTACTTACAGCAGGCACCCTAAAAACATATGACAGGCTAAATGCTGAATTTGAACTCCCGAATCGCATGTTTTTCAGGTTTTTTCAGGTGAGACATGCGATCCAAACACAATTCCCTCAACAGTTTCCTACACTGGCTACCAACCCACTGATGGATATGGTCAAATGCTCAGACTCCCAGAAGCTTATATCTATTTTTTATAACCTCATAATCACCCCTATAGCAACACAAACAGCTTATAAACTTAAACCAAGATGGGAAAGACACTGTGGTAATATGGAGGATGAGGAGTGGGGTGAGGCCTTGGAAACATGTAAATCGGTGTCACCCAAGGTGTCGGACAGGCTGACTCAGTTATATATCCTGCATCAAGCCTACCTGACACCACTTAGACTAAACAAAATTGCTCGGGAGAAGTCCCCAACCTGCACCCTCTGTGGACGTGACTCTGGGACGTTTTATCACCTCCTCTGGGAATGCCCTCACATTCAGGGATTCTGGAGACAGGTGGTGGCTTTCCTTCATGACTACATGGGATCCCCTCTTACAGTAGATCCGAAATGGTGTATACTGGGTATCTTCCCAGACGTAGATCTTGATAGACATACCAAAACATTCCTCTGTGAGACAGTATTTTTAGCCAGAAAGACCATTGCCAAACTGTGGATGCGGCAAACGCCCCCTACTCTCTCAGACTGGATATGGGAGGTAAACACTGTGCTCCCTTATAAAAAATGTATATATATACATAGAGGCTGCCCAAATAAATTTAACAAGATCTGGGATAGATGGTTAGAGAAACCCGAAACATGTGGGGATCCCAGGGTAATAGAGGTATAAAGCAAGTCACCGAAGGAAATGTAAATCATAGAGACATCACCGACTGTAATTTCTTGGCTCGAAGCTTTGCTTACCCTGTTTTAAATGTGAATGTCACTTACTATGCAAAACTGTATACCCACGTGATAGCTGTGGGAGATCTTTGTACACTGTGCACTGGTTGTATGCTATTATATGTTTATTATCAATAAACGTGTTTAATTAAAAAAAGAAAGGCTCTTATTTAAAGCTACTCTCTTGCTATTAAAAAATAAATACATAAAAAGACCAGACTGCAAAGAAAATGTATACTCAAGGTTAGATTTTGCTGTCTGTGTCCCATTGGGGAGATTTGACTTATCTTTCTGTCCTGGAGACACAACAGGAAATCTGACAACTAAAGTTTTTGCTCTTCTCACATGCGGTCTGAGTGACAGTGGTCACCAGAACAAAATAGAGTGGTGAATTTCCCCAGCTGGGACACAGGCAGAAATAAAACTTTACTGAGAGTCTAACCCTTTCCCTATTCTGATATAAGATTTGTCTTTACATACAGTTTAAGAATTAACCTTCCCACTCCAAACTATGTTGTCTTCAAGAGATAAGCTTCCTGAAGAATCTTTAGCATTTGCCACACTTGCAGTAGTGTTGGATGCCAGCGTCTCTCACTGTGCTCTGTGATTTTGTACACCTGCCCTCGTGTCACTACTCTGATCTATAAGGACATAAGGGTCAGTGAATAAAACTGCAGAACTCAGCTGGGGTCACAAGCACCAGGCACTCCCAAAAATGCTAGATCCAGAAGATTATTAGCATCTCTTTAAGATAGAGGAGTTCAATGGTGCAGGAGAGGAAACGGCCACGTGTAAATATTAGCGCTTTTTTTTGCCGACTGGGCTTCTTTTTAGAGTTGTTTTAAAGGGACTATATAAATATAGATTGCGCTAATCAGATAAGTGACAAAAAACAAGTGCTGAAAATTGCAAGATATACAAAATATACAAACAATACCCGAAATTATCCACATCCAATTCGCAAATGTAAATAATTAAAAATCTAGATAGACCGTGAAAGTAAGGTGCCTATAATTTCATATATAGTGCGAACAAACATAATATGTGCAAAAAAAAGGCATGTGCAAAGGGAAGTGCAAAAAAATATATTATGTGCAAAAACAATTAGTGCTAAGAGTATACATATAGATTCTAGTTAATCAAATTTTGTCAAAGTCCATATGCAGTTGATAGTCACAAAGATCCTATCACCAGGTGTTGGAATAGGGGAGAGAGAGGAGAACTCTGATGACACCCACAGCACACTGAATCCGAGGACTCTTACCGGTACTAGGTGACCACCTATCTCTAGGATAGTCAGAATAGAAGGCAGATAGCCTCTGCAGGCATAATCCTTGGTTTAAAGCGGAGTTCCACCATAAAGTGGAACTTCCGCTGGTTGGATTCCACCCCCCCTCAGGTGTCACATTTGGCACCTTTCGGGGGGGGAGGGGGAAGAGGACACCTGTCTTTAGACAGGTGTCCTTTTCCACACTTCCGGGAGCTCTGGCCGGCGGACGCGGCCGCTGACGTCAGCAGCCCGGCTCCCTCCTCCCTGCTCGCTCTGCTTCTGACCGCCTGGCCAGTAGCAGAGCGCGGCAGAGCTCGCGCATGCGCGGTAAGGTGCCCGGCGTGAAGCTGTACTGCTTACACGTCCGGGTTCCCTTACCCGCGATGGAGGCGGCTGCACCCATCCCCCGATCCGAAGATCGGCGGCGGGTGCCAACATCGTTGGACTCCAGGACAGGTAAGTGTCCTAATATTAAAAGTCAGCAGCTACTGTATGTGTAGCTGCTGACTTTTAATTTTTTTTTTAGCCCTCGGACCTCCGCTTTAAATGGTCTCTCTTCAAACCTCTGAACAAACAAATGGTCTCTCTTCAAACCTCTGAACAAACACCTCATATAGCAGACTCATCCACGGACATTGAACCATATAGAAGGAAAAAGTATCCAAATAGTGTAATTCTGTGGGTTTATTTATAAATGGTAAAAAAAAAGCCAAGTAGCTACTTACAGCATTCCAGTTAAAACAAGCCTTTTTTTAAAGGGACTGTTGGGTGTATCTAAGACATACAATATCTCACAAAAGTGAGTACACTCACATTTGTATATCTTTTCATGTGACAACACTGAAGAAATGACACTTTGCTGCAATGTAAAGCAGTGAGTGTACAGCTTGTATAACTACTTAATGACATCCCGTCGTCGTTTTACTACGGCAGACTGGCTCTTTCCTGCGAATCGCCGTCATTGTACATCGGCGCGGCGCCAGAGAGACACAGAGCGATGATCTGCAAGTGTAAACAAAGCAGATCCCCATTCTGTCAGGGGAGTTGAGTGAGATGGTCTGTTCCCAGTAAATGGGAACAGCGATCTCTCTCCTCCTCGAGTCAGCCAAGCCACCATACAGTTAGAAACACCTAGCAGGGAACACATTTAACCCCATGATCACCAGTAGTGTTAAACCCTTCCCTGCCAGTGACATTTATACAGTAATCAGTGGCTATTTTTAGCTCTGATCGCTGTATAAGTGTCAGTGGTCCCAAAAAAAAGTGTCAAAAATTATCGATCTGTCCGCCGCAATGTCGGAGTCCCGCTAAAAATCACAGTTTGCCGCCTTTACTAGTAAAAAAATAAATAAATAAGAACACCATAAATCTATCTCCTAATTTGAAGATGCTATAACTTTTGCGCAAACCAATCAATATACGCTTATTGGGATTTTTTTTTACCATAAATATGTAGAAAAATATATATCGGCCTAAACTGATGAAGAAATTCGTTTTTTTTACTTTTTTTTTTTGGATATTTATTATACAAAAAGTAAAACATATATATAGATTTTGTTCAAAATTGTCACTCTTTTTTTTGTTTATAGCGCAAAAAATAAAAACCGCAGAGGTGATAAAATACCACCAAAAGAGAGCTCTATTTGTGGGAAAAAAAGGACGTCAATTTTGTTTGGTTACAACGTCGCACAACTGCGCAATTGTCAGTTAAAATGACACAGTGCCGTATCGCAAAAAATGGCCTGGTTAGGAAGTGGGGAAAACCTTCCAGGGCCGAAGTGAATAACAGTGTAAATTTGCTGTCCCCTCAAAATAACTGCAACTTTACAAGAGGACCTAAATAAATTAATGGAGTGGGCTACTGCATGAAAAATCAAGTTTAACATTGAAAAATGTAAGGCAATGCACTTGGGAGGTAAAAATGTAAATGCAAATTACTCATTAGGGGGAGAACCCCTAGGGGCTTCCAGGATAGAGAAAGACCTAGGGGTCCTAGTAGAAGAAATACTGAGCAATAGCACACAGTGTCAAGCTGCAGCTACCAAAGCCAGCAGAATATTAGCATGTATTAAAAAGGGAATTTACTCCAGAAATAAGATGATAATTCTACCACTTTATATAACTCTGGTTTGGCCACATCTGGAGTATTCTGTCCAGCTCTGGTCATCAATCCTCAGAAAGGATGTGCTGGAGCTGGAGAGAGTCCAGAGAAGGGCAACTAAATTAATATGGGGACTGGAGGACCTCAATTATGAGGAACAACTACAAGTGCTAAATTTATTCTCCCTGACTCCTCCCAAATAAATAGGCTCTCCCAGCAGGCCAAGGGGCCAAAGAAAACCCCTGCCAATTGGCCGAGATGCCCTATCCATTCATAGTCTGGATTCATTAAGCCATTGTCATTCTAATCAGGCAACAGGCAACAATGCCATCCAGTGACAAAAGAGAAAAGTTCATCAAACCCAGGTTTAGGGAAAAATCAAAGGGAATGGTAGTGAAAAATGCTGGACAGATGGTTGTGGACAAGGCTCAGCGTGTCCCTCCTATTTGCAAATCACAGTGGGTGGATGTACATTTACACAGGGACCTGAGAGTTAACTGGAGGACAGTTATTGTGCAAGTGTACACAGTGTATGTTCATCTCTGGGGGTGGAGGCCTGTCTTAATGTTGAGTATTCCCCGATGGCTGCCTCAAACTTGTCCCAAGGCGTTGATGGAAACGACACCAAAGGAAAGGTGCCCCATGTGTGATGCAGAGTGATCCTAATACAGGTGCCTAGCTCAGCCCAGAAGAACTCATGCCCTGGGGCAGCCCTCTTATGTGACCAAGACTTGGCGCCCAACGAGTTAATTGTGAAAACATGGAGGAAGGTACATCTACCTGCAATGTGCATCTGCCCACAAGTATAGGGCTTAGAATGGGGGTGGGAACAGGTTTAAAGTTATTGTAAACAATCACCTTGCAAAACAACCCATTCAGTTTAAAATAAAAATGAAAGGCAAAATGTTTTTTTGTATAGATATAAAAAAAAACACATTATAAATATCTTTATCCCTTTTTTATAAGTGATCACATTCCCTCTGTTCTGAGCTGCATAAGGCTCCATTCACACCTGAGCGTATCGATTTACTGGTGTCTTTCGGGTGTTTTTTGCCGCTTTTTACAAGTTTTGTTAAAGCATTTTAGAAATGTATTACAAGCGTTTTTGTGTAGCCAATAGAAAGCACTAGGGGGAAGAGAGATGAAAATTAGGGATGGAGAGCTGCTATTTGAGCAGAAAATGCTAGTAAAATGCTCATAAAACACTCAAGTCAGGCGTTTCTATTGAAATCTATGCGACCAAAAAGACTTGAAATCTGCCAAAAAGAAGCTTATGTACTTTTTGAGTCTAAAAGAGAAGTATGGGTTTTTTCCCCCCCATTATACTTACCTAGGTGGATGCAGCATCGGTCCGATGCTGCATTTGTTCCCCGGCGTCTCTACACCGAGAACCGAGCCATCAAACACCTCCGATGGCTTGGTTCCCACTGCTCCCCGAGTGGAGAGCTGCTTGCTGTCAATCGGCAGCCATCCTCTCTGCTCCCCCACGCTTACTGGAGCACTGAGCTGTGGAGTGGCTGGGAGCGGCTGTCTCAGGCTCTCAGCGGCTCGCTGAGAGGATGAGACGGCTGTTGATCCAGGCACATGGCGGATCCAGACTCTAAAGTCAGGATGACGCAGTGCCTGGACTGACATCCGTGACGTCAGCAGAGAGCGGACTTCAGCCCGCTCTGTTGAAAACGGGTCACAGGAGTCCAAAACGAATTGCACTCCTGTGATCCATAGGAGAAGCCCAGCCAAACAAGCTTTAGCTGGACTTCTCCTTTAAGGCTCTGTTTACATCTAGGCATTCCGGATTGCTGGCGGAATTGTTGCGATTCTGCCTGCGATCCCGAATCACCACAAATTGCGGGACGTGTTTGCGATCCTCGTCACTTCAAATGGCACCCCGATTGCGGTGCGATTTTGCCGCGATTGTCCCCCAACAAATTGCAGTAAAATTGCGCACACAGAATCCCGGGTCGCCTGTCGCCCAAAAGAAGCTCTGCCTGTCGCCCAAAAGAAGCTGTTATAGTATAAGGAGTCCACTTGCTGACTGGCCCATAGTAAAAATACGTCATTACTTTGACGTTAAATACCAACTAGCTGCCATTACCCCGGTATTGGTTTTTACACAGCAGGATATAGAAACAACACAGCAGCATATAGAAACCTTACAAGAGGATCTGATTAAATTAATGGTTTGGGCTACTGCATGGCAAATTAAGTTTAACATTGAAAAATGTAAGGTAATGCACTTGGGGGGTAAAATGTAAAAGCAAGTTACTCATTAGGGGGAGAACCCCTAGGGACTTGCAGGACGGAGAAGGATCAGGAGGTCGTAGTAGAAGGCAGACTGAGCAATAGCACATAGTGTCAAGCTGTGGCTACCAAAGCCAGCAGAATATTAGCATGCATTAAAAAAGGGGATTTACTCCAGAGATAAAACGATAATTCTACCACTTTATAAAACTCTGGTTTGGCCACATCTGGAGTATGCTGTCCAGCTCTGGTCATCAAACCTCAGAAAGGATGTGCTGGAGCTGGAGAGAGTCCAGAGAAGGGCAGCTAAATTAATATGGGGACTGGAGGACCTCAACTATGAGGAACGACTACAAGCTCCAAATTTATTCTCCCTGGAGCCGCTTGAGAGAAGATGTAATAGTGATATACAAATATCTCAATGGTGATCACAGCGTAAGTATGAAACTATTCAGTCCCAGGAAGTGTAAGAAGACACGGAGCCAAACGATGAGACTGGAAGAGAAGCAGTTTAACCTTAAGCTGCGTAGGGGGTTTTTAACTGTCAGGGCAGTAGAGATGTGGAACTCTTTAAAAGACTCTTGGACGTGCATCTTAGCGAAGACAATATACAGGGATATGGGAAGTTATTTTTCTACACACACACACACACACACACACACACATGTTGAACTGGATGGGCTGTTGTCTTTATTTAACCTTACCAACAATGAACAATGTAACTGTGGCTGATTCTCTGTTAAGATAACAGTGGTCCTGTGGGCAGAATCTCTGTGGGATCACTTTTAGAAGCAGGGGGAGGGGTGCCCCCTCCGCCGCTTGTCGGTCATTCCCGGGCTTAACTAACGGATCGGTAGAACCTGGGAGCAATCCAATGCAAGTGAAAGTTAGAAAAAATGTTTTTTTTTCCTTTTGCTTTTAAGACCTAGTTCACACAGAGGCGACTTAGTCACCTGACAAATAGGTACATACTTGGGGGGCACACCCTAATAATGTATTATATTAGAGATGGTGCTGCTATAAAACCACCAAACAAAATTACATATTACAGTGCACACATGCAATAATGACATTAAAACCTGTAAGGCTATTTAAAAGGCTATTAAAAGTACCTGAACATCTTGAACTAAAATATGGGGAGTCTGTCGCACTATAGAGTGCCATTGAGTGCTTAGCCCACTCCTACTTCACAGGCCCCCATCTTAGTGGGTCCTACACTAACCATAGAATGGGAGATTCTGTCTCATAACCATGGGAGCAATACACTCCTCCTAATGTGTCACGTACCTGGTGGATGAGTCTGACTTATGCAGTGGGTAACCTCCCTTACGACCCTGACTCGGGAACCCCTGGTAGAGTAGACAGGTGGCTCGGAAGTGCAGGATGGCACGAGGGTCGGACTGGGTCACTGGTGTTGATAGGAAGTCCGTAGGTGCACTCGTGCACAAGAAGCGTGGTCGTACAGGCCGGGTCGTGAAGCTGGCTGGCGGTGCAGTACAGAGGGAGCAGGCAGATGGATGGTCAGGTTCAGGCAGGGTCGTCAACAGGCGGGCAGCAGAAGTACAGGAGGGCTAGGCAGGAGGGTGGTCGTAGGCAGTCCAGGGGTCGGTGCAGGCGGGAATCAGCAAGGTCAGGCAGGCCGGGTCGTAGGAACAGGTAATCAAAGTACAGGCAGATCAGGAACACACACCACACGCTGTAGATCAGACAGCAGAGTCTGTGTGCTGCTGAGGTGTTTAAATAAGGCAGCTGGGCTCCAATCAATGGAAACACCCTGCACAACTGTTAACCCTTAGTGACCCTTGCGCTGGTTAGCAGATCCAAGACATGCCTGCATAGGTGCAGAAAGTCAGCTTTAGCCACAGATTCTCTTCCTAACATAATGGGAGAACTAGAGAACTCTTTCTATGTCTCAGGTAGACACTAATTAGAGGCAATTATGAATAGGTGGGGTGCTCCAGCCCAAGAGATCTGGTCAGGATCTGCAATAGACAAATAGGTACATACTTGGGGGGCACACCCTAATAATGTATTACATTAGAAATGGTGCTGCTATAAGACCACCAAACAAAATGAGTTGCCTGACAAGTCGTGCTCCATGCAGTGCAATGGAACCATTCTAATAGGAGCGACTCAGGTTGCTCCGAATTAGAAAAAGTTCTTGTACGACTTTGGGGGCGACTTGTATTGACTTCTATTGCAGGCCGCGCTGGAATCATGCTATGTGGGGTGGCTTCGAATTGCCCCTGAAGTCGGATCACCTCTGTGTGAACCAAACTCTGAAGGAATGTTTATTGAGACAGATAAGCAATAGTTTACATGTGAATGTCAGCAGATACAGTTAATATAAAGTATATCATTTTAGGATATCTTCACATATTATCCAATCCACACATATGAAATAATAACTGTCAAACAAGGAATATAGCACATGCTAATTTGGTTAAACATTAAGGCAAGGGGCTTAAACTACCCTGTTTTCTGTCAAGGGTGCATCAAAAAACATCTTTCTCTAGGAGGTCAAACCAGGGGGGATATCTGATAAAGGGGGGGGGTGTGGGGGAGAGAGAGGGGCTAGAAAGAAAAAGAAAATAAGGGAAGGGGAAGATAGGGAGTAGGAATGGGGGTGAGAGGGGGTAAAGAGTAAAACAGATGTGAGGGGGAGTGCAGGGGAAGAGCAGAAGGACCCAGGGAGCGGAGAAGGGTGGAGGAATGTCAGATAAAAATATACCTTAAGGGTGGATACAGTGTTAAGTGTCTGGCTTCCACCCATGCCAACCATATTTTTTTAAACTTTTTCGGACAATTACGGCCCAGGTAGGTTAACTTGTATAGCAGCAAGGTGTAATTTATCAGTGCTCTTCATGCTATTACAGTGGGAGGATCAGGCTTTTTCCAGTTAAGCAGTATCATTTCCTTGCATAGTATGCAGCATAAAAAATAAACAATTTAACATGGGTGTTTGTAGGTATATTATCAGTTATCCAGTGGCGTATCATCTATGGGTGCCGGGTGTGCACTGCACACGGGCCCCCAAGGGGGGGGGCCCACTGTGACCCACCCTGCACACATGGATGATTGTCCCTTGATAGCCGGGAATGATCAGTGCGACGGGGGACAGCTGTAAGCGCCCGATCTCCCTGCATGACAGCCGCTTCTCCTCCTCTCCCTCCCATGGATATCAGTGCTTACAGCTGCCCCCCCCCCACAATCCTTCCAGGCTGTTCATGTCGTCCTCCTCCTCTGCTCCCTGTGTTCTCTCCCCCGCTCCCCGTTCACCTCGTTCTCTGCTCCCCCGTTCTTCACTGTGTCCTTCTTCCAGTTCTTCTTTGCCCTGCTCACCTCCTCCGCTCCCCTGTTCTCCTTCTCCGCTCCTACGCTCCCCCCTGTTCTTCACCAGCCACTGTGTTCTCCTCCGTACCCTCCCCCCCCTCGTACCCCCCACAGCCGGCTCCCTCCTCTCCTCTCCTGTCGGCTGTTGGGGTGATTTGTCAGGATGGAGAGCAGAGGAAAGGGCCGGTAAATATGTCATTTACCGGCCCCTTCCTTGTCTGAATTGGACAATGAGATTGTTTGTTACCGATCACTCTCCTGTCCTGTGATAACTGAGCAGAGTAACCTGTGTGTCACTCTGGTTCAGTTTATGAATGGATGGGAGCTGCTGTCTCCCGTACATTCACGTTCAGTGTTGATTAAAAAAAAAAAAAAATTGTAAAAAAAATTATAAAAAATATCATTGTAAAGAAATAAAATTTTAAAAAATACTGACACCACCGTCCCTTCCTGCCCTGCCGACACTGTCCACTGCCCCAACCCCCCCCCCCCCCAAAAAAAATTAAAAACATTAAATTGTAAAAAAATGAAATACATTAAAATAAAAAACTGACACCATCCACTGCTCTACTGACACCTACATCTGCCCTACTGACACCGTCCTCTGCCTCATACCTCCACCCCCACCCCCTTCCGCAGATGAACTATAAAAATAATAATATTAAAATAAATATCTAAAACAAAAATTGTAAAAAATGATAGATAGTAGAACAATAAACTATTGACACCATCCACTGCCCTACTGACACTGTCCAAATCCCCCCCCCCCCCCAAATCGTAAAAAAAAAATATACAAAAATGTATTTTTAAAAATAAAATTGTGAAAAAATAATAAAAATAAAAACATTCTGACAATGTCCATTCTCTACTGACACCATCCACTGGGTGCCAAAATTTTTTTGAAAAAAATATACTAAAAAATTAAATTGTAAAAATCTTTTAAAAAAAATAAAAATAAAGAACTACTGACAACGTCCACTACCCTACTGACACAATCCTGAACATAATACCCACCACTGTACACTCCACACTCCTCACCTGCACATTCTACCCACCTCCATACACTCCATGCCCCTCTCATTGCACATACTACCCACCTACATAAACTCCATACCCCTCACTTTGCACATACTACTCATCCCCATACACTCCACACTCCTCTCCTGCACATACTACCCACCTCCATACACTCCATACCCCTCTCCCTGCACATACTACCCACCTCCATACACTCCATACCCCTCTCCCTGCACATACTACCCACCTCCATACACTCTGAACTCCTCTCCTACACATACTACCCACCTCCATACACGCCTCACTCCTCTCCTGCACATACTACCCACCACCAAACACACCCCACTCCTCTCCTGCACATACTTCCCACCGCCATACACTCTACACTGTACATTCCCTATTTAACATTGCTGCATTCTGCATTATGTAAGTCATCACAGACTCTATTAAACCACACCCCTTTAGCCATGCCCAATATTTAGCGCATTTAAGCCACACCCATTTTTCGCTGCGGCGCGCTGTGCACGCCACATTTTTTGTCCATGGCTGGGGCCCGCTTTTTATCTTGCACACGGCCCCACTCATTTCATGATACACCCCTGCAGTTATCCCAAGTAATAGATCCAGGGGGTCTAGGGCCAGGGCCATTTCACTAATCCTGTCAATGTCAGCGACTACCACCTGCTAGAATCTTTGGAGTACTGGACACCTCCACACCATGTAAATGAAGTTGCTTACTTCTTCTCGGCATCTCGGACATACACTGTCTCTGGTATTATATATAACTGAAAGCCTCTGTGGTGGGTAGTACACCCTATGCAAAAACTTCAACTGTACAAATTTGTCTCTAGCGGAAATCATAAGGGGGATATATTGTTGGAGGCATTCAGTCCAGTCTTCTTCTGTCAAAGATGACATAAATACAGAGATATTTAAACCTGTCCACCCACTGGAGAGGAGCTGGTAAATCGTTGGGAGGTGGCTATCCTCCAGGGGGAATAGCACCGACTTGTCCCAATTAACTCTGACATCCGAGAATGTACGTTGATAACCCCTAGGGCAGAGCGCAAGGATTGATGGGCATCATTTAGATAGTGTGTTGTCTGCGTACATTGACACTTTTTCCATTAAGTGGGGTACCGATATGCCGACGACCGCAGGTGAGGCCCAAAGCATTATTGCCAGTGGTTCAATGGCCAGAGCGAAAAGGGCTGGGGAGAGAGGGCATCCCTGCCAAGTATGTTGGTGAAGTGGGAAAGCCACCGAAATCCATCCATTTGTGCGGATTCAGGCTGTGGGCCCAGCATAAAGGAGTTTATAAATAAAAACTGTCCCAAATCCAAATTTCTGTAGGGTCAGCCACAGATATTTCCACTCCACAGAGTCAGAGGCTTTCTCTGCATCTAGTGAGGCAATCACCTCCCCCCCCACCACCTATCCCGATTACTGAGAAAAGACGCCTAAGATTGATATCTGTGCCCTTGCCTGGCAAGAAGCCTGTCTGATCTCCATGTATTAGGGAGAGTATAACTTGCTGAACTGCCAGTACCTTAGTGAGTATTTTAGCATCAATGTTTAACAGAGATATGGGCCTATAGGATGAGCATAATTCTGGGTCCTTCCCCAGTTAGGGTATAACCACTATGAGTGCCCGTGACATTGATGGTGGCAGCTGAGAGTCTTTCAGGGAGGTCATCAGCACCTCCCTGAATTTATCTGCCAGTGAGTTGCTATGGGTTTTAAAGAATTACGACGGGATACCATCTTCCCCCGGGGTTTTACCTGTCTGTATAGAGGCTATGGTGTTTTGGATTTCTTTCAGGATAAATGGAGCATTGAGTCCACGACGAGCCTCCTCCTTGGAGAGCTCAGGGAATTGGATAGACTCAAAAAAGGAATGGAGTTCCTCTGAGGTGTATCCAACAGTAGAGGAGTACAGTTCCTGCGTGAACCGACTCTTTAAGGTAAATGAGAGATTTAGGGTATTTTTGACCTCAGATCTCTCAATACAGAGTGCCTGTTATCCTTATTTCTATTACAAAGGATGTTTACATTCCTTGTAATAGGAATAAAAGTGATATAAATAAATAAAGGGACGGTGTAAGGGCCCTTTCACACCGGCATTCCATTCAGGTCTGCCTGTCCTTTGTTCAGGTGGACCTGAACGGACACTCAATGCAGTCCTATGGAGCGGTGGATGTCAGCGGAGACATGTCCTCTGACACCCGTCGCTCTCCGATCCTGTCCGTGAAATACAGATGGATGGAAACCCTATTTTCCATCCGTCTGTAGAATCGGATCGGATGACAATGGACAGGCAGTCCATTGTCATCCGATCTCCACAGAGGAGAGTGGGGCTCTGACAGTTCCATCTACGCTCAGTGAGCTGCCATCCGTCGGCTCAGCGGGGATCGGCGGATCGATCCCCGCTGAGCAAAAACTGACCCTTTACACGGAAAGCCCGTGTGATAGGGCCCTAAAAATAAAGAGTAAAATAAATTAATACATTTTTTTTAAAGCGCCCCATTCCTCCATGCTCACGCGTAGAAGCAAATGCATATGTAAGTCACATAAGCATTTGTAAATGGTGTTCAAACCACACATGTGAAGTATCACCACGATCATTAGAGCGAGAGCAATAAGCGCAAGATCTCCTCTGTAACTCTAAACATGTAGCCTGTAAACAATTTTAAAGCGTCGCCTATGGAGATTTTTAAGTACCATAGTTTGTCACCATTCCACAAGTGTGTGCAATTTTAAAGCGTGACATGTTAGGTATCTATTTACTTGACATAACATCATCTTTCACATTATACAAAAAAGTGGGGCAAATATTGTTTTTTTTTTTTATAATTCATTAAAGTGTATTTTTACCAAAAAAATTGCGTTTGAAAGACTGCTGCACAAATACCACATAACATAAAATATTGCAACGATTGCCATTTTAATCTCCAGAGTGGCTGCTAAAAAAATGTATAATGTCTGAGAGTTCTAAGTAATTTTCCAGCAAAAAATACTAATTGAAACTTTTAACCGCTTGCCGCCCGCCCACTGGCAAATGACGGAGGAGCATTGCGGCTCTGTTTTGGGATGACGGCGCCCCAGAACGGCCACCTTGCACCCCGATCTCAGTAAAGAGCCAATGGCGCGGCTCTTTAACCATGTGATCGGTTGTGTCCAATCACAGCCGGTCACATGTAAAAGCGGAAGTGCCGTTTATCGGCGCTCCTCGCCTCACACTGACAGAGTGTGTGGCGAGGGGAGCCGATCAGCGGCATCTCCTCGCAGGGGAGACCAGGACAGGTAATCAGGGCATCGATCATCAGTTAACAATAAACAAAATAGCGCCAAAATCAAACCACAAAAATTATAAAAACATCAAATCGTCCTAATAGTCCAGAAAACGTGTACAGATAAATCATGATAACAGTCCAAAGAGGTAGTTCTCTCCTCTGAATCTCCGTGAATACTGGTGAAAACGGTGATCTTCTCATATAAAGAAAAACGTGTGCAAATTTCCATCACCACGTGAGCACCCCATAAGAAATATGCACTTACCGTAAGCAGGTGACCCTTTATTACAGAGGGTCTAACTCGCATGTGAATAAGCCCCTTTCGTGACCTCCGTCCTCCAGATCATAGACTCACCAATGCGTCCACGGATTGGATAATCGGATATAGTTGGTATATGAGGAAACACAGAAGGTCGCCAATAGTGCAATTACCAAGAGACATGTTTATTGCACAGATATCCAAAAAATTTGTACATTAATCCAACAGGCGATAATAGATAAAACAAAGTTCAACGGTGTCAAGAAAGATCCTCGCCCTACCGGTTTCGTTCCAGTGAACATCTTCCCGGGGCATCCTGCGCTCAAGAGTTTACTGTGCAGTAGATTGGGTACGTAGGTCTTTAACGATCACCACATTGGCTGCGCTGCCACTCTCAACAAGTAGGGGAAACCCAGAGGAAACTCCAGATAGGAAAAAGGAACAGAGGGTGCACCAGCCTTGCACATTACCTTTGCGTCACTTTAACCACTTGCCAACCAGCCGCCGTCGTTATATGGCGGCAGGTTGGCTCTCCTGCGCGAATCACCATAGCTATACGCCGTAGCTATGGACTTGATGTCTGCTGGCGACCCGAGATCGCCTTGTACAGATGCAGAACGGGGATCTGCCTATGTAAACAAGGCAGATCCCCGTTGTGACTGGACGTGTCAGAGATCTTCTGTTCCCAGTGTTTGAGAACAGTGATCTCTGTCATTTCCCTGGCAGCCCAGCCCCACACAGTTAGAACACACTGAGGGAACACAGTTAACCCCTTGATAGCCCCCTAGTGTTAACCTCTTCCCTGCCAGTGTCATTTTTACATAGATCGGTGCATTTTTATAGCACTGATCAATGTAATAATGTCACTGGTCCCCAAAAAGTGTCACCTGGGGTCAGATTTGTCTGCTGCAATGTCGAAGTCCTCCTAAAAGTTGCTGATCGCCGCCATAAGCAGTAAAAACAAAAAAAAGTCCCTAAATCTATCCCGTAGATTGTAGACGCGATAACTTTTGCGCAAACCAATCAATATACGCCTATTGCGATTTTCTTTTACCAAACATATCAATTTGTGGCGAAAAAAAGGACATCAACTTTGTTTGGGTACTAAAACAAATGGACGTACACACATGAGTAAATACATGAGTAAACACATAACCCCCCAAAAAAGGGGGACAAAAGCCAGATGACGCGATGCCATGGGGTATGCACGTCCGAGCCCCTTCAGCCCCCCCATCTGACACTCATTTGACTATCATCATCAGCGACCTCCTCTGTGTTCACACATGTATGGTCCAACCTATGACCACTAAGCGTGAGTGAGCAGCCATAAACGTACATTATGAACAGTAGTTGGATCTGTAAGGAATAGATGCACAGTGCGGGGTGCTTGGCAGAATAAAACAGTGAGCTATATGTTATAATGAATTAGGTATTGGATCCTTTGTTATTTGTGAAATATTTTGGTACATGCACACTATGCTTTGTAATCGATGTCCCCCTTTTAGGGGGGTTATGTGTTTACTCATGTGTGTATACATCCAGCTGTTTTGGTCCCTCCCCCAGGAGGGAGGGTTCTAAATCACATCACATACTCTCTGACCTCAATCACCCTATAAAGACCACCTACCTGCATTCCAAATTCAGCTCTGAAGAAGAGGGGACACCTTCAAAAAGCGTCAGCTTTCTTTTGACTCTACATCCTACAATTTGCTACTGGCCAGCAGATTTCGCTGGATGGGACCTATGGTGGACTGGTATTCACTGCTTGATTCTATCACTTGTTTGAGAGTATATTTTTTATCCTTTACTATATTAAAATTTTGCAAAGGTAATGCACAAGGCTGGTGCACCCTCTGTTCCTTTCTACTGATCATCAGTGCCCTGATTGCAGTAAAGCCCCAGCAGTGCCCATCAGTGATGGCCATCAGTGCTGCCTATCCGTGCTCACCAGTGCCGCCTATCAGTGTGGCATATTAGTGCCTCCTTATCAGTACCACCTAATCAATGCCACCTCATCAGTGCAGCCTATCAGTGCCGAAAATCAGTGCCACCTATCAGTATGGCATATTAGTGCCTCCTTATCAGTACCACCTAATCAATGCCACCTCATCAGTGCTGAATATCAGCGCCACCTATCAGTATGGCATATTAGTGCCTCCTTATCAGTACCACCTAATCAATGCCACCTCATCGGTGCGCATCAGTGAAGGAGAAAAATTACTTATTTACAAAATGTACTGACAGAATCTCAGAAAAACTTTTTTTTTTTCAAAAATTTCAGGGTTTTTTTTCATCTTTTTTTTAATAAATAAAAACCCAACAGTGATTAAATACCACCAAAGTACGATCTATTTGTGTGGGAAAAAATGAAGAAAATTTCATTTGGGTGCAGTGTTGCATGACCGAGCAATTATCATTCAAAGTGTGACAATGCTGAACATTGGCCTGGGCAGGGAGTAAAAGTGCCCAGTAAGCAAGTGGTTAAACAAAATTTTCCAGAAAAGGCCCGGTCTTCCAGTGGCTAATGGGCTGTACAACCCCATGGTCACAGGGCTGGTAAGTTTATCTCATTGTAGAACAAGCATGGCTCGGTTCTTCTGCTATTTTAATGAGTTATCCATATTCCCGAGTCATTGTATGAGCAACACCTCCAGGGAGATGAGTGCACAGAGGACGGGCGAGCTATAGCTGCCTCTCCATCCTGCACAGTGACAGGTCACATGACACACCCTGGTCACATGACGCGGCTGCACTCCCTCCCACAACATGGTCTAGTTCTGGTGCTGGCCCCGCCCCTCAGTCAGTCAGAGTTACAGCATGGCGCCCGGAGCAAGGAATACAGGCCGCCCGTACCAGCTCGTTATATTCGGGGCTTCGGGCTTCACCGGACAGTTCGTGGTGGAGGAGGTGTCCCGGGTGGCGGATGGAGGAGATTTCAGGGGACAGGAGCTGCGCTGGGCTGTGGCCGGCAGGAGCAGAGAGAAGCTGCAGGAGGTGCTGGACTGGGCTGCGGACAGGATGGGTGAGAGAGACCACTGAGGGGACCCCAGCACTGCACTGAGGGGGAGGGGGGCACTATAGAGGAATAAAAATAATCTGTGTATGTGGCCCAGTGGGTGGCACTTCTGCCTTGAAGCATTGGCGTCCTCTGCTTAATCACCTGCCTACTGGGCATTTATATCCCCTTCCTGACCAGGCCAGCTTTCAGCAATGTCGCACTTTAAATGACAATTGCGCGGTCATGCAACACTGTACCCAAAATTACATTTTTATCATTGTTTTTCACACAAATAGGACTTTCCTTTGGTGGCATTTAATCACCACTGGGGTTTTATTTTTTGCTAAACAAACTAAAAAAAAAAAAACTTTTTCATATTTTGTTATAACATTTTGCAAACAGGTAATGTTTCTCCTTCACTGATGGGCACTGATGAGGCGGCACTGATCAGGAGCCACTGACTGGGGGGCATTAATCAGGAGCCGCTGATCGGGGGGCATTAATCAGGAGCCGCTGATCGGGGGGCATTGATCAGGAGCCGCTGATCGGGGGGCATTGATCAGGAGCCGCTGATCGGGGGGCACTGGTCAGGAGCCGCTGATCGTGGGGGCACTGGTCAGGAGCCGCTGATCGTGGGGGCACTGGTCAGGAGCCGCTGATCGTGGGGGCACTGGTCAGGAGCCGCTGATCGTGGGGGCACTGGTCAGGAGCCGCTGATCGGGTCGGCACTGATCAGGAGCCGCTGATCGGGGGGGCACTGATCAGGAGCCGCTGATCGGGGGGCACTGATCAGGAGCCGCTGATCGGGGGGCACTGATCAAAGGGGACTGATGAGGAGCCACTGATGAAGCGGCACTAATAGGAGACACTGATTGCCACCACTAGGCGGCACTGGTGGGCGCTAATAAATGGCACAGATTTAGTAGCACATGCGGGCACTAAGGGGACCGATGTCCCTCTAACTGAAGCCACAGCTTTATTTCCCTTCACGCTGAGAGCATGAAGAAAAGAAAAACGATAACCGACATCTGTTTATTTCCATGATCAGCTGTCATTGGCTGACAGCTAATCACGTGGTAAAGGGCCTGGTGTGATTGGCCTTTTACCCGTTCTATGATCAGCTGAGTCTCACGGATTCCGCAAAAGTCTGTGGATGCCCTCCCGGCAATTTAAGCCCGCGCTGTAGCTGTCTTTCGGTTGTAGCGCGAGCGACAAGTGGTTAATCCCAGCCAAGACACTATCTGCATGGAGTATTCATGTCCTGCCTGTGTGGGGTTCTTTCAGATACTCAGGCCTCCTCCCACACATGGTAAAAAGTTAAACACTTGACCTCCGAAAGGTTTTAATTTAACTGACAATTGCGCTTTCGTGCAACGCTGTACCCAAATAAAATAAATGTCCTTTTTATTTCCACAAATAGAGCTTTCTTTTGGTGGTATTTGACCTTTGCGGTTTTTATTTTTTGCACTATAAACAAAAAAAAAAGACTGTCAATTTTGAAAAAAAAAATATATATTTTTTTACTTTCTGCTATAAAACATATCCAATAAAAAATGGAAGAAATCATGTTTCTTCATCAATGTAGGCCAACCTGTATTCTGCTACATAGTTTTGGTAAAAATCCCAATAACCGTATATTGATTGGTTTGCGCAAAAGTTATAGCGTCTACAAACTATGGGATATTTTTATTATTTATTTTGTTTCTTATAGCGGGACTACATTATTGCGGCAGACAAATCGGACACTTAACTGACACTTTTTGGGGACCAGTGACACTAATACAGTGATCAGTGCTAAAAAAATATGCATGGTCATTGTACTAATGACACTGGCTGGGAAGGGGTTACACATCAGGGGCGATCAAAGAGTTAAATGCGTGCCTAGCCTGTGCTTACTCACTGTGGGGGAGGTGCTTTGACTAGGGAAAGGCAAAGATCCTTGTTCCTGATTTGCAGAAACACAGGATCAAAGCCTTCCCCACTGGCAGAACGAAAATCTGCCTTGTTTACATAAGCAGACTGTGGTTCTTCTTGTGTCCCGATCGATTGGCGGGTCCTGGCTGACATCGAGTCCATCGGACCCACTGATTGGCTCCCACTGTGTCCAACAGTGGGAGCAGGTCGTCGCCTGTGCGCACGCGCCCCAGACCCGGAAGTGTTAGATCATGTACTAGGTACGTGATCTGGCACAGAGCGGCTACCCTGCCGCAGTAAATGTACTTTGGGCGTCCCAACGTACATTTAAGTGCTTAATTGACCTTAGATTGTAAGCTCTTTGGGGGCAGGGGCTGATGTGCAGTGCTCTGTACATACCTGTAGTTATAGTATGACTTGGTATGGCTGGTTGGTGGTAGATGACAGGTAGATCGTGATCAAAAGTTTTCCGACCGTGGGCCTGGATATTGCTTGGTGCTCACTGTGGGTCATCACATGCTTTTCACAGCCCCTTCCATTTTACAGTTTGTGTATATCCAAAACATATCTTTTTAGAGTAGAGGAGGATTAGATCCTCTGTCAGGTTATTATTGGTGTCTGTGTCTCCACCAGGTGGAGTCATTGTCTCTTTATTTCATCAGGTAAATGTTGTGAAATCCAGTCTGAGCTGCCTGTTCCAGTGACCACTGTCATAGGGCTGTACACCGCACAGGTCAGTGTATTCCTGCGGTGAGTATGGCCAGGTGTTTCAGACCACTATGTTGGGGGGGCAGGGAGCGGGTAGGGTGGACTTGATCATCGCCGGCTACCCGCAATGGCCCCCCCCCCCCCCCATAGTGAAAGAACGGAGATCTGTATATGTAAACACGGATCTACATTCTCATAGAGGGGGAACGGCTGTGATCACAGGCTTCCTGTATATGGAAGCCATGATCGCTCCCCTCCCCCTGCCAGCTCAGCCCCCATACAGTTAGAACACGCCTAGAGAACACAGTTAACCCTTAGAGCGCCCCCTCCAGGTTAACCCCTTCACTGCCAATGGCATTTATACAGTAATCAGTGCGTTTTTATAGCACCGATTGCAGTATAATTGACAATGGTCCCAAAAAAGTGTCATAATGGTCTGACCTGTCTGCCGCAATATCGCAGTACCACTAAAATTCGCAGATCTCCACCATTACTAGTAAAAAATAAAAAAATAATAAAAAACCCAGAAATTAATTCTCATCATCCGTAAACGCGGCAACTTTTGCGCAAAGCAATCAATAAACGCCGATTGCGATTTTTAATTTTTTTAATGAAAAATATGAGGAAGAATAAAAATCGGCCAAAACTGATGAAAAAAAAATGTTATATATTTTTTTTTTCTAGTAGTATTTTAGCAAAAAGTAAGAATAATTTTTTTTTTTTTTTTTTTTTTTGGAAAACCACCATAAACTAGGGGAGTCGTAGTAAAGACTAGGGGCGATAATTGTTTTTCTCTCGCTGTTAAAACGTTTTTTTTTTTTTTTTTTTTTTTAATAAGAATGAAAAACGATTTTATGATGATCTTTTTTTTTTATATATTGTAAAAAAAAAGTAGTCAAAACCGGCTAAAAATAAGAAGGAGTATAAAAAGTAATTTTTTTAATTTTTAGCGTTAGCCGCAAATAACTAACGAAACGCGTTTTCAACGGCGCAAATGCCTACTACTCTTAATTAAAGACCCAAAAAATAATAAAAAAATAAAAAATGATCATTACCACCTCTAGACGCTTAAAATCACCATGACGCTATAACGCCGTCTGTCCAGTCTGGTAATACTGTGAAAAAACCCTGGTAACAGTTAAT
>BLSH010053532.1:547334-565587 GCA_018402905.1 Glandirana rugosa | reverse complement strand
TTTTTTTTTTTTTTTTTTTTTTTGCAAAATTGTCGCTCTCTTTTTGTTAATAGCGGGGATCAGAAATGATGCTGAGGGGATCAAATACCACCAAAAGAAAGCTCTATTTGTGGGAAAAAAAAGGACACAAATTTTGTTTGGGCACAATGTCGCACGACCGCGCAATTGTCAGTTAAAGCGACGCAGAGCTGAATCGTAAAAAGTACTCTGGTCCTAAAGTGTGAAATCCTTCCTGGGCTGAAGTGGTTAATGTAAAAAATTGGATTTTTTAAAACATTTTTTTATATTTTTTTTATTTTTGTTTAAATTCCATCTTTATTTAAGGCCATACATGTTACAGAAAATGTGGTGAACACGCCATAGTTAATAGCCATAAACATAACAGTTGACAACAAATTCCATCATTAACAAAAATATCATGGAATATCATTGACATATTCTTGTGAGAATTGCAGTAACAATTTTGAGTGATTCACCCAGTGCTGCCAACCCCACTTGTCTGATATCGACTGTTAACATAGCCTTTGTAAAACAAGTAATCGAAACTTGTCACATATTCATCGAACAGAAAACAAAAAGAAAAGCAGAAAGATTTGAGCCAACTGCGAAGGACCAACTCAAGTCCAAGCGCAGCAAAAACCTGTTAATGTCACATTGGGCATAAAAAAAAGGTTTATAGGGCTTGCAGCAGATAAAGTTGTCCATAGAGAAGCCAGAGTAGAGCTGCGATTAATCGTTAAAAGATCGCGATCTCAATCCAACCCCCCTGACAATCTCAACTCAACATTTACTCGATTCTATGTGACAAGTGCAGAGCGGCTCAGCTGTCAAAAAAAACCCCCCCAAAAAACAGGCCTTCTACCAAGTTTCTAAACATTCCAGACACTCTCTCTGACAAGTTTCAAAACATTTGTGAGCTAACTATAAAAATTGCAATGTTTTGAAATATATATATATAAGGATTGGGAATTTAAGGGCTGGTTCACACTTGAGCGGCGCGACTTCGCGACACGTTCACATCTAGGCGACTTGTCAGGCGACTCAAGTCTCCTCAATGCTGTGCAATGGAACCGCTCTAATAGGAGCAAATCACTTCTCTCCGACTTAGAAAAAGGTTCCTGCACTATTTACAGGGCGATCTCAGCGCAGCTTGCATTGACTTCTATGATAAAAGTCTCCTCACAAGCCGCGTTGAGATTTGCTTCGCCCTGGCAAGTGTGAACCGGCCCTAAATGACAAAAATTGCAATGTTTTGTTTGTTTGTCTGTAATTTAAAGCGGAGTTCCACCCAAAAGGGAAGTTGACCCCCCCGACATGCAACAATTGGCATGTCTTTTTTTTTTTGGGGGGGGGGTGACCCCTGAAGCTGTAGCTCTGCAAAGGAAGTCCACCTTCCCCCCTCCCTCTTGGCGATCTTCTGGGGCAAGTCACAGGTCCCAGAAGATACGCCGAGCCATTCACAAGCCGCAGTGCGACTCACGCATGCGCAGTCAGCACCCGCCTTTGAAGCCAAAGCCGGGTGCCCACACTTGTGATGCCGGCGCTGCCAAGGGGAGAGGGAGACTAGTGAGCCCTCGGGTGGCCGCATCGCTGGAACCAGGGACAGGTAAGTAGCCCATTTTTAAGTCAGCAGCTACCCTTTTGGTAGCTGCTGACTTTTAACAGGGTGGAACTCTGATTTAAGGGGAGGTGACCCCCTGATATGCAATAATTTTCATGTGATTTTTTTTGGGGGGGGGGGGGCAGCTGTGGAGCCGGAAGGAAGTTCACCTTTCCCCCCCTCCAACCCGGTGATCTTCTGGGACACGTCACAGGTCCCAGAAGATACGCCGGCCATTCACAAAGAGCTGCGCGACTCGCGCATGTGCAGTGTGCGCCCGGCTTTGAAGCCAAAGTCAAGAGCCCACACTTGTAATGCCGGTGCCACCGAGGGGAGGGGGAGAAGAGCGAGCCTTCAGGCGTCCGCATCGCTGGAGCCTGGGACAGGTAAGTGTCCGATTGTTAAAAGTCAGCAGCTACACTTATTGTGGGGCCTAAATTAAACGCATGAGACACTGGAAATAGTCTTGTCTTTCATAGAAGAACAGGGGTTACTGTTAAGGATGCACTGACATTTCGGCCGCCGGAAATTATCGTCACTTTCGGCCAAAATCACTGGTTGGAGGTCCGCCCCGGGTACCGTCCATTGCAGGTGTATGTGTGCATCACATACCCGGCAATGGATGTGAGAGATGAGAAGATTCACAATGCATAGACCGCGCTGCTTGTACGAGCCGCACTGTGCATGAAACTGTCATGTAATTACACTGAATGCCGAGAGAGAGCTGTCAGATTTTCAAGTTGATGTCGGGAGGTGGGTGGGACCGAAAAGCTATCAAACGCCAGCCAATGGGACAGGGGCTGGGCGGGTGTTAGCTGTTCGGTCCTGCCCACCTCCAATCTCAGTGTGAAGATCTGACAGCTTGTGTCTCTCTCTCTCTGCATTCCATGTAATTATGTGACAGTTTCATGCACAGAGCGGCTCTTACAAGCAGCGTGCTCTGTGCATTGTGAATCTTTTCATCTCTTCTGCCAATGCCACATGCCAGTACCACCTGTCAGTGCCAACCAGTGCCACATGCCAGTACCATCCATTGCTGCCAACCAGTGCCACCTGCCAATACCATCCAGTACCATCCAGGGCCGCCTGTCAGTGCCAACCAGTGGCATGCCACCTATCAGTGCCAATCGGTGCCGCCTGTCAGTGCCCAGGCACAGGTAGACTGCATATAACAACTGTATATAAAAATATAAATATTTTTTAAAAACTGTTATTTTCGGTTTCGGCTTACTGCATTTTCGGTTTCGGCATCAAATATTCCATTCAGTGCACCACTAGTTACTGTAATTATAACCTGAAACTACAAGTCAAAACTATCTTATCCCTGAAAAGCTATGCCAACCCTAGCTTCTGCTGTGCTGGTACATAAAACTACATTTGCTGCCAGCTTCTTTAGATCTGTTTATCCGACAGTGGGGTAAATGAGGTGATCATATGATTGTGATCTGACAGGTATTAGTAGAAGGGAGGCTCCCTGTAGACATTAGGTAGTCACATGCACTGATAGGGGATTCTTGAGTCATGCATTGTTTTCCTAAGAAAGATTGTGTAAACAGAATATCATTCTAAAGCCTCGTACACACGGGACGACGATCGTGTTCAACACGTCGTACTCACGACCGTTGCATGCAGAATCTATCGTCTGTGGCGGCGCTTTCAACAGTTGAACATACGACGGTCGTTCGTGGGAGTTGTATGTGCAGACTAGAAAACTTGGTCGTGTCAACAAGCTCGCATACGACCGTTGAGTTGTGTTTAGAGCAGCTGTGTTCAACAAAGTTGTATTGTGCTAAACACGCATGCGCCAAGTCCACTTTCAACTAACATGAAATTAGAAAGGAGCCCAAAAGGTGACGCTACTTCCTCATTATACGCTCGTTCGCGTCATCACGTTCGGCCGGCCGCAAGTTGTATGTACGACCGTCGTGTGCATGTCAGTGGGCTACATACGACCGTCAACGTACGATTCAACACGGTCGTGTGCACGATCGTCGTCCCGTGTGTACGAGCCATAAGGCCTCATGCACACAGGACGTTTTTTGACTTTTACAGCTGCTGTTTTTAGCTGCAGACGTTTTTTCTACAGTCAATAAACCCTCCATCTTGTTATCCTATGTGTTCATGCACACATAGGCTGTTATCAACTGTTTTTAGCAGTGATGTTTTTGAGCTGTAAAAAAAACACAAGACCAGAGGGTTCTGAGAGACGTTTTTCAGCTGTAAAAAACGTTCAAATGCTCAAAAACTCGGCTAAACATCGATCCCCAAACTTTTTGGACGTTTTATATCAATTGAGGAAAATAAAAACAAACGCTGGCCCTTTAAAAACGCCAGTAATATAACGCTAATAACAGCTGAAAAAAATCACTGATAAGCTACTGATGTTTTTTGGATGTATTTTTAACGTCCTGTGTGCCTCAAGCCTAATGCTGCATGTCTCCCCTGTACTCCACTTAATGTTTTTCAATGCACATCACATTGCAAAACATTATTTCCTGGCTGAGCTAGCTGGGGACACCGAGAACTTGACCCGGAAGCGACGTCTCTTTCCGGATCACTGCAAGAAGGGGAGGAGAGCGGATGTGTATCCACTTTTCTCCTTCCCCTCCAGCCGCCGCCACCCGTCATAGACATCCCAGGCCCGCAGATGGGCAAGCGGAGCCCGGTAAGCATGGCGGGGGTGCCGGTACGGGGGGGGGTTTGAGAGCGATCTCCCGAATGCTCTCACCTGACAGGCAGGGGTCTGCCTGTCAGTTTTACACACAATCCTGGTGGCTGCGGCCACCGGATTGTGTGCACCCTCACCGTTGGGTCCATACAACGTACGGACCTGACGGCGAAAGGGTTAATGCTGGGTACACACAGGAAGCTTTATTTTATTATATTTTTTCATTCAACCCAGCGGGCTAAACGCAAATAAACTTGCAGATCTGCATACTAACACGTGGTTCTTTCCCCACTGAGCTATTAAAAACAGCAATTTAAAACAAGGGTTAGGAGGGCCGTGTTCACGAATGCTTGAGATTTAAGGCTAAGTTCACACTGGCATTAAAAGCAGGCATTTGAGAGGTGTTAAAAACTCCACTGAAATGCCTATGAAAATGATACAATGGACAGTAGTTAGTGCTGTACACACTATGAAAACATGAAGAGTTAGCGTCGCTTCAAAATTGAAGTTTCATGTCAAGTCTGGAGGCATTTGAAGACTTTCACCGCCTCCCATTCAAGTCTGTGGTAACGCTTCGCAAACGTTCTGGCAGGTGGTTGTGGGACATTAAGATTACGTCATTAAGTGTAATGGAATGGGCTTTTGGAGCAGTTTTAATGCTTCAAAGCTGCCCATAGGGCATTTGGAGAGCATTTTTAACTCCTCATTAACAATTGAAAAACGACAGTCTAACGCTCATATTAAAGCCAGTCGAACACCCATACTAATGATTATAGGAGCGTTTGTTAAGCATTAGAAATTTAGTCAAGAGTGAACAAGCCCTAAAACATTGTTGTGTAATCCCTCTGGGGTTTATTTACTAAAGATGGAGAGTGCAAAATCAGGCTCATTTCTGCATAGAAACTCGAATAAAAAAAAAAAAGAAAATCGGCTTCTAACCTCAGCTTTGTTCAATTAAGCTTTGGCAATTTAACCTGGAATCTGATTGTTTTTTGTGCAGAATAAGCCCCTCTTTGTCCAAAAATGAGGAGGGCTTCAAAACACCCTCAGCGTTTTGTAGAAAAAAACCAATCCTGGCAAATAAAGGGGAAATGGCTTAGAATTGGTACCAGTCTCTGCTGTTACATTTTTCTTTTTCTTTTTTAGCCAAGCCGCAACTGAAGTCCATTGACATTATAATCTGCGATGTTAATGATGCCCCCTCCCTCGCTGATATGTGTAAGAAGGCCACTGTTGTTCTGGACTGTGTGGGGCCTGTAAGTAATAAAACAATGAGCGACTATTGATGTATGTCTGTATTATGCAAAGTCTTGGTTGGCACAGTATGTAGCCTGAAAAGTTGCTTACTTTAATTTGAAGTCAGAATCTAATCTGGTATGTTCTTGGCTTTGTGAAGAAAACATACTAAATAAATAATAATACTGCTCACTCCACTGCTACAACTTTTTTAAGCACTTAGATGGAAGTTGAAAAATTGAGCTGCAAACCAATCCAAGTGTCAACTAAAAAGGACTTTTTTGCCTGATGTAACTGACTTGTCATCATTAGTTTCTTTCTGGTTTTCCTGTCAGGCCATCTTTGCATGGGTTACAGAATGTATAAGAGCATTGTGTACAGCAACCTTTTAATAAAGCATTTGCAGAACTCTTTGGGCAGCTTCAGCATGCAGGCCCCTAAATACATGTCTTAGCCCAACCTTGATCCGGCGATGTGCACAAAAGCCGAGGCGCTCTCGGTCCTCCTTGGCTCAAATACACTGATGTCAATCAGAGCCAGTGACGAGGGAGTGGGGAGCAGGGCCGAGCCTCATACTGTGTGTTTTATGAGCTCGGAAGCAAGCGGCTTGCTATGGGGGCACTCGGTAGGAGGGGGGGAGCCAGGAGCACATGTGGGAGAACTCAGAAGAGGGACGTGCACAGAGCAGGTAAGTATAGTGTTATTTTAATTTTAAAAATAAAGGGAAGCTTTACAATCTATGTAATAAAGGGAAAGAAAATGGGTCCCCCGGCAGGTTTAAGTCCTAATGAACTAGTATGCACTACATACTGGTACATTATGACAGACTTGCCTTCAAACTGAGCACTCCAGCTTTGTGCTGACACAGCTCTCCCTGGTCCCCGGGGGCTTCCATCTTCACTTTCCTTCCTAGTTTCATATCCACGGCCACTTTACATTAACCGCTGACAGGCAAGGGGGGACCATGGAGGTCTCTTCTGTCATAAAAACCCTGCCTGTCAGCAGTTGTTGAAATTTTCACTTTACTACCACTTTAAGAGGTTTGCCAGGAACAGTCTGGATGATTCTTTAGGGCAGTCAGCAGCAGCAAATGCATCTGATAAATAAAAGAACTTTGCCCGCAAAATAATAGGTGACCTATAGACTGATAATCTGAGACAATTACAAATGCATGCTAGAAGTTACAGTGAAGTCACTTTATCTGAAATCATTTGGCCCTTCTGCAATAAGTCAAAGGGCACACTGTCTTTCACATTGTTACTTTGCACAGCTAAAAAATGTGAGGGAAATAGGCTTTGTATATTTCATCATTATTGCTTGGATAGACATATTAAAGTTGAGTTCTTCAACTCTGTCCTTTTGAAGGTAAAGAATATACTTTTTATTTATTTTATTTTTTTTACAACATCTACATTTACTGCCAGCGCTAATATACAGCAGTACTTTAGATACCAGCTAAAAGGTCCAGCCAGGGCTGTGTTAAAGGTGCATTCTAACAAAAAAAATAAAATAAAACGCATTGTAATGCTTTTTTACAATGTACCTAAAATTCCTTTTTTTTTTTTTTTTTTTTTTACTTTGGAATAGAGACCAGGGGAGTCAAACTGGCGGCCCTCCAGCTGTTGCAAAACTACAAGTCCCATCATGCCTCTGCATGTGGGAGTCCTGCTTGTAATTGTCAGCCTTGCAATGCCTCATGGGATTTGTAGTTCCGCAACTACTGGAGGGCCGCCAGTTTGACAACTGTGGAATAGACTAACGGGGTTAATCAAAGTCCCTCTCAGGTGTCCACAGTGGAAGTTTTCCTTTTTTTTTTTTATTTTTTTTTTTTTTCCGTTCTGATAACAAATCCTAAGGGCTCATTCACACCATTTGCTTTGGTCAGTGCTGCTCAAATTCCGAAATCCATTATTTCCAATAGGCTCAGTTTACACCAAAGAGTTTCATTGGTGTGTGCTTCATGAAAAGGGAACATGTATTTAAATGTATCATAATGCAATGCATCAGTGTTCAGCAATGCACTCTAAAGAAAGAAACATGTATTTTGACTCCCCCTGTAAACAAAGAAAACCTGCACATCAATGCAGCACGTTTAAAAAAAAAAAAAAAAACACACTAGAGCAACACAGTGCAGTAACAAAAGTGCATGGTAATGCAGGTCATGTGTATTTAACACGGGTCATTGCAAGCTACATGAAAAGATTGAGATAAGGTCGAGTTTAAACGCTAGTATTTCTGATCACTTTCTGTCCTGGTGACACTATGTATGGGATGCTCCGTGTCTCTAATTTTTTCCCTAAAGGTAGAGCCTAGTGCATGACGTCAGCCACTGGCTTCTTATGTATCTTGGATATTACAATAGCCAGATTTCCCTGACATAAATCCCAACTCAGTTTAAAGCAGTACTAAACCCAAAACCAAAAATGCTTTTCGCCATCTGTTTTCACCTGGTGATCTAGCCAGTAACGCACCTCCTATATTAAAGAGCCACCACTCTGAATGAAGGAGCAACATAGACACCTTTTGGACAGCATCATTTGTTAAAGCAGTATTACGGCCTCCCCCTCCAAAAGTTAAGTCAGAAGCTACACATACTGACTTAAGATTAGGACACTTGCTTGTCCTGGAATCCAGTGATGTCGGCACCGCAGCCGATGTTTCCATTGGCTGTCAGGTGGTACTGCCGCCGCCATTGCCGCTAAGGGAACCCGGCACTGAAGCCTTGCGGCTTTATGGCCTGGTCCCTACTGCGCATGCGTGAAGCGCGCTGCACACTCTTGCTGGTACAGCAGCAGAGGGAGGTGGAGGGGGCCGGACTTCTGACGTACCTCACCGTGGCAAGGTCAGACTGAATTGGGGACAGGGTACCTGTCAAAAATAGTTACCCACTCCCCCCTTTCCCCTGAAAGGTGCCAAATCTGGGGAGGGGTGTGTTAGATGTACTAGCAGATATACATACACTAATGAACTGAAGCCAGATTTCAGTTAACACTTTTTGGTCAAATAACTTGTTTATTTAGAAAAAAAACTTTTCAGAATTTTACAAGAAATCAAGTAACATTCCAGATCATTAAATTGTGGAGATCATTACAATATCTTCCAGCTAAATGCCAGGGACAGAAAATGGAGGCATATTAAACAATGAGAAACTTGAATATACCCGTGGGGAAATACAGAAAACACATGCGTGTATCTGTGATAGTATAGTTGGTGAGGCACAGCAAGAGCATAAGAAAATCAAACTAAACTAAATATCACCAAAGAAGGAAAAAAAATAGGCTCCATGCACACTGTAGCTGATGAATGACCGTTTATAGGCGTTAGGGCGTTTTTTTGAACATCCCATAAACGCCCCTCTGTTATTCATCTGACCTCAAAAAAACACTGGACGCTGATAAAAGCTCATAAACGCCGCTAAACGGCCGTTTATCGGCGTCCAGCGCATTTTGTAGTCAATGGAAGCTAATGAAGTGAAAAGAAAAAATGCTTAAAAACGCTGACTCCGAAAAACGCGCATAAGCGCTGCTAAAAGCACGTTTTCTAATCAGCGTCTCCTGCTACAGAATCTGACACCCAGAGAGTGTCCAGTGTGCATGGAGCCTTATGCAGCTAAGTTACTATCTGCCAGAAACCAACAACCAATTAGCATAGTACAAACAGCTTGTAAGAGGTATTGTAGAAAAGTAAGGAAAAAGAATAACCCGGGGGAAAGGAACTGCCCTTAATTTACTCACAGAGCCTCCAGGGAGGATCCAGTTCCCAGAAGCAGCCAAAAACAAACCAGCAGGATTAAGGAAAGTAGGAACATCCAACTCACTGGGAAACTAGTGCCTGGAGGATGTCGGAATCGCTGTAGGCCCTCCAGCAAGTCCAAGTAGTGGGGGTTGACTCAGAATCTGTGCCATTTTCCGCCACCAGAGTCTCCACGTTAAGTAATAGGATTTTTATTAAAAGACTCATGGGAGTTAAAGTGGTTGTAAAGGCACAAAGTTTTTACCTGTATGTATTCTATGCATGCAGGTAAAAAACCTTCTGTGTGCAGTCCCCCCCCCCCCCCCAAAAAAAAAATACTTACCTGTGTCCCTTCTTGATCCAGTGATGTCCAGGAGAGCCTTGCCTCTCTGGGAACTCACACTCCTGATTGGCTTTCGGGGACTCCTGCTGCTGTCACTCACAGCCAGTGAGCCAGTCAGGAGACAGAGGGGCCGAGCCATGGCTCTGTGTGTGTGAATGAATATACAGAGCAGCGGCTCAGCTTGGGTGTCCCCATAGCAAGCTGCTTGCTGTGGAGGCACCTGGCAGCAGGAAGGGGCCAGAAGCGCCGTCGAAGGACCTGAGAAGTGGAAGATAGGGGCTGCTCTGTGCAAAACCACTACACAGACCAGGTAAGTATAACATGTTTGTTATTTTTTTTAAATAAAAAGCAAGACTTTAATATCGCTTTAGGCACACAATGTTAAAAAAAAAACAAAACAAAAAAAAAAAAGACAACTAATACAGCCACCACAGAAGGACCATCTTTGCTCCCAGGGAATGGCAGGTATTCTGTGCAGACAACTCCCCAGGGTGCATAAACACAGCTCTCTGCATGGAAGTATGGGTCTATGCACCCTTGTGAATGAGGCCATAACCTTGCAGCATCTACCGAATACTAGGATCAGTTTTGCTTGCGGTCACTTTATTTTCACATCATTATTTTGGAGCGCTGGAATCTGCAATCAGGATTATTGAATTATGCTTGATGAAGTTGTTTGTTATGTCTATGATTAACATTTTTTTTGTGTATTTCCCCCTTATTGTGTGATATAGGGGATATGTTTAACATTTTTGAATAAATATTTGATTTTATGATTGACATTTGTATTACATAGTTTTTGGTATTGCAAAGTCCCACTGTTCTCTTCCCCATTTCCCCTGTGGACTTTTCTGTACAAAATTTGAGGCTGATACCAGACATGGGAATGCTTTAGTTGCACAATCGATATACATATAGATTTTCACAACATATCATGGTTAAGCTTATCTGGGAGAAAGGTGCCCTGTCTCTTCTATTACTCTGTTATTCAGCATACTGTGATGCAATGGTTCCCACCGGTCCTTCCAAGTGATATTAAAATATCCCAGTCATAGATCTGCATTTTTGGCCTCCTGACAAGTGCAGTTTGTCTAGCTGTGTCTAGTTTCAGTACCTTTAGATTACAAATTATACCGTTCATGTCAGTATTCCTTATCATCATACTTCTAGGTTAGAGACTTGGAGAACATTGATGCCATTGAATTAGTATAACAATCTGGAGCTATGGAGGTCAGAAATAGAAGTCTAGTGCCTTGAAAAAGTATTCATACCCCTTGAAATTTTCCACACTTTGTCATGTTACAACCAAAAATGTATATGTATTTTATTGGGATTTTTATGTGATGGAGCATTTTATCACCAACACAATGTGGCACATAATTGTGAAGTGGAAGGAAAATGATAAATGGGTTTTCATAAGTTTTTACAAATTAATATGTGAAAAGTAGGGCCTGCATTTGTATTCAGCCCCCCTGAGTCAATATTTTGTACCTTTTGCTGCTATTACAGCTGCGAGTCTTTTTGGGGATGTCTCTACCAGCTTTGCACATCTAGAGAGTGACATTTTTGACAAATTCCTCCTTTGCAAAATAGCTCAAGCTTTGTCAGATTGGATGGAGAGCGTCTGTGAACAGCAATTTTCAAGTCTTGCCACAGATTCTCAATTGGATTTAGGCCTGGACTTTGACTGGGCCATTCTAACACATGAATATGCTTTGATCTAAACCATTCCATTGTAGCTCTGGCTGTATATTTAGGGTCGTTGTCCTGTTTGAAGGAGAACCTCTGTCCTAGTCTCAAGTCTTTTGCAGACTTTAACAGGTTTTCTTCTAAGATTGCCCTGTATTTGACTCCATCCATCTTCCCATCAACTCCGACCAGCTTCCCTGTCCCTGTTGAAGAAAAGCATCCCCACAACATGATGCTGCCACCACTATGTTTCACGGTGGGGATGGTGTATTCAGGGTGATGTGCAGTGTTAGTTTTCCGCCACACATAGCGTTTTTCTTTTAGGCCAAAAAGTAAAATTTTGGTCTCGACCAGAGCACCTTCTTCCTCGTGTTTGCTGTGTTTCCCCCACATGGCTTCTCGCAAACTACAAACTGGACTTCTTAGGGCTTACTTTCAAGAATGGCTTTCTTCTTGCCACTCTTCCATAAAGGCCAGATTTGTGGAGTGCACGACTTAAGCCTTGTACACACGGTCCGGTGGTATGACCGCGCTTCTGATTTTTGTCAAAAGCGTGTGTCCATGATTTTGTAAAGCATACTGACTATCCGAAAATTTTCGTTGGACTGAACTTAACGTCAGAAGTGACGTCATGTTTTGCATATTTTTTGCATATTGTTTCCTTTCAGAGCATGCGTAAAACTGTATTAACGGAATGAAAAATCGAACGTGGCGTTGTCATACAACAAAAATTTACTAGTCTGCACATCCAACTTTTGACTGATAAAATGTCAATCGGCTGTCGAAAGGAGCATACTAACAGTAAGCATTTCGGAGGACAGGTTGTCGAACGTCAATTCCCGTCCGAATTTTGCATCGTGTGTACGGGTCTTAATGGTTGTCCTGTGGACAGATTCTCCCACCTGACTTCTCAGCAACTCCTCCAGAGTTACCATGAGCCTCTTGGCTGCTTCTCTGATTAATGCTCTCCTTGCCCGGCCTGTCAGTTTAGGTGTACGGCCATATCTTGGTAGGTTTGTAGTTGTGCCATACTCTTTTTTTTTTTTCTTTTTTTTTTTTCAGATGATGAATTGAACAGTGCTCTGTGAGATGCTTAAAGCTTGTGATATTTTTTTTATAACCTAACCCTGCTTTAAACTTCTCCACAACTTTATCCCTGACCTGCCTGGTGTGTTTCTTGGCCTTCATTGTTTGGTCACTAAGGTTCTCAAACAAACTGCTGAGGGCTTCACAGAACAGCTGTAATTATATTGAGATTAAATTACACACAGGGGGACTCTATTTACTAATTAGGTGACTTCTGAAGGCAATTGGTTCCACTAGATTTTACTTTTTATCAGTGTTTATCAGTGTAAAGGGGGCTGAATAAAAGTGCACGCCACACTTTTTTCAGATATTTATTTGTAAAACATTTTGAAGACCATTTATCATTTTCCTTACATTTCACAATTATGTTATATTATAATAATATTTATTTGAGTTAATTAAAATGGCGAAATCTAATGGAAAGGTTCACATGATAACATCGTGTACATACACAAAAAAATCACATAGAGGTTTGTACCTAAAAACAAAGCTATACAGTACATGCAATAGAGAGAAAAACCAGAGTGCTCTGTCTATGGATACGGAGTGCACCCAACGCTTTTCAAGTCAGTGGCGTGACACACTTCCTCAGGGGTATGTGGTTTAAATTACTAATAAAAATGTATAATTTAAAGAAAAAACAACATTAAAAATCACAACAATCAAAGAACATTTATTGCACCATCACAGTATGTCTATGTCTAGAGTACTAACCATCTTTTTTGTAACGAGGTCGTTACACTGCATGTGAAAAATTTTCATCTTCACTCAGTCTTCCTTCCAGGTTCATGTCCCCAGCCTGTCTAATTGGCTGCGCCGATGACATCATTAAGGTTCTGGGGATAAGGGTCTGGTATGGGTTTTGGGGGGGACCCCATGCCGTGTTTTTTTTTTTTTTTTTTTTTTTTTTGGGGGGGGGGGGGTACCCAAAGGGCCCGGTATGGATTTAAAAGGACCCCATGCCGGTTTTATTTTTTACATTTTTTTTTTTTTATTATTTTTTTTTTTTTTTTACATTTAGCTGTCAGCGGGGAACCTCGCTGACAGCTGATGATTCATCAGTTGTTAAGGATGCAGCGGCCGTCTGCTCCTTAACAACCAGCTATTCAGTTTAAGGAGAAACAAAAACCCCAAAGTGCATACAAAAATGCAAAACGTGCCAGAGAACCGTCATCTACCACATAGATGTGAACCTAGTTTTAAGCTGACCATGAACGGATCGAATTTCAGGCCAGTTCTGCAGGGACCGACTGAACTTTGATTCATGTGTGGGGCATCCTGGTTTTACAGCCTGGCGGTTTATTTTTCCGGTTGATTAGTGCTGCTGCCGGCAGAGCACAATAGTGCTGCAGGAGCGTTTTCCTTTCCACCCGTGGTGTAAGAAAAGAAAATTGCATAACCTATGACCTGTTTTAGGCCACATTTATACGCCTGGGGCGTGCGAATAGCAGCGGCCGCTTAACCTATTTAAATTAATGACAGGCAGACAGCGATGATGGTCCTATTGGTCCCCCTGATTTCCTATTAAAAGTGAGGGTTCACATATACCTAGAGGAAAAGGTTAAAAACCCTCTCAAGTGTGTATTGCTCACTTCCCCCTTGGGGAATTACACCCTCTTATTGTCCTGGTAACCATTGTCATGAGATTGAAAGTGATGGGAAATGCAATATGTTACAGCTATCTCCCAAACGAACGAACAAGAGGTGAAGGGAACTTCTCCAAAGGGCCAATTGATACCAAGGCAGGTACCTAATGGTAGATTTCCACTCACTTTGATGCGTTTTCTCCTCACTTCATGTTGTGTACATCAGAAGGAAAAAAAAAAAAAGCCCCAACATAACAGACACCAAGAAAAAACTGCCTAGCCAAAAAGGCAAACATAACTCTTATTACATTACTTAATAGCATTGCTCCTTTTTGTAGTGGTATTGTATTAAAATATTTTTTTCTTTTTTTTTTGTTTAATAGTACAGGTTTTATGGTGAACCTGTGGTGAGAGCTTGTGTAGAAAACGGAGCGCACTTTGTGGATATAAGTGGAGAACCCCAAGTAAGTGTTATGAGAACCCACAGGTATGATTGGTAGGTCTTTTATACACGTATAGGCCTGATAACCTCTATCAGAGATGTTATTGCCCTGCACAGATAAAGTCACTTATCCTCGTTTGACAGGCATGTGGGTGAGAGGCCTCAAATGCACACTGTCAGCATTCAGGGGTCAGTCACCCACACGCCTGTCAAATTGGGGTGAGCAGCTGTTTCCCCATACACTTACATGGGAGTGCTGAATGCAGAAACTGGCAACTCAGTCTGCATAAACAGATTCATATTGCAGTCTATAGCTTCTCATTATTATTATTTTTTTCTCTCCTTTTTTTTTTTTTTTTTTTTTTTAAATGCACATTTATAATAGATTTTACAGACTGTCCTAAGTGCATTATATAAAATGCTGTGAAATAGAAGTACCATACTGTATAGAAAATAGCATGCTTTTCCATTGTAATAATATAAGTAGCATAGTTTGGAGTGTATTCATTTTTTTTTTTTCAGGTTACAATATTTGATCGCGCATTTTTACATAAATCAGATAATATCTGTTATGTATGTCATTTACTATGCCCTTATATATGTATGCTTGCTATTTATTCTATCTGCTCTCCACAGTTCCTGGAATCAATGTACCTGAAGTATGACAGCCAAGCAGCTGATAAAGGGGTGTATGTTGTTGGCAGCAGTGGCTTTGACTCCATTCCAGCTGACATCGGTGTTCTTTTCACCAGAAACAGCATACAAGGTATTTTTTTATATTCTAGAGCAGCCTTTTTTCAATCAGAGTGCCTTGGCAAAATGGCCAAAAATTGTATACAAGCCTGTGTGTGGATGAAGCCTGCCTTTTAGTTACACAAAGCCACAGGTTTTCATTGTGCACCATTACAAGCTTCCAGCTGCCAGATCCCTAACTACCAATGACCCGACATCTGCCGGCCACCCACAATCGTTCCTGAGAGAGACAGAACGGTGTCTGCCTTTGTAAACAAGGCAGATCGCCATTCTGACAGGGGAGAAGATGGAGATCTTGTGTTCCTGCTAAGTAGTAGTATTCAGAGCAACCCCCACACAGCAAGCACCCCCTAGGGACGCATTTAACCCTTTGTTTGCCCCTGATGTTAACCCCTTCCCTGCCAGTGCCATTAGTACAGTAACTGCATATTTTTAGAACTGATCACTGTACTAATGTCACTGGTCCCCAAAAAAGTGTCAAAAGTGTTAGGTTTCTGATTTGCCCGCCGCAATGTCGCAGTCCCGCTAAAAAACACTGATTGCAGCCATTACTAGTAAAAAAGATAAATAATGCCATAAAAATATCCCATAGTTTGTAGATGCAATAACTTTTGCTCAAACCAATCAATATGCGCTTTATTGGGATTTTTTTTTAACCACAAACCTGTAGCAGAATACATATTTTCCTAAATTGATGAAGAAATTCGATTTTTTTACATTTTTTTATTGGATACGTTTTATAGCAGAAAGTAAAAACCATTATTATTTTTTTTAAATTGTCGCTATTTTTTGTTGTTATAAAAAAATAAAAAACGCAGAGGTAGTCAAATACCACCAAAAGAAAGGACATCAGTTTTATTTGGGTACAGCGTCGCACGACTGTGCAATTGTCAGTTAAAGTAACGCAGTACCGTATCGAAAAAAAATGGCCTGGTCATTTAGTTGGTAAAGCCTTCCAGGGCTGAAGTGGTTAACCACTTAAGGACCGGAAGGATTTCTCACATTAGGACCAGAGCACTTTTTGCGATTCGGCACTGCGTCGCTTTAACTGACAATTGCGCGGTCATGCAACATTTTACCCAAACAAAATTGACGTCCTTTTTTTCCCACAAATAGAGCTTTCTTTTGGTGGCATTTTATCACCTCTGCGTCATTTTTGATCATGGCTATAAACAAAAAAAGAGTGACAATTTTGAAAAAAAAAACCAAAACAATGTTTTCTACTTTTTGCTATAATACATATCAAACAAAAAACAAAACAAATGTATTCATCAGTTTTGGCCAATATATATTCTTCCTTATATTTGTGGTAAAAAAAAACGCGATCTGCATTAATTGAATGGTTTGCGCAAAAGTTGCCACGTTTACAAACCATGAGAATTCTGGCGATCTGCAATTTTTATCGGGACTGTGCCATTGGCAGTGAAGGGGTTACCCTGCAGGGGGGGCATTCTAGGGGTTAACTGTGTTCCCTAGGCGTGTTCTAACTGTGTGGGGGCTGGGCTGCCAGGGGCATAAGAGATCTAACTTACCCCAGTGACAGGGATCAGTAGATCTCTTACATGCCGCCTGACAGAGCGGGGAACCGCCTTGTTTATATCGGCGGTTCCCTGTTTTTCTTCTCCGCCAGGTAATCGCGAGTATGACCCACGGCCACACTGCTACAGAGTGCAGTGGCGCTCCCGCCCGCTGGCCGTGCACGAGCGAGCCACCGTTTATAAACGGCAATTCGCACTACAGCGCCACTCTGCAGCAGTAAAAGTACGCGAGGAGGTCGGCAAGTGTTTAAAGGGTGCCTCGTAATTGTCCTCAATTTTTAAGGGTGCCTTCACTGAAATACACTGATCTAGAGCATAACGTTTAGATTACAACTATTAATGGTAAAAATTGATTTGTTGATATTCAGCCAAAGCAATGGTAGTATAAAAAAATAATGTATTTTCCACAAATAAATGGTACTGAATCATTGTATGTAGAGTCAAAATAGATCAATCACTCTTCACTTTTAGCAGCAGTGGACAGAATATTTTCAGATGAATTTCTAACAGCAAATGTTTTTTTACATTCTAGATTTTATTAATTCCAAAATTAAATATTAACCCCTTTGCGTCGTACCGTACAGCGTGAAGAGGTTAAATCGGGGTGATGCCTGTACCGTTTTTTAAAGCCAGCGTTCGGCTCATTAGTGATAACAACCAATGCTGATAAAATCCGCTCGTCTGTTATGCTAAAGGAGCGGGAGGGGACGAACCCCCTCCCCCGCCTTCCCCTCATCGCCTTCCGAGGCCACGCCGGCCATGCTGAGACTCGAACAAAGCCGGATTCAGCTCTGATCGGGTCTCCTTTGTGAAATTCACAACGTCACTTCTGGTTTACTCGGCTGCCAATGGCGCAGAATTAAAAAAAAAAATGGCAGTATTCAGAATCACCTTTTTGGTAAGCTGAAAATTTTTAATTTAGACCCCTGATCCCTCTGTAAAGAGTATCTTTCACCACATATTACTGTCATAAGGGATGTTTACATCCATTGTGACAGCAATAAACGTGATCAGCATTTTTGTTCTTAAAAGGGATAGGGTAAGGGAAAAAAAATAAATAAATAAAATAAGGCAAAAAAAATTTTTTTAAATTGTCCCTGTGTGCCTGTGCAGCAAAGAAAATACATACCTAAGACGCGCCCACAAATGTAAACGGTGTTAAATCACACATGTGAGGTATCGCCACGATCGTCAGAGTGAGAGAAACAATTATAGCAAAAGACCGCCTCTGTAACGCTTAACTGGTAACCGTTATTTATTTATTTATTTTTTTAAAGCGTCGCCTATGGAGATTGGAGGGTACAATAGTTTGTTGCCATTCCACAAGTGTCTATTTACTCGGCGTAACATCATCTTTCACATTGTACAAAAAAATTGGGCTAATGTTACTGTTTTGTTTTTAATTCATGAAAGTGTCTTTTTTTCCCCAAAAAATTGCGTTTGAAAGACTGCTGCTCAAATACCATGTGATATAAAATAATGCAACGATCGCCATTTTATTCTCTAGGGTCTCTGCTAATATATATATATATATATATTATAATCGTCTCTGGGATCTCTTATTTTACCGCTAGCAACGT
>BLSH010053532.1:527985-540988 GCA_018402905.1 Glandirana rugosa | reverse complement strand
ATGCTCACCCACCCAGCCGTGCTCGCCCAGCCATCCATCCATGCTCACCCACCCAGCCATGCTCACCATCCATCCATGCTCACCCAGCCATCCATCCATGCTCACCCACCCAGCCATGCTCACCATCCATCCATCCATTCTCACCCACCCAGCCATGCTCACCTAGCCATCCATCCATCCATGCTCACCCACCCAGCCATGCTCACCCATCCATCCGTGCTCACCCACCCATCCATGCTCAGTCATCCCCATCCGTGGCTCATCCATCCCCATCCGTGGCTCATCCATCCCCATCCGTGGCTCATCCATCCCCATCCGTGGCTCATCCATCCCCATCCGTGACTCATCCATCCCCCATCCATGGCTCATTTGTGCTTCATTCATGCTCATCCATACCACATCAGTTCTCATCCGTGACACATCCGTGCCACTACAGTGCCCATCCGTGCCACTGCAGTGCCCATTCATGCCACTGGAGTGCCCAAACTTGCCACTACACTGCCCACCCGTGCCACTACACTGCCCACCCGTGCCACTACACTGCCCACCCGTGCCACTACAGTGCCTATCCGTGCCACCACAGTGCCTCACAATAGTGTAAAAGGCAGTCAAATTAGATTTGAAATGTAGGCCCCTAGAAAACCTGACGGTGCTCCCTGCATGTTGGGCCTCTGTATGTGGTCAGGCTGTGTAAAAGTGTCACACGTGGTATCGCCATACTCGGGAGAAGTAGCAGAATATATTTTGGGGTGTCATTTTTGCTAGGTACATGTGGTGTGTTAGAAATATTGTATAAATGGACAACTTTGTGTAAAAAAAAAAAAAAATGCGTTTTCATTTTTTTTCCACATTTTCCAAAAACTTGTGGAAAAAATGGCATGTTCAAAAGACTCATTATGCCTCCTAGAATATACAGTGGGGTGTTTACTTTCCAAAATGGGGTCATTTTTTGTGCATTTCCATTGTCCTGGTGCTCCAGGACCTTCAAAAATGCACGAAGTAGTCACGAAATTATGTGTGTAATTTATGCTCCTAGAACGCCTGATGGTGCTCCCTGCATATTGGGCTTCTGTATGTGGCCAGGCTCTATTTGTGTGAAAAAAAGGACGCAAATTTCATATGGGTACAATGTTGCATGACTGAGTAATTGTCATTCAAAATGTGAGAGCGCTGAAAGCTGAAAATTGGTCTGGTTAGGAAGGGGGTTTAAGTGCCCAGTGGTTAATGTTTTATAACAAAAAGCAACAAATAGTTTTTTCTTACGTTCATTGACAGACGCAGCCTCTTATTCATGACACGTGGGTTTATGCACCTTTTACCAGGAGTAGACTAGGCAGAACGAAGTTCAGAAAAGCAAAGCTGGGCCGTCCTCACTCAGCATATAACCCCTCAGCCCTGCATAGCATATCAGTTTTTTTTCTGCCTAGTGCAAGGAGTTAGACCTGTTTCCCTGCTGGGATCTGCGGTTCCCCTATTTTTTTGTTTTTTTCTGTTTTCTTTTTGCGCAAGCCTTCTGATGAAGACTGCAATCAAGTAGCCGGCTGGGGAACATGCGGATATCCCTTGTCCTGACATCTCCCCAGCGCGGCCAACGGATGTGAGCCACCCTTAGCTTTAGCGGGGTCCACCGCATCGTACCCGTTCCGTGCGGGGGGCCGGTGGATTAAACCTGCGTACCTAGTGACCGGGCTGCTGCTCGCTCCAGGGGTCGCATGGCCAGCAGCATCCCTCCCCACCTGGTGGGAGGAAGGTCTGCTCCGGGTGGCTACCCGCTACGCCCGTCTGGAAGGGTGAGTGACACCCCCCTGGGGGCGGAGGGGGCACTAGCGGTGCCCGTTCTGGTTGGGGGTTCAAGTGCCGGGTGTTTTCCCTACCTTTCTCTAACTACCCTCCCCCCCACGCCCCCGCCCATCCGCTCGCCCGCACGCACCTCCACGTGTCCGCCGCCACCCTGCTCGCACTGGTCCCTTGTGCCACGCGGTGATCGCCGGCAAAATGCCGGCTGCCATTTTTCTGGGGTCACGGCTGGCCGCCATTTTGCCGCTGCCGCGGTCATTTTGGAAGCGGTTTTGGTCTCTTGTGGCTGCTTGGCGGCCATTTTTGGTTGGTCTCCCTGAATGGGAGATAACACGTGTATGTTGGCGCCACTTCTCTCTCTTCCTGGTTGGCGCTTGGGACGGCGGCAGCAGCGGCATCGGCAGGCAGGGCAGCCTCTTATCAAGCACAGCAGGAGGGCAGTGTTTTCAGCAAGTATCGCTGGTTCTCTCCCTGGGGTGCGGGCGCAGTGGTGCTGGGTCCTACTGGGCAGTCCCAGTCGTTCTGTGGGGCATTGTGTGGGGGTGCATTGTGGGGGCATATGGCCGGTAGGCCTCATAAGTGTCCCGGGGTGGCGCAATGGCGGCTGAACCGGCAGTGGCTTCTCTGGAGGGGTCCGCTGAGGCTCAAGCTGCGCTGGGACCTCTGATTCCCTTGGATCAATTGACCTCAATTTTGGAAGAATTTTTCGCCCAGGGGGAACCGAGCCAGTGTAAGGGGGCCCCAAGAAGTGTCCGCCCCCTCCTCAATCTTCGGAGGAGGACTCGGAGCCGGAAGGGGGCTCTGTGGTCACAGGGACCCCCGTGGAGCTCTCGGACGGGGAGCTGGAGCCATCGGATGGGGAAGAGGACCAGGGGGCCTCTGTGGCACGCGAAAGGGCGCTGGTGGGCGCCCTGGTCACGGCCATCCGTAATTCTCTACGGCTAGACCAGGCTGGGGAGTCACAGGTGTCTGCCTACACCTTTGGGTCCCAGAAGCCATCCCGTGCTCCCAAGGTGTTTCCCTATAAAACGTTTTACTGTGCGCTACCCTTTTGAGCACAGCCTGTTACAGAAATGGGCCTCCCCCACGGTGGATCCGCTGGTGGCCCGCCTGAATAAGGTGACAACTACTCCCTTGGAGGGGTCTCCCTCTTTTAGGGACCCGGCCGATAGGCGGACGGAAGCAGTGTCCAAGGCACTTTTCTTGGTGGCGGGGGCAGCCATGAGGCCGGCCTTGGCGTCGGTCATGGTGGCACAGTCGCTCACAGAGTGTGCGATGGAGTGGAGTGATGCTAGGGGCTGCAGGGATTTGCCTGAATTGGTGCAGCGAGCAGACCACCTGGTGCAAGGGCCTCGTTACCTCTGTGACGCAGCACTGGACTTGGTGCCGATGCTATCAAAAACGTCTGTTTTTGCGATCATTATTAGATGCCTGCTGTGGCTAGAGGCTCTCCAAACGCTGTCCGAACAGGGGGTCATCGTTCCAGTTCCTCCGTCCGAAAGATTCCGCGGCTTCTACTCGAACCTCTTTGTGGTGCCGGGGGGGTCAGGGGGGGGGGGGGTCAGGCCGTTTCTGGACTTGAAAGCGCTCAATCACTTCGTGAAGGAATGCAAATTCAGGATGGAGTCAGTCCGTTGGGTCGTGGCCGCCCTGCACCAGGGGGATTTTCTGGCGTCCCTGTACATCAGGGACACGTATCTTCACGTTCCCATTTGTGTCCGACACCAGCGTTTCCTGCGCTTTGCTGTAGGGGACCTCCATTATCAATTTGTGGCTTTCCCGTTCGGTCTGGCCTCGGCTCCGCGGGTCTTCACCAAGACCCTGGCCCCGGTACTGAGACAGAGAGGCATTGCTGTGGTAGCATACCTGGACGATCTTCTCCTGCGAGCGGAGTCAGCTCCGGCTCTGGAGGGCAACGTTGCTATCACCCTGACCTCACTGCGGGACTTCGGTTGGCTAATCAATCTGCAGAAGAGACTCAAACCTCTTTGTGGTGCCCAAAAAGGGTGGGGTCAGGCCAGTCCTGGACCTAAAAGCGCTAAAATTCAGGATGGAATCTGTCCAATTGGTTGTGACCGCCCTGCACCAAGGGGACTTCATGGCGTCGCTGGATATCAGGGACGCGTATCTACATGTTCCCATTTGTCCCCGGCACCAGCGTTTTCTGCGCTTTGCGGTGGGGGTTCTACATTACTAATTTGTGGCACTTCCCTTCGGTCTGGCCTGGGCTCCTCGGGTGTTCACCAAGCTGGTGGTCCCGGTGCTGGCGCTATTGAGGCAGAGAGGCATTGCAGTAGTAGCATACCTCGACAACTTACTCCTGCGAGCGGAGTCTGCTTCGGCCCTGGAGGAGAATGTGGCCATCACCATGGCCTCGTTGAAAGACTTCGGCTGGCTGATCAACCTGCAGAAGTCGACATTGACCCCGTCCTGTCGCCTGGAATATCTGGGCCTGATATTGGACATGGAGCAGGCAAAGGTATTTCTACCTCCGGCCAAGTTGCTGACGCTACAAGCAGCGGTGCGAACCCTGTTGTCAGGATGGTGGTCCTCCCTTACGTTTTTGCATGCCGGTGTTGGGGCTCATGGGCTCGACTTTTGAGGCAATACCCGTACGCCCAGAGTCACACCCGGCTCCTGCAGCGAGCGATACTGCTGCAGTGGGACAAGTCTCCTTGTCTCTGGATCTGCTGATGTGAGATCAGGCTCTGTCTCTCCCACTGGTCGGCAAGGCTGCACGGCCTACCTGTTTGGGTTCAGTCGGACAACGCCGTGGCGTACGTGAACCACCAAGGCGGAACAAGGAGCTGGGCAGCAGCGGCAGAAGCAGCCCACATTCTAAGGTTGGCAGAACTTTGCGTGCCAGCTCTCTCCGCCATCTACATTCCGGGCGTGGGGTCTCTGAGTCAGTGATCCCCACCATGCATCTATCATCGCACCTGGAAAGCCTTTATTGCCTGGTGTGAGGCGGGGGATTGGAACCCCCGTTCTTTTTCGGTATTTCGGGTGCTGGCTTTTCTTCAACAAGGCCTGGATCAAAAGTTGGCTTTGAGCACTCTCTAAGGTCAGATTTCTGCTCTGGCGATTCTTTTTCAGCGTCCTTTGGCGACGCATTCTTTGATCCATACATTTGTACAGGGCGTACGTCATGTGGCTCCTCGGGTACGGTCGCCCCTGGCACCGTGGGATCTGAACTTGGTACTTTCTGTGCTGCAGAAACCGCCATGTGAGCAGATCAGGGATATTCCCTTACAACTGCTGTCTCAAAAGGTCTCTTTTTGGTGACCATTACCTCTGCTAGGCGGGTGTCTGAATTGGTGGCTTTGTTGTGTAGGTCTCCCTATTTGGTTCTACATAGGGATAAGGCAGTGCTGCGTCTTTCCGCTTCGTTTCTACCAAAGGTGGTTTCCTCGTTTCATATCAATGAGGACATTGTCCTCCCTTCCTTGTGTCCGCACCCATCTCATCCTAAGGAGATTGCTCTGCATTCCTTGGACGTAGTGAGGGCCTTGCGGGTATATTTGGCAGCTACGGCTCCTTACGGAGGTCGGACGCGCTGTTTGTGCTGACGGAGGGGCCGCACAAAGGTTTAACGGCTTAGTCGGCCACTGTATCACCTTAAATCAGACAGACTATGACCCATGCGTATGCTGTCCGAGGCCAAGAACCCCCTTTTCCGGTCATGGCTCATTCCACCAGGGCGATTAGCACTTCCTGGGCTTTCAGACACCAAGCATCGGTGTCTCAGGTGTGCAAGGCGGCTACTTGGGCCTCGGTGCACACTTTTGTTAAGTTTTACAAAGTTGATGTGTCAGCATCCGTGGATGCTGCTTTTGGCCGCAAAGTTTTACAGGCGGTGGTGTAGGCGCGACTGGCGCCTCCCGAGATCATTCTGTTGGGTGCAGTTGTTATTGTTTACCCACCCCTCTTTGTTTGACACTGCTTTGGGACGTCCCCACGTGTCATGAATAAGAGGCTGCGTCTGTCAATGAACGTAAGAGAAAATAGGATTTTTTGACTTACCGTAAAATCCTTTTCTCTGAGTTGAGTGTTGTGTTTGTACGGCTTGTTACGAACTGATATGCTATGCAGGGCTGAGGGGTTATATGCTGAGTGAGGACGGCCCCCTGGGAGGGGCCAGTTTTACTTTTCTGAACTTCGTTCTGCCTAGTCTACTCCTGGTAAAAGGTGCATAAACCCACGTGTCATGAATAAGAGGCTGCGTCTGTCAATTAACTCAGAGAAAAAGGTTTTACGGTAAGTCAAAAAATCCTATTTTTTTTTTTTCAACCTTTTGGACTTTTTCTTTTAAATCACAAAAAATATAAAACCCAGTGCTGACCAAATACCACCAAAAGAAAGCGCTATTTGTGTGAATTTTTTTTTTTTTTTATAAATTTCATGTGCATACAGTGTTGCATGGCCAGGCAATTGCCAATTAAAGTAACACTGTGCTGAATAGCAAAATGCTCTGGTCATGAAGGGGGTAAAACCTTCTGGAAGTCAAGTGGTTAAGACATACTGTTTGCTAAAGCATTATATATCGTAAGCAAAAGTTGTAACAAATATTTAAGTAGCATTTAATGTTTACCAAAAGTATATTCCTGAATATAAGTACATATAAACAAAACGGTATATACTGACATTCAATACGACTGAAAATCTCTACTATTCTATATTCTTTTAATGTTGGTTCTAATTCTTTTTGATGATTTCTTATATTGTATTGTGTTAATGTTTTCTGTAGGGCACATGCATTCATGATGGGACATGGCAATCTGCTATTCATGGAGTTGCAGATCAAGGCAATCTGAGAAAACTTAGAAAGCAATTGGCATTCAAACCTCTTCCAGTTGTTGGCAAAAAATTAAGCAGAAGGTTAGTCGTTTTATTTAAAGTGAAACTTTAACCTTAACAGCTTGATAAAAAATATTATTTGGCAAGGAATATGCATTCTACATTAATAAGCTATCAAAATTAGTGTGTGCTGTAAATTGCCTCCAGCATTGTTCATGTTCATTCATGCCAGAGGCTGCCATTTTGGTGATGCCCAGAGACCCTGAGCAGCATTAAATCTTTAGACTGTCAGCAGATCAGCCACCAGTGGCACTGATTTTCGGCACAGTGGCAAAAAATAGAGAGTAACTGAGCATGTACAGAGCAGGGTGAGGCAGTGTATTACTGAATTTTAAACAGCATAGATGTCTATTTTTAATATATTACATAGCTATACCTGTAAAAGGGCAAGCATAAAAGGGATCTATCGGAGCTTAATTTTCTGACTAAAACCGAATATTTTTTGAAAAACGATAAAGTGGGTTTATTTGATCAGTGCAGAGTGTAGTTATATATAGTAATTAACATATAGTGACAGATCAGCTTTTCCCAATCTATTGGCTAAAAGCTATACTGTAGTTAACCACTTCAGCCCCGAAAGGATTTCCCACTTTAGGACCAGAGCACTTTTTGAGATTCGGCACTGCGTCGCTTTAACTGACAATTGCGCGGTCGTGCGACGTTGTACCCAAACTAAATTTGCGTCCTTTTTTTCCCACAAATAGAACTTTCTTTTGGTGCTATTTGATCCCCTCTGCGTCGTTACTGTTTGCCGCTATAAACAAAAGAAGAGCGACAATTTTGCAAAAAAAACCAAAACAAATTTATTACTTTTTGGTAAAAAAAATCGCCATCGGCGTTTATTGATTGGTTTGCGCAAAAGTTGCCGCGTTTACGGATGATGAGAATTAATTTCTGGGGTTTTTATTTATTTATTTTTTTACTAGAAATGGCAGCGATCTGCGATTTTTAGCAATACTGCGATATTGCAGCGGACATATCGGACCATTTTGACACTTTTTTGGGACCATTAGCATTTATACAGCGATCAGCACTATAAAAATGCACTGATTACTGTGTAAATGCCATTGGCAGTGAAGGGGTTAACCTGCAGGGGGCGCTCTAAGGGTTAACTGTGTTCCCTGGGCGTGTTCTAACTGTGTGTGGGCTGCCCTGGCTGGGGAAAGGGGATGATCACAGCTTCCATATACAGGAAGGCTGTGATCATCACCCTTCCCCCTTCAACAGAACGGAGATCCGTGTTTACATACACTGACCTCTGTTCTTTCAGTGCGGGGGAGCCATCGCGGGTAGCCGGCGGCGATCAAGTCCGCCCTACCCGCTCCCTGGCTCCCCCCGAACACAGTGAGCGCACGAGCGGGCCTCCGGCAGCGCGCGCGCTCACAATGCTAGTTATCACGGCCGCTGAACTGTATAAAACAGGAAAGGGATATAAAAAGATATCCAAGGAAATGAGAATGCCAATCAGCAGTGTTCAAACTCTAATCAAGAAGTGGAAAATGAGGGGTTCTGTTGGAACCAAATCACGGTCAGGTAGACCAACTAAAATGTGGTGAGGCTGTTTCAAGATGCACAATAAGGAGGCACTTGAACAAAGATGGGCTGCATGGTCGAGTCGCAAGAAGAAAGCCATTACTACTAAAATGCCACAAAGTATCCCACTTACAATACGCCAAACAGCAAAGAGACAAGCCGCAAACTTTCTGGCACAAAGTCATTTGGAGTGATGAGACCAAAATTACCGTATTTATTCGAGTATAAAGCGCACCCCTGATTTTCGATTAAGAATCGGTATAAAATTTTGTTTCACTTTTTCTCGGCTCAGACCAAGCATTGTAAGTGACAAAGGTTGTTGAACACGTGCGGCCATGATAAAAATCATTTATTGACAACGTAAACTATGAACACAATACCAAAATAAAACGCTGAATTGTGCAAAACAGCAATGCCTACCGTAACGTGTGGGCGAGGCGAGGAAAGGAAATGAAGAGGCGACCATACGTTACAGCGGATAATAAGAATTCTCCCCCCCCCCAGTTCAGGCCGCCCACTGTACCCGACGAGGGGACGTTTTTTTTTTTCTTTGCCCTCGCGTACAGTGAGCGGCTGCAGCCCGGAAAAGGCGCAGTGCGAACTCACAATTCTCCTGCGTCCTCGTGACTTGCCGCCACTGCGTCACCCCACCCCAGCCCTCGTTTATAACGCACACCCAAACTTTGATTTCTTTTTTTGGTAGAAAATTTTGCGCGTTATACTCGAATAAATACGGTAAGCTTTTTGGCCACAATCATAAACTCTACATTTGGAGAGCAGTCAACAAGGCCTATGAGGAAAGGTACATCATTCCTATTGTGAAACACGGAGGTGGATCGCTGATGTTTTGGGGATGTGTGAGCTACAAAGGCACAGAAAATTTGGTCAAAATGATGGCAAGATGAATGCAGTATGTTATCAAAAATATACTGGAGGAACATTTGCATTCATCAGCCAGGAAGCTGTGCATGGGACGTACTTGGACATTCCAACATGACAATGATCTAAAATACAATGCCAAGTCGACCTGTCATTGGCTACAGCAGAAAAAAAGTGAAGGTTCTGGAGTGGCCATCTCAGTCTCCTGACCTCAATATCATTGAGCCACTCTGGGGAGATCTCAAATGTGTAGTTCATGCAAGACAGCCCAAGAATTTCCAGGAACTGGAGGCTTTTTGCCAAGAGGAATGGGCAGCTTAGATAAAGAGCCTCATCCACAAATACCACAAAAGACTTCAAGCTGTCATTGATGTTAAGGGGGCAATACACGGTATTAACCACTTCCCGCCCAGCCACTGTACATATACGGCCGGGTGGGAGCTTCCCCGTTCTGCAGGAGCTTACAGCGCGGCCACACGGCGCGCTGCTGCTGGATCCTGTGATCATTATGATCACAGGATCCAGCTGAGCAGAGATCGGGATACGGGCGCAGTGACTGGCCCTCCCGATCATGTGATGGCTGTGTCCAATCACAGCCGTCACATTGTAAACCGAGACGAACGTCTCTGTGACAGTTCTCCCCCCGCCGAGCTCAGTGAGAGCTCAGTGCGGGGGGGGTGGGGGAGCTGCAGCTATGTGACAGCTCTCTGCATGGTGAGGATTTCATGCAGAAAGCTGTCACAGATCGCCCCCCACACAGTGCACCAAGCACACTGACACCCCTGTCCCCATACACATAAGTGTCCCCATAAAACAGCCCCCAAACATCTGTATGTCCCCAATCACATCTGTCACCATACACAAAACATCTGTCAAAGTCCCCAAAACATCTATGTCCCCAAAACATCTGTCACAGTCCCCAAACCATCTGTCTGTCCCCGTCACATCTGTCACCATACACAAAACATCTATCACAGTCCCCATCACATCTGTCTGTCCGCCAACACCAAATAAACTCCGATTTGGGTTATTTTTACCAAAGAAATGTAGCAGTATAATTTTTGGTCAAAATTTATGAAGAGAAATTACTTATTTGCAAAATTTTATAACAGAAACGCAGAAAAATGCATTGTTTTTGAAAATTTTCAGTCTTTTTTTAATTTATAGCGCAAAAAATAAAAAACCTAGAGGTGACTAAATACCACCAAAAGAAAGCTCTATTTGTGTGAAAAAAAATTATAAACATTTCATATGGGTACAGTGTTGCACGACCGCGCAATTGTCATTCAAACTGCAACAGCGCTGAAAGCTGAAAATTGGTCCAGGAAGGAAGGGAGTTTAAGTGCCCAGTATTGAAGTGGTTAAGAACTGGGGTGTGTAAACTTTTGATCAGGGTCATTTGGGTAGTTTCTGTTGTCATTATGATTTAAAAAGCGTAAACACGGTTGATTGATAATAAATGGCTTCAGCCAAATACTAACCATGAGTGAAAGAAATGTTTTGTGTTATTTATATTCTCTGAAAAATGTATATGAAATACATTTTTATGTATTTCTTTCATCTATCATTTTCTTTCCTTCTTTTTTGGTTATGTAGTATACAGTTACAGTGCATGTGGTTATACATTAAGTAAAGCTGATAATTTCAGCACGCAAATCAGATGTTTAATGTGAGTTCTCTGATTTCAGAGGTGCAGTATTTTACAGCAATGAAGTAAAAGAGTATGCAATTCCTTTCATGGGAGCTGATGCAGCCGTTGTTAAAAGGACCCAGCGATATCTGCATGAGAATCTGCAGGAAACTCCTGTGAGTTGTAACTTGACATATCTGTATATATTTAAAATTAATTATAAACACAGGAAAGTTATTTGAATAAGTTATTTTCAGTTTTAGTGAAATACAAAGTGTGTATTCATTTGCATACTTGCCTGGCAACAGTTTGCTGCATGCTTTATTTCCTTAGCCCCCCGCCGGCTCTAAGATTGAGAACTGAGTGATCACATGCCCATCGATCATTCTGTTTTCTGTCTTCACTAAGCCCAGAGAGGTGGCTGTCAGTCAAAGGCTCTCTGCTTTACCCCTCTAGCATTGGAGCCTCGGGCTGGGTAGGGGGAGGAAGCGACTGCCTAAGGCTCTCAGCTAGCTGCACGCTGAGAGGCTGAGCCAGCCGCTGGTCAGGCATCTGGCTGGACCCTGACCTTAAAGTCGGGATTCTTCTACAGCCAGGGACTGGCTCTGTGATGTAAAGCGGGCAGGTGCAGAAATAAGTGCACTTCTGTGACCCACAAAAAAAAAGTAAGCCTAAAAAAGCTTAGGCCATACTTTTTAAGGTACTACTGCTTTTATCTCTAGCAGACACATGTGGGTAGACCTAAGGAAATAGCCTGTTTTTCTCTGCACCTCCTGTCCTCGCTTTTTTTGCTTACTTTTCTCCTGCTGCCCTGACAGGTTTTGTTTTTCAGGTCTCGGTCACACCATACGTGCATAAAAACTGGTGGAGAAAGCCTCCCAGATTTGACTTGCCTGGCTTGCTCACACTATGTGCAGAGACGTGCATGTTTATTATGTACGTCTCTGCAAGGGCATGAAAAAAGCAATTTTTCTTTGTCCTGTTCACACCATGACACTGGCATCATGTACAGATCTTTTACCAAAAAAGAAAAAAGTTTTTTTTTTTTTTTTTTTTTTTTTTTTTTTTTTTTTCCCCTATGTGTTGATGTCATGCCAGTTGTTTTTCATGTAGAAATCTCACATTGCAGATTCCTGAACAGAAAAATCCACACCATGATACCAGTGCCGTGGTGTGAATAGAGCACATAGAGAACACACACCAATGTTTTGTTGTGCACTTGCAGAAACAGGTTCAGAAAAACTTGCGTCTCTGCACATGGAGAGAAACCTTAGTTTTCTCTTAGGGCCAGTTCACACTGCAGCGATGCGGGAACCCTGCGAACCTACTGCAGGCTCCCGCATCACTTATCTCCCGGCGGCAGTTCACACTGCACTGTGCAAACTGTGGGGAGTGTCAATAGGAAGCTAATGACACCCCCAAATCAGTTCGCAAATCGCAGTGTGAACTGCAAACTCGCACAGGAATCGGATTGCATTGTGTGAACCACCATGCGATCCAATCCTGACCCTGCTGGAAAAAAAGGGTCCTATGCGAGTTTGCTCTGATTGCGATGCAAATTCAGCCATACAATCTCTATGACTGAATTTGCATCGCACAGAGATCTCATATGGCTCACACTGCAGTGTGGTGCGAATCATATGCAATCTCTGAGATCGGAACATGTTATTAGATAAGTGGTCTATATAGTGAACTTGGCGCTGAGTTATTCACTTTGAGGTCTTCGCAGAGGATAACGGGGCACTCTTTGGAGGAAAAGAGATTTAATCTCCAAATACGGAAAGGCTTCTTCATAGTAAGAGCTGTGAAAATGTGGACTAGACTCCCCCAAGAGCTGGTTCTGTCCAACTCAGATTGTTTTAACCACTTCAGCCCCGGAAGGATTTCCAGCTTTAGGACCGGAGCCCTTTTTGCGATTCGGCGCTGCGTCGCTTTAACTGACAATTGCGCGGTCGTGCGGCGTTGTTGTTAGACTCAACCTGTCTTGGTCGAGAACCCCCTCAGATCAGGTGTAAAAGTGTCGAGAATGATACTTCTTCGGAAAGGCATAAACCTCTAATTTAGAGAAAAGGAGGTTTCTCACGGGGCAATAGGAGACGCTTCTGGAGTTTCACTTATTGAGTCGCGGTTCAAGTGATATATCTGGTGAATAGATTATTGTACAAGGCTAGAGTCTCTAACGTATACTAAGCGTGGTGTGACGTCACACTCGGTATACTCTAGAGACACGCTACGTTTAAGTCAGTATCTCTAACATACCGACTTAAACGTAGCGTTAGTCTCGTTTGAGCGTATCCTGGGAAAAAA
>BLSH010053532.1:498057-508805 GCA_018402905.1 Glandirana rugosa | reverse complement strand
TGCCACGGTCACGGCCTAGTCAACCTCTAGGCTCCTACTCCACATCCACCCCCCTTCCTGTTATTTTACTTGATTTTAATTTATTTTCCCTATCCCCATTTATTTGTAGGGCACTTGCCCTAGTTTGAAGATGATTTTAGAACAGTTATATGGCTTCTACCGTTAATTAATACTTTTCAGACACAGTTTGAAGATGATCCACATTCACCTCCATTTTTGCTTTTTTTATGTTTTTATTTTTTTAAAAATATTTACAGTTATTTCCCTGTCCCCATTTTTTTGTAGGGCACTTGCCCTACCCTTACCCCCATTTTACTTCCTTTTGCAGCCCTCTGGGGCTTTCCAGGACTTTCCTACAGGCATTTTTGTGCCTAAAAGTTCGGGTCCCCATTGATTTCAATGGGGTTCGTTGTCCGTGCGATCGTTCGGGTTCCGTCCGGACCCGGACCCGGACTTTGTCACGAAGTTCGGACGGACCAGCAGAACCCGAACTTCCAGGTGTTCGCTCAACTCTACTCGGCAATGCAGCTGTGTTTAAACAGAGCTGAATTGTTTGGTACTGGGATAGGGAAGGATCTTGGCAGCAGGACTGGACCTACAAGACACACCCTGTGTACACTGATGACATGTTTTTAGGCGTGTCTAGTACGCCCAGAGTCTGCAACTGGGTATGCAAGGTACTGATAGATCCGAAAAAATACATTTTGTGATTTCAGTGCTTCCCGCATCTGTTTAAGTTAGTAAAAGCAGCATACTTTACACACATTACTCATGGTTAGGCACATATTTAACCCCTTGATTACCCTAAATGTTATCCCCTTCCCAGCCAGTGTCATTAGTACAGTCACGGTGTATAGTATTCAAAATGATCACTGTATTAATGTCAGTGGCAGTTAATCAGTCCCCCTTAATTTTTTGCTGCTGTGATCCAGCTGAGGGTTCCTACATTCATTCTCAATGGTATGGAGGAACATAGCCACACTCTTGTTCCCAAGATAGACTAAGGATTATGGGATGTGTAGTGTGCATAGAGCAGTGCACATGACTACAACGAGCATGCACTGCTCATTTCATACAAGCAGAAGTGGGGGGGAAGAGAGTCTTGGGAACTCACATCGGACATTACAAGGAGACAGAAAAGGGATAGTAGGAAATAATGTTATGAAAACTAGATTACAGGGGCATTAAATAGTGGATGTGTAGGGATTATTTTTTAGAAAATAAGTCTGTTTAATGTAATTTTAAGCTTATCATGAGTTCCAAAAGGTACATTCTCAAGTAGGTCTATTTTATTTATGCATCAAACCTGTCACTGCTTCATGTCCTATAGAATGCTATAAAATAGTTATTTTTTAACTGCTGCTGAATAGGATCAATTCTCATTCTCTGAGAAGTGAAAAATGGGGATGCTGAACCAAATTAGAGACATTTGTTTGGAGGGTACATATAATGCATATCAAATGACTGCTAAATACAGATGGTCAGTGCCTTTCCGCACTTGTCACTAAGGAGCCTGGTTATAAAACATTTGTTGCACCAAGCATTCCTGCCTGAAAGTTGAACGAAATGTCCTGTATTTTTTTTTCTAAAAAATGCCTGTATTGTCAGCTCCATCTAGTGGTTAAAATGCAGTATCGTTTTCACAGAGTATTTCAGAAAATGATACCCCATTTTGACCACAACATGGAGTGGACAAAAGAGACTTGAATCCTAGAAAAACAATTTGATATTTCATTCAACTTGCACGAATGCTGACATTTGTGCAACAAATAATTTCTAAATAGACCCCTTGTTCTGTAGCTGCAGGCATCATCCCGGTATAAGCACTTGAAGTACTGACATAAAAGTATGTATTGCAGACTTCAAGTGGTTACAAACTTGCAGGGAGATTGTGCTGTTGGAATCCTTGAGAGATAGTTTATAAGAAGTCAATAGTTCAAAAGACTCCACCTATCTGCACATCAGTATTTTGTGTGCAAAATGCATTAAGATGTTTGCTTTGATGTCTGTTTACCTGTGAGTTTCTAAAGAAAACGTTGTCAAGAATGAAAATTAAGTGTTTTTGTTTGTTTTTTATTTAAATATAGAAATTTAGTTTTACACATGTTTAATATGTATGTCCTTAAAAAAAAAAAAAAAAAAGTGGTCTACATTTCACTTATTGTTTTTCTACTATCTTCACAGTACCCCAAATTATTTTCTTTTGGTTATTTTTCCAAAGAGGGACCAACACCAAATCAGGTAACCAAAGGCTCACTGAACAGTGTGTGTGTTTATATTTCATATAAACATTTGAAATATTTTGCAACCCAAGATTATAACAATTTTACGTTTTTACCAACAAACTGTTTATATTTTTTGGCTACATTATTAGCACCACTTGCTCTTGTCCTGCTGACAGTAGGGTAGCAATAGTAGTGGTGCCATCACATCAGACAAAATGCTACTGAAATATATTTTATTTAATCCTTAGAAGTTCCCAGATTCCTGTTTATTGAAGTTAATATTTTTTGTGCTTGCAGAAGAAGCCTCGTATAGTTTATTCGGTTGTTTTTCAGGCATAGTTTTGGGACTTTCAGAACTGGAAGCAATGTGGGTGTGGTAGATTAACAGTTGGTACAAAGTTTACACCAAGTGTAACTTGGTGTGTGTGTGTTTTTTTTTTTTTTGTTTTTTTGTTTTTTTATGAAGCCAAGTACAGCAAATAGAAATGGTACACACACATTAGATAATCGTGTCTTCATCTAGTAGATTTCATTTGGATCAGGAGAAATCATCTAACCTCTGTCTAGCACCAACGAGGCTTAATGGTGTAAAAGGTGATCAGACAGGTTAGGAAAACCTTTGTCTGCAGTATGCCTACACTGTCTCTTAGGCTGGCCATACATGTTCAACTCCCTTGTACAATTTTCCTTTAGATTTACCAAAAACCATATAATATAAGGTCAAAACGAAATAACTTTTAACTGTATCAGATTAGGCCGGCCCTTGCACTACATAATTTAAGGTAAATCTAAAGGAATATTGTACAAGATAATTGAACATGCATGGCCAGCCTTAGGCTAAATGTGAATAGTTGCACAGGGGTTGAATTACTAAAACTGGAGCGTTCAAAATCTGGTACTGGAAGCTGCAGATCACTTTTCAGTGCATTGGTTAGCATGAACCTAGCCTTGCTCTCTGCTTTAAATAGCCACTGATTACTGTATAAATGTCACTGGCAGGCAAGGTGTTAAATGTGTTCCCTCTGTGGTGTTTCTAACTGTATGGGGCTGGGGTGCCTAAAGGAGGAGAGAGAGATCGATCTTCCCAAACACTGGGAACAGATGATCTCTCTCAAATTCCCTGTCAGAACGGAGATCTGTTTGTTTACACTCGCAGATCTCCGTTCCGCAGTGTCTCAGGAGCGATCACTGGTGGCAGGCAAACATCGAGCCCTCCCACCCGCTGATTAGCTCCCCTGCTAGCCAGTGAGCGCGAGCGCCCACACTACATGATCCCGCGCCCGCCGTACAGCTACAGCGATTCACGGGAATGCGCCGATCTGCCGCCATATAACAAAAGTGGCTGGTCAGCAAGTGGTTAATGGAAAATAATATGTGCATATTGGTGTAATATTTTGCATGCTCTACATAGCCATCATATGGCTATAACATGTACTTTGGCTAAATACATATATGGCTAACCAGCTCATGGTGATCTTTTACATCTATCTAACCACTTGCCGACCGCCTTGCGTAGAAAGACGGTGGCAAAGTGGCACGTTCCCACGAATTGCGTTGGGCACACGTGCATTCCCGCTGCGCGCTCCGTGAGTCGATGTCTGCCGGCGACCTGCGATCGCCTGTGAGAGAGCCAGAACGGGGAACCGCCGATGTAAACACGGCAGTTTTCCATTCTGACAGGCGGCATGACAGAGATCTACTGATCCCTGTACTCGGGATCAGTTAGATCTGTCATGCCCCTGGCAGCCCAACCCCCATACAGTTAGAACACAGTTAAACCCCTAGATCACCCCCGGCAGATTAACCCCTTCCCTGCCAATGACATTTATACAGTAATCAGTGGCTACTTTTAGCTCTGATCGTTCTATAAATGTCATTGGTCCCAAAAAAGTGTCAAAAATGTCCGACATGTCCTCCACAATGTCGCAGTCATGATAAAAATTGCAGATCGTCGCCATTACGAGTAAAAAAAAAAAAAGTAAAAACACCATAATTTAATTTTGTAAATGCTGCAATCCATATACGCCGATTGCGATTATTTTTTTTTTTACCACAAATATATAGAAGAATATATTTTTGTTTATAGTGGTGATCAGAAGTGACGCAGAGATGATCAAATACCACCAAAAGAAAGCTCTATTTGTGGGGGAAAAAAGGACTTCGACTTTGGGTACAACGTCGCAAGACCACTCAATTGTCAGTTAAAATGACGTAGTGCCAAATCGCAAAAAATGCTCTGGTCATAAAGGGGAAAATCCTTCTGGGACTGAAGTGGTTAAAAATAGTTTTAATGTTTATAGTTTTGTGGAAATTTGAGATCTTTTAATTTAAAGCAATGTGTTTAAATAAGTGATTCTAAGATGCTACTCTTTTTTGGAATTAATGTTTATAAATGAAATGGTATGTTCACAGATGGCTGAATCCTCTTTTACAATGACGTTTTTTGGAGAGGGCTACAGTCAGGACCAAGATCCCCAGCAAGGAAAGCCTAATATAAAAATATGCACGCAGGTTACAGGACCAGGTAAAACCTTTTTTCCTGCTATGTTTGGAAATGTCTTCGCCATTTGTAACAGGCAACTAGGAAGTTGAAACTTGCGGATGGCCAAAAAAGGCAGACTACAAAGGTCTAATCACTAGTATTGCTTTTGGCTTCTGTGCAGCTGATCTTTTCCCCATTACTGACTTACCATGACTTGTTCTTTGCCTCTGTGTAGAGGCAGCACAGTAGTGACATCACTAAATCCCACTCCAAATCTCTGAGGCTAGCAGGTATTGGCAGCAGTACCTTGGACTATACAGTGCATCCGGAAAGTATTTACAGGGCTTCACTTTTTCCACATTTTGTTATGTTATAGCCTTATTACAAAATGTATTAAATGTATTATTTTCCTCAAAATTCTACAAACAATACCTCATAATAACGTGAAAGAGGTTTGTTTGAAATCTTTGCAAATTTCTTAAAAATAAAAGAATGAAAAAAAATTCCATGTACATAAGTATTCAGAGCCTTTGCTCAATACTTTGTTGAAGCACCTTCGGCACCAATTACAGCCTCGACTTTGAGTATGATGCTAAAAATCACATGTACATAAGTATTTACAGCCTTTGCCATGACACTCAAAATTGAGCTCAGGTGCATTTCGTTTCCACTGATTATCCTTGAGATGTTTCTACAACTTGATTGGACTCCACCTGTGGTAAATTCAGTTAATCGGATATGATTTGGAAAGGCACACACCTGTGTATATAAGGTCACACAATTAACAGTGCATGTCAGAGCTCAAACCAAATCATGAAGTCCAAGGAATTGTCTGTAGACCAGTGTTTCTCAACTCCAGTCCTCAAGGCGCCCCAAAAGGTAATGTTTTCAGGCTCCCCATTATTTTGCATAGGTGATTTGACCAGTTTCACTGCCTTAGTAATTACACAGCCATTTTATTTGAGGAAAATCCTGAAAACATGACCTGTTGGGGCGCCTTGAGGACTGGAGTTGAGAAACACTGCTGTAGACCTTAGAGACAAGATTGTATCAAGGCACAGATCTGGGAAAGGGTACAGAAAAATTTCTGCAGCATTGAAGGTCCCAATGAGCACAGTGGCCTCCCATCTGTAAATAGAAGAAGTTTGGAATCAGCAGGACTCTTCCTACAGCGGCCTGCCCGACCAAACTGAGGATTCGGGGAAGAAGGACCTTAGTCAGCGAGGAGATCAAGAACCAGATGGTCACTCTGACAGCTCCAGCGTTTCTCTGTGGAGAGAGGAGAACCTTCCAGAAGAACAACCATCTCTGCAGCACTACCAATCAGGCTTGTATGGTAGAGTGGCCAGACGGAAACCACTCCTCAGTAAAATGCATATGACAGCCCGGCTGGAGTTTGCCAAAAGGCACCTGAACAGACTCTCAGACCATGAAAAACTGAATTCTCTGGTCTGATGAAACAAAGATTGAGCTCTTTGGCCTTAATGGCAAGCATCTTGTCTGGAGGAAACCAATACCATACCTACAGTGAAGCATGGTGGTGGCAGCAGCATCATGCTTTGGGGATGTTTTTTAGGAGCAGGTACTGGGAGGCTAGTCAGGGTCAAGGGAAAGATGAATGCTGCAATGTACAGAGACAACCTTGATGAAAACCTGCTCCAGAGCGCTCTGGACCTCCAACTGGGTAAAAGGTTCATCTTCCAACAGGACAACGACCCTAAGCACACAGCCAAGATAACAAAGGAGTGGCTACAGGACAACTCTGTGAATGTCCTTGAGTGCCCCAGCCAGAGCCCAGACTTGAACCTGATTGAACATCTCTGCAGAGATCTGAAAATGTCTGTGTACCGACACTCCCCATCCAACCTGATGGAGCTTGAGAGGTCTTGCAAAGAAGAAACTTCCCAAAAATAGGTGTGCCAAGTTTGCAGCCTCATACTCAAAAAGACTTAAGGCTGTAATTGGTGCCAGAGGTGCTTCAACAAAATATTGAGCAAAGGCTTTGAATACTTATGTACATGTGATTTATTTTTTTTTTTAATTTGGAAAGATTTCAAGCAAACTTCTTTCAGTTTGTCATTATGAGGTATTGTTTGTAGAATTTTGAAGAAAATAATGAATTTAATCCATTTTGGAATAAGACTGTAACATAACAAAATGTGGAAAAAGTGAAGCACTGTGCATACTTTCCGGATGCACTGTATAAGGCTAAGAGACTGTAAGCACAGTAGTGTCTAAGCACTCCCATACCAACAAGTGCACTGATATTCTTCAGGCTGATATCAAAATAGAGGTATTTTTTAAGGTGATGCTTGGACATCATTATCATGAGTGTTCACTATAACATAGCAAATCTTCACTTCTTGAGTTCAGGTTTACTTTTACACTCCACTTCTCCCCACTGCTGCAAGAAATAACCCCTAAAATAAGCTTAGACTTTTACCTCTCATTCTGAATCTTTAAACATTAACACTATGTTCTGTTGCATATTCACCTAGTCCCGCTGTGGGATCCTCTGATGGCATGAGGGTCACAATGAAAGCATGCTGCATGGAGATCCCTGGGCCGGAAGGGATTGCTTCACCTAGAGGTGTCCTCTATTATGTGTGTAATGGTTGTTGCAGCAGTTCAGATATGTGCTTCATTGACAAGTATTGCTGTATTAGCACAGGGTAGGGATAAATGAGGATTGGTTTGTCTTCATCACACAAGGCTGAGGGATTGAGATTGATTGCACATTACACTCAGTTCAGCTTATTTAGTTTAAATTTGATATACCTGATGTAAATAATGAAAATTTTGTTCACACAAATTTTAGATTTGCAATACTGAGCTTATTTCTGTAGGTAATGGATAAGGCAATATATTTATTTTGTTTTGTATCTGTGTGTTTTCAGCTTTGTCTATTTTATGTAAAGCTTTCCAAGTATGCATACATCTTTTTATAATTATTTATAAATGTTACTTCACATTACAGAAGCTGGCTATGTTGCCACACCAATTGCGATGGTACAGGCTGGAGTAACTATTTTAAAGGAACTAGACTCTCTTCCAAAAAGGTTTGTGTATTGTCACGGGTAATTCAAGATTAATCAGTAGCATTATTTTCTTTTACAGCACTGTGTGCCTTAACATCATTTATTACTTTTCTTATATTTAAAACAAATTCTGAATTGAGTGGAGAAACATTTATTACAGTTGGCTTTTGTCTGATTTGTGTTTAAGATTTAACAGGAGAAATTAAGCACATTAAGAGATTTTTGTTATATGAATCTTATACTGTTTGCATATGTGTGTGTATGTGTATACACACACACACACACACACACACACACACACACACACACACACACACACACACACACACACACACACACACACACTATCTCACAAAAGTGAGTACACCCCTCAGCTTTTTATATCTTTTCATGTGACACTGAAGAAATTATACTTTGCTACAATGTAAAGTAGTGGATGTACCTCTTGTATAACAGTGTGAATTTGCTGTCCACTCAAAATAATTCAACAACAAAATAACCACCACCACCAACAGCCATGTCCTGTGGTCTGATGAGACCAATATAAACTTATTTGGTTCAGATGGTGTCAAGCGTGTGTGGCGGCAACCAGGTGAGGAGTACAAAGACAAGTGTGTCTTGCCTACAGTCAAGCATGGAGGTGGGAGTGTCATGGTCTGGGGCTGCAGGAGTGCCGCCGGCACTGGGGAGCTACAGTTCACTGAGAGAACCATGAATGCCAACATGTACTTTGACATACTAAAGCAGAGCATGATCCCCCTCCCTTCGGAGACTGGGCCGCAGGTCAGTATTTCAACATGATAACGACCCCAAACACACCTCCAAGACAACCACTGCCTTGCTAAAGAAGCTCAGGATAACGGTGATGTACTGGCCAAGCATGTCTCCAGACCTAAACCCTGTTGAGAATCTGTGGGGCATCCTCAAAGCAAGGTGGAGGAGCACAAGGACTCTAACATCCACCAGCTCTGTGATGTTGTCGTGGAAGAGGACTCCAGTGGCAACCTGTAAAGCTCTGGTGAACTCCATGCCCAAGAGGGTTAAGGCAGTGCTGCAAAATAATGGTGGCCACACAAAATATTGACACTTTGGGCCCAATTTGGACATCTTCATTTAGCGGTGTACTCATTTTTGTTAGCGGTTTAGACATTAATGGCTGTGTGTTGCTATTTTGAGGGGACAGCCATTAATGTCTAAACCGCTAACAAAAGTGAGTACACCCCTAAATGAAAATGTCCAAATTGGGCACAATTATCCATTTTCCCTCCCCGAAGTCATGTGACTCGTTAGTGTTACAAGGTCTCTGGTGTGAATGGGGAGCAGGTGTGTTAAATTTGGTGTTATTGCTCTCTCTCACTCATACTGGTCACTAGGAGTTCAACATGGCACCTCATGGCAATGAACTCTGAGGATCTGAAAAAAAAGAATTGTTGCTCTACATAAAGATTCCTAGGCTATAAGAAGAATGCAAAAACCCTGAAACTGATCTGCAGCATGGTGGCCAAGACCATAGAGCAGTTTAACAGGACAGGTTCCACTCAGAACAGGCCTCACCATGGTTGACCAAAGAAGTTGAATGCATGTGCTCAACGTCCTATCCAGAGGTTGCCTTGGGAAATCGACATATGAGTGCTGCCAGCATTGCTGCAGAGGTTGAAGGATTAGGGGATCAGCCTGTCAGTGCTCAGACCATACGTCGCACACTGCATGAAATTGGTCTGCATCGCTGTCGTCCCAGAAGGAAGCCTCTTCTAAAGATGATGCACAAGAAAGCCTGCAAACCGTTTGCTGAAGACTAGCAGACTAAGGACATGGATTACAGGAACCATGTCTTGTGGTCTAATGAGACCAAGATGAACGTATTTGGTTCAGATGGTGTCACGCGTGTGTAGTGGCAACCAGGTAAGGAGTACAAAAACAAATGTGTCTTGCCTACAGTCAAACATGGTGGTGGGAGTGTCATGGTCTGGGGCTGCATGAGTTGCTGCTGGCACTGGGGAGCTACAGTTCATTGAGGGAACCATGAATGCCAACGTGTACTGTGACATACTGAAGCAGAGCATGACCCCCCTCCCTGCGAAGACTGGGCCGCAGGGTAGTATTCCAACATTATGACCCCAAACACACCTCCAAGACTAGCACTGCATTGCTAAAGAAGCCAAGGGTAAAGGTGATGGACTGGCCAAGCATGTCTCCAGACCTAAACACTATTGAACATCTGTGGGGCATTCTGAAACGAAAGATGGAGGAGTGCAAGGTCTCTAACATCCACCAGCTCTGTGATGTCATCATGGAGGAGTGGTAGAGGACTCCAGTGGCAACCTGTGAAGCTCTGGTGAACTCCATGCCCAAGAGGGTTAAGGCTGTGCTGGAAAATAATGGGGATTACATTCTAAATTCTGACACTGGGTCCCAATTTGGACATTTTCACTTAGGGGTGTACTCACTTTTGTTGCCAGCGGCTTAGATATTAATGGCTGTGTGTTGAGTTATTTTGAGGGGACGGCAAATTTACACTGTTATACAAGCTGTGCACTCACTACTTTACATTGTAGCAAAGTGTCATGTATGTATGTATGTGTGTGTGTGTATATGTGTATATATATATATATATATATCTATATATATATATAGTACAGACCAAAAGCTTGGACACACCTTCTCATTCAAAGAGTTCTCTTTATTTTCATGACTATGAAAATTGTAGATTCACACTGAAGGCATCAAAACTATGAATTAACACATGTGGAATTATCTAGATAACAAAAAAGTGTGAAACAACTGAAAATATGTCATATGTCAGGTTCTTCAAAGTAGCCACTTTTTGCTTTGATTACTGCTTTGCACACTCTTGGCATTCTCTTGATGAGCTTCAAGAGGTAGTTTTGATGCCTTCAGTGTGAATCTACAATTTTCATAGTCATGAAAATAAATTACTCTTCCACACAGGTTCGAAAACCAGACATGATATATATATATATCTATATATATATATATATATAT
>BLSH010053532.1:480036-492710 GCA_018402905.1 Glandirana rugosa | reverse complement strand
GACTTCACAAGAGCAAATATAGAGGGTTCACCACAAGGTGCAAACCATTCATAAACCTGAAGAATAGAAAAGCCAGATTACACTTTGTCAAAAAACATCTAAAAAAGCCAGACCAGTTCTGGAAAAGCATTCTTTGGACAGAAGAAGCTAAGATTAATCTGTATCAGAATGACAGGAAGACAAAAATGTGAAGAAGGCTTAGAACAACTCATGATCCAAAGCACACAAGGTCATCTTTAAAAAATGGTGGAGGCAGTGTGATGGCATGGGCATGCATGGCTTCCAGGGGCACTGGGTCCTTGCTGTTTATTGATGATGTGACAGAAGCAGCCGGGTGAATTCTGCAGTGTTTAGAGATATTCTGTCTGCCCAGATTCAGCCAAATGCAGCAAAGTTGATTGGACGGCGCTTCGCAGTACAGATGGACAATGATACAAAACACACTGCAAAAGCAACCCAGGAACTTTTGAAGGAAAATAAGTGGAATATTCTGCAATGACCGAGTCAACCACCTGATCTCAACCCAATTGAGCATGTATTTCACTTGCTGAAGGCAAAACTAGAGGCAGAAAGACCCACAAACAAAGAACAACTGAAGACAGCTGCAGTTAGAGCCTGGCAAAGCATCAGAAAGAAAGAAACCCCTTCTTTGGTAATATCCATGGCTTCCAGACTTCAGGCAGTCATTGCCACTAAAGGATTCTCAATAAAATATTAAAAGTGAAAATTTTATTTATGATTTATATTCAAGTGTCCAATTACATTTGAGCTCCTGAATGGGGGGGACTGTGTATAAAAATGGTTGCAGTTCCTAAAATATGCACTTTTATGTTCAACCCCTTGGATTAACCACCTTTTTTTTTAATGGGCACTTAAACCCCCTTCTTACCCAGACCAATTTTCAGCTTTCATCAGTGTCACTCTTTGAATAACAATTGCGTGGTCATGCAACACTGCACAGAAATGACTTTTTTCCCCCCCTACAAATAGAGCTTTCTTTTGGTGCCATTTAATCACTTTTGCTAAAAAAAAAAAAAAAGCCTGAAAATTTTGAACAAAAAAAAGTTTCATAGTTTGTTATAAAATTTTGAAAAAAGGTAATTTTTCTCCTTCATTGTTGTACGCTGATGAGGCTGCACTGATGGTTGTCACTGAAGGGCACTGATAGGTAGCACTGATAAGCAACACTGATGGGCACTGGTAGGTGATGCAGATAGGCAGCACTGATCAGTAGTACTGATGATGAGGCACTGATTGGCGTCACTGGTGGGAACTGATAGGCGTCACTGGCAGGTGGCACAGATGTGGCTCTGTGTGAGGGACCGATGTCCCTCTGACAGAAGCCGGAGATCAGTGCGAGGGGAAAAAAAAATAAAAAAAGATTACCGATCTTCTGTTTACATAACATGATAAGCTGTCATTGGCTGACAACTGATCACGTGGTAAGGGGCCAGGATCTGCCCTTTACTCCGATCTGTGATCAGCCGAGTCTCATAGATTAGGTGATCACAGAGCGCACCCCTGCAGGGACGTGCAAACAGCTCATACTCAGTAGGACGTCTATTGACGGCCTCCCGGCAATTAAGGCCCATGCTGTAGCTGTCATTTGTCTATAGCGTGGGCGGGAGGAGGTTAAAGCTTAAAGTCTGCACTTCAAATTCATTTGGATTGTTTTGTTTTAATTTTATGCCGGTGCCATACAGAGCCAAAAGTAGGAAAATTCTGCCTGTGTCCAAATATATATGGACCTAACTGTAGATATATTACCTAAGGAGTCTCCCTAGCCAATACTTTCTACTGCTTGGTGACTAGAAGATGTGGAATAAATAAATCTAACATTCCTCAAACTTTGCATAGAATGCCCATGATGTTGGTCATCCATAACCATTTTCTCTTACTGAAAGCTAATCATATTCCTAATAGAAGTATATGCTGATAGAATCTTACAAAGCAAATCTGTAAAACTAAAGTGAATGATGGACAGAGATCCTAAAGCAGGAACAAAAGCAATCTGGTAACAAGTAATGTTACGTGGTCCCAATGACGGTCTATTTAGGGTCATTAGATAATTCTTGATGTAAACGTATCTGAAGAGGAATACATTGATTGCCCTTTTTAAAATTGTTCTAAAACCTGAAGAATTTTTACCTTCATGTATTCTCCATATGTAGGTAAAAAACATTCAGTATGCAGCGCCCCCCCCCCCCAGGGCCGATCCTGGGTGGGTGCACGCAGTGTACCGCACCCAGGCGCCACAGAGGTGGGGCGCCAAAGTGCCTGAGTGCTCCTCTTGTCTGTGTCTAGTACCGGCCCGTGGACTACCCCACCATCCATGAGATCGCAAGCACTCCCCATCCCCTTTGCTACTTTAATCACACAAGATGAGAAACGTGACAGATCCGGACAAAGGGCTGGACTTTTGGAGTTAAGAAGTGGGTGGCTGGTTATTAGGCAGCGGGCTGTCCCAGCAATCAATCTCCTTTCTGTCTTTCACTTGAAAAGTCCCTCCCTTTGTCCGGACCTGTCATGCTTCGCGATTGTGTGATTAAGGTAGCAGAGGGGAGGATTGAGTGCTTGCGATCTCATGGACGGAGCAGTATAATACCGCTGGAGGGCTTTGTGATGGGGACTCTGTGATTGGGGGGGGTTCTGTGATCGGGGGGCTTAGTGACGGGGCAATCTGTGATCGGGGGGGGGGTTCTGTGATCAGGGGCTGGCTTTGTGATGGGGATCTGTGATTGGGGGGGTTCTGTGATCGGGGGGGCTTTGTGATGGGGTTCTGTGATGGGGGGGATCTGTGATATGGGGGAGGCTCTGTGATTAGGGTTAGTCTGTGATGGGAGGGCTCTGTGATTAGGGGTAGTCTGTGATGGGGGGGCTTTGTGATTGGGAAGGGGAGTTTGTGATGGGGGGGATCTATGAAGGAGAGGAGTCTGGTGGGGAGATCTGTGATTGGGGGGGCTCTGTGATGCGGGAGGGGTCTGTGATGGAGAGGAGTCTGTAATGGGGGAATATGTGAGGGGGGCACTGTGATTGAGAGGAGTCTTTGATTGGGGGCTCTGTATTGGAGAGGAGTCTGTGATGAGGGGATTCTTTGAAATACTAAATATGTTTATGTTGATTAAAATAGTTTATTTTGACTGTTATATTGTTTTTTCCCTGTTGTTTGCACTCCAAATAAGATGTGTGCATAGGAATTTGTTCATATTTTTTTCAGTCCGGCCCCTGAACAGTTTGAGGGACCGTGATCTGGCCCCCTGTTCAAAAAGTTTGATGACCCCTGGTTTAGATGGAACACTGATTGAATCAGGGTTCTGCCTATCACACGAGCCGGTCTAGGAGGAGGGACCTTGTTACAGCGCGGCTTATGGATCACCGCAGAACACAGACCCAGCTCCGTGACACAGTGGGAGATGCCTGCTGTGTGTGATCCAGGCAATGGTGAGGCTGCATTGAAGGGCAGTGAGGCTGCATTGATGAGCACCATAAAGCTTCATTTGATGGGCACGGTGAGGCTGCATTGATCTCTTGTATAATGTCTGCATTCTCTGACCATCTTCTGTAATATGTCTGCAGTCTCTGACCATCTTCTGTAGTATGTCTGCAGTCTCTGACCATCTCCTGTACCATGTCTGCAGGCTCTTTTTAACAGACTCTCTAACAGAAGCCCTCGCTGTGTCCATCAGAGAGGCCCCCTTCCAAGTCCCATTAGAGTATTCTGCTTCTCTTTCTGTAATTTGTTGTTTAGAGATCATGGTAGCATCCAAGTGTAATAGACTCCTTAAGGGAGCATCTTTGTGTTTCGAGTCGTTGCCATTGAAACATTTGTAAAGGGGAGGAGTTAGTAAGATGACCACGTCAATGTGGGGGCGCCAAAAATATTTCTGCACCTAGGCGTCTGTGACCCTAGGATCGGCCCTGCGCCCCCCTAATACTTACCCGCGCTTGATCACAATCCAGTGATGTGCAGCCGCTTTGCCAAGTCTGGAAATGCACGTAGATCAGTGATATTACCCAAAAGTGAGAGCAGGTATCTGTCAAAACCTGGTATCTGTGCCAAATGTGACAGTGGAGAAGCTGGGGGTGGGGATGTGAACAAACAAAGCATCCCCTTTTTGGTTGGAGCTCCGCTTTAAAGTAGTGCAGTGCTGAATAGCAAAAAATGCCCTGGTCATGAAAGGGGTAAAACCTGCCAGAGCTCAAGTGGTTAAGTTGAATGTCCTTCCTTAACCACAAATAAACACAGAGGTGATCAAATAGCACCAAAAGAAAGCTCTATTTGTGGGGAAAAAAGGACGTCAATTTTGTTTGGGTACAAAGTCGCACGACCGCACAGTTGTCAGTTAAAGCAACGCAGTGCAGAATTGCAAAAAGTGCTCTGGTCATAAAGGGGGAAATTCTTCCAGGGCTGAAGTGGTTAATGATCAACGGGTGTATACAGTAATAACTTTTTGCCCAGTTATTTAGAGCATTTTTAAATGTTCTTACTGGTGGCTTGTAGTGTTTCAGCCGTAGGAAATGTCCTCGGATAGTGTTCATGCTTTGATAGAAAACTTTCAGAGCTTTTGCAAAGTCTGCATCATAGCTGGCCCTGTGCACCGGAGTTCTCACTACTTCTTTGGAAGAACCTGCAGAATGTGAACTTTGAGCAGAGCTGTTGTAGCTTCTAACATCCTTCTCACAACCTAGAAAGCAAGCACATTTTAATAAAATCCAGCAAGGAAACAAAAACTTACAGTATATGCAAATATGGAAATAAACTGTATTGTAAGTACTTAGCCTGGTACGTTTTGTAAAATCTAGTGAATATATTTCCATCAAGAAGTTCAGCTACCCATTTCACTGCAATCTTGGCCAATTTGAATACATTTAACTGCTAAGGATTACTCTCACTACAATCCTTACTGCTGCATTCTGGTTATGATCCTTCTGAAAAGCCTCTTCCCACCTTTTTATTTTAATGTTGATTTAGTTCCTTTACATTCTCCTCTCCCTCCAACCTACACATACAGTCATACATTTCTTACCTGACAAATACTAAACCCCTGATGAAGGCCACACATTATACAATTTTCCTTTAGATTTACCAAAACCATATAATATGAGGTCAAACCTAAACATTTTCAATTTCTATGCAATCAGGTAGGCCCTTGCAATACATAGTTGAAGGTACATCTGAAAGAAATTAAATAAGAAAAATTGTATAATGTATGGCCAGCCTTAGGTGTATTTGCCTAATCAGCTCTAAGAAGCTTCATTTTATTCTGTACATCTGAGGTTGTCTAATATGTGGTTTGTGAGTAGTGAAGCCTTGAAAGGTGGCTACTAGCCTAAGTGGAATACATAGGCTGATATGGCTCACTTCCTTTTCATAATGCTAGCTGCCTCTGACTTACTTTGATTTGCTGTCCTGGAAGATGCAGGTTAGCTTCTTTTTACCTGCACTGTTTTACCTGCACTGTGCAAACCTGTTCTAAGACCGTTACGTTGAAATTGGAGAAAGCCAGGCAACCATCAATTTTAGAAGGTCAACAATGGCAGCTTATGTTTCTCCCAGCACAGTTTTCATTTAAATAATGCAACATTGTTTAAAATATCTGTTTCTAATTAGCGACAGAATAATGGCATCGTGGCACAGTTATAGCATTTGCATTGTGATGCGCTGGGCAGCATTTTCTAGTGCAGTCCCAATGCAAATTGTCTTTGCCTTGTTTCCTATGGTGTCAGCTCACACCACTGCGTTGCTGTAGTGTCGGTTGGGAAAAAAAAAAGTACTGCATGCAGCAGGCTGTGTTACAGAAGCCACCCATCCCAATGCTGGTGTGTAAATAAAACCTTTTGAAATGTCACTTGTGATATTTCAGTCAAATATCTCTTTATTCAAAGGTTTTTGAGGTAAGTAGTTTGATCTCAGACCACAATGATAAAATGGGTTTGTACTACTTATAAATGCAATGCAATCAGGTATAATAGGAAGAACACTAAAACACTGGAATTGTCAAAGGGTTGTTCAAAGAGCTATTCTAAGGCAGTTCAGGAACAAACAAAAAGAACAGGTTTAAAAAGGGATAGGAACAAAACCAAGGAAGGCAATATAGGAAGAGGGAGGAAACCATGGGAAGGTCATTTTGAGAGAACCGAGAACGCTCAAATAAAGGAAATTTTAGGAAGAGATGGCAAAGTTATTGTGATGCTAAGGTGCGAACAGCAGCAGAGTCACTATGAGCTCTCCAACTTGTCCATGTAGTAAAACCTAATTTTGGGTCTGTGCTATCTTCTGCTGCAAGGGTTTCCAGTACCATAACCTTGTTGAGAATCTGGGCCCACTCTAGTGTATGAGGAGGAGAATTAGACTTCCAGTGGTGGGAAATATCAACCTAAGCCACTAACAAGCAGTGTCTCAAGATGTCCTTTTTAATTTTGGAGATGGATGCAGGGATCATCAACAAAAGAGCAAACTTGGGAGTGGCCTGCACGTCAGAGATACACATGGAATTATAAGAGGCAAAACTGCCAAAACAGTGAGATCAAACAACATTCCCAACCTATGTGAAGGTAGGAGCCCTGTTCTTCCATCAACCTCCAACAAGTTGTAGGAAATAAGGGATACATACGGTTCAAATTAAGCAGTGTCCTATACCATAATGGGACAATCTTGTAGCTCTTTTTATGAAAATATAAGGGCATTGCAAGTTTATGTGTAAAAATGAAATAGTTCCTCCAGTTGTCTTCAGGGAACGAAGTGTGTAAATAATTTTCTCACTTTCAAAAGAAGGGAAGTTGCGCATTGGAAGTCTCCTCCCTCAACATGACATACAACTGAGAATCGGTATGGTTAAGGGCGTGTCTTGGAAGACAAATGTCTCTAGAGAAATAAAGTCAGATTGGGGTCAGTTCGAAGTTTGTGAATAAAGCATGTCAGTTGGGCCAAGGAGAGCAAATCCTGGCTTGCGTGAAGAGGCTGAAAGAAAGTAAGTAATGAAGGACAGACTCACGAAGGAGTCAAGTCAGGGAGAAAATGGTCTTTTTGGAATAAGAATAATATAGCAGCTGTCTGAGGACCTGGACTGAAAGGATTGTCAAAAAGAGGGGGTCAAGGGATCCTGTCGATGGGACAACCCGCAGGGTATGATAAAGAAATATGTATATGATAGAGAAGGGAGAGATTGGGCAAGGTAAGGGAAGTAGCAAGAAAGTGGTCGATGGGGAGGAGGTATCCTAGGAAAAGCCTGAAGATCTAAAGAGGAAAAATGTTACTGCAGTTGGACCACACATTTGTCCATTCTATGGCAGAAGCAGTCTGACAATCTATCCAACAAAGCCGCTTTATGGTATAGTTCAAAGTCGGGAAGGCCTAGCCCCTTGCCAATTTAGTTTTTGTAAGGGCTGCCATTCGATGATCTCTAATTCAGCGACCCGTGTAGGTAGTTGAGTACAAAAGTTCTTAAACAGAGTGCTAGGGATTGCTTTGAATATATAAAGACGTGTAAGGATATTCATTTTCAGCATATTAACTTGGCCAAACCAGGAAATATGTTTTGATTTCCAGCTTGATAAATTTTAAATATTTCAGACAGGATTCTATGTTGGTTGAGGTGATCAACAGCTGAAAGATCAGAGGGGATACGTATGCCAAGATAGGTAATGAAATCATTTTTTATTCTTAAAGGGAAATTCCTGCTGGATTTGGGCCTTCAGTGATGAGGACAGGGATATGTTCAAGATTTCTCACATGTCTGCAGCTTCTGCATGCTCTTAACTCACAATTTAATGGTCCTATCCCCGATCTCGAGGTGTTGTCTATGGTGGACGTCATGCTTGGCCAGGACCCAAAAAAAAAATTATAACCCAGTTCTACAGCTACCTTATGGCCCCAGGTGCCTCTGCCCAGTCGAACCAGCTGAAAGCTTGCTGGGTGGTGGACCTTGGCAACATCGAGAATGATGATTGGGATGAGGCACTTGCTACCTACAAACTAGCATCCCCAAGCTTTTGGATCGTCTCACCCATCTGTATATATTGCATAGATCATACATCCTTAAATACCACCCAAACTAAAGCTCTCTCTGCCTGCATTGTGACGGTCTGAACAGCACCTTTTTCCACCTCATATGGTCCTGCCTCTCCATTCAGGGATGCTGGTCACAGATTGTCAAATTTCTCCATGACCAAATGGGCTCCCCCTTGACCCTTTGTCCTATCCAATGCCTATTTCTGCAAGAAACCTTGTTCACCGCTAGAATGCAAATTGCTAAAACCTGGTTAAGAGGGGCTCCCCCCACCCTGCAGCAATGGATTAAAGCAATAAACAATGTCATCCCCTTTAAAAAGGTAATATACACACACACAGGGATTGCCCAGACAAATATAAGATCTGGGACAGGTGGCTGGAGGACCTCACCACCTGTAACGAGATGGCCGCTGCATGATATGCCATATATGCTGTATGACACAATGTGACTCCTCAAATTATTCCACTTCTCATGGAAAGACATAGCACCTCTTCATGTGCTAAATATAGTCAGCTCAGTAGTGACCGACGTGTACTTGTCAACCCTCTTTGTATCCTTCTTGTAGTGCACGTTACCTTTGTATAATGTCATATCTCCTATGTACTTATGCTCAATAAAACATTGTTTTGCAGTAAAAAAAAAATAATAAATTCTCACGTGACATTTCAATAAAGTTCAAAAAACAAAACAAAATGAATCCTCTCAGTGCACACCAGCAGCTATGCGTTCAACACGCCTGCTGATGTAAATCAGCCCTTAAAATACAAACTTTCTGTTTTATAATTACATAGTCGTAAATACACAAGCAACTTCTATCTAAATGTAAGTGTAAATGATTTGCCTATTGCATTTTGTAAAAAATAAACATGAGACAAAATAAGTAAATGTTAGAAAATATGTTAACCATTCATTTGTATAATACATGGATTTTGAGACCTTTTCTTCGTATCTGTGAATTTACAATTATAACCATACAGGTCATGTGCTATGCTGTGAATTTATATAACAGACTTAAAGTGGTTGAAAACCCTTACATCTAGCCTAAAGCGATACATAGAGATGAAACAAATCCTCCTACATACAGTATCTCACAAAAGTGAGTACACCCCTCACATTTTTGTAAATATTTTATTATATCTTTTCATGTGACAACACTGAAGAAATGACACTTTGCTACAATGTAAAGTAGTGAGTGTACAGCTTGTATAACAGTGTAAATTTGTTGTCTCCATAAAATAACAACACACAGTCATTAATGTCTAAACCACTGGCAACAAAAGTGAGTACACCCCTAATTGAAAATGTCCATATTGGACCCAAAGTGTCAATATTTTGTGTAGCCGCCATCATTTTCCAGCACTGCCTTAACCCTCTTGGGCATGGAGTTCCCCAGAGCTTCACGGGTTGCCACTGGAGTCCTCTTCCACTCCTCCATGACGATATCATGGAGCTGGTGGATGTTAGAGACCTTGCGCTCCTCCACATTCCATTTGAGGATGCCCCACAGATGCTCAATAGGGTTTAGGTCTGGAGACATGCTTGGCCAGACCATTACATTTACCCTCAGCTTCTTTAGCAAGGCAGTGTTCGTCTTGAAGGTGTGTTTGGGGTCGTTATCATGTTGGAATACTGCCCTTTGGCCCAGTTTCCAAGGGGAGGGGAGCATGCTCTGGTACCGTATGTCACAGTACATGTTGGCATTCATGGTTCTCTTAATGAACTGTAGCTCCCCAGTGCCAGCACTAATGCAGCCCCAGACCATGACATCTCACCACCATGCTTGACTATAGGCTTGTACTCCTCACCTGTTTGCGACCACTGACGCTTGACACCATCTGAACCAAATACGTTTATCTTGGTCTCATCAGACCACAGGTTCCAGCAATCCTTAGTCTGCTTGTCTTCAGCAAACTGTTTGTGGGCTTTCTTGTGCATCATCTTTAGAAGAGGCTTCCATCTGAGACGACAGCCATGCAGACAAATTTGATGCCGTTTTTGGCATATGGTCTGACCACTAACAGGCTGACCCCCCCACCCCTTTAACCTCAGCAGCAATGCTGGCAGCACTCATACGTCTATTTCCCAAAGACAACCTTTGGATATGACGCTGAGCACGTGCACTCAACCACTTTGGTCGACCATGGCGAGGCTTGTTCTGAGTGGAATCTGTCCTGTTAAACCGCTGTATGGCCTTGGCCACCGTGCTGCAGCTCAGTTTCAGGGTCTTGGCAATCTTCTTATAGCCTAGGCCATCGTTATGTAGAGCAACAATTCTTTTTTTTAGATCCTCAGAGAGTTCTTTGCCATGAGGTGCCATGTTGAACTCCCAGTGACCAGTATGAGAGAGTGAGAGCGATAACACCAAATTTAACACACCTGCTCCCCATTGACACCTGAGACCTTGTAACGCTAACAAGTCACATGACACTGGGGAGGGAAAATGGCTAATTGGGCCCAATTTGGACATTTTCACTTAGGGATGTACTCACTTTTGTTGCCAGCGGTTTAGACATTAATGGCTGTGTGTTGAGTTATTTTGAGGGGGCAGCAAATTTACACTGTTATACAAGCTGTACAGTCATGTATCAATCACAGGCTGTGTGCTGGAGTTCCCTCTCTGTCACCTCTTTTGGTGTCAGGAAAACCTGTAATAAGTGACTCGTGCAGATAGCAGAGGAATAAGGCAACAGACAGAACTGACACTTACAGTAGTGCCCTGGATTGAGACAAGTACACACTACAGAGGGATGTTCTTTGATCATATTTCATGTCAGAGGTTTACAATCACTTTATTGTTTCAGCCATGCCACAAAGTCCTGAGCTAGGCAATTTTAATATGACATTTAACAGTAATAATTCAACAGAAAATGGTAAAAATGGGCAAGCTATACTGTATATGTTGGAAAATGTAACTATATATAGTATATATACAGTATAATATATCTCAAAGACCTAAACCGCACGCAGAGACACAATATAACTAACCTTGAAATTTCCATGGTTCTGACTGTTTCAGCGACTCTTTCAGAAAGATATTCTCTTCTCTTAGGGCTCGGTTGATGTCCCTTAAAAGCTCAGTCTCTTGTTCCAATTTTAATAATTTCAAATAGAGCTCAGACACATGGCTATCTGAATCCTGAAATCCAGAAAGAGATTGGATGAAAGAGATGGATGAAATCCATCAGAAGCAGAATCATTGAGGCGCAGGAATTCGCTTCCGCGTTGGTCTGGAATGCTGAACAATCTCACTCACTAGTGAAGGTAGACACCTCACCGGTTCAGCTTGCAAGTCAGAGGAAAAGTTAATTGGTCTGATGACTTGTTATTGGTGAGTTGTCACTGGCAGCAGGATTGTTTGTCTGACATCAATCGGAAGCGGACTATACAATCCTATTGTACAATCTCCTTTAGATCAACCACCAACTATGTAATGGAATTGGAATGGAATGTCTTGCAATTGGAAACAAACTGAATTAATTGTTTAGGTTTGCCCTCATACTATATAGTTGTGGTACATTTAAAGTAGATTGTCCATTTATGGTAACCCTAAAGCTGGCTACACATTTTACAATTTTTTTTGGTTCAATTTCCTTTAGATTTATCTTCAACTATGTAGTGAAAGGGCCTGTCTGATTGTATACAATTTGAAAGTGTTTAGGTTTGACCTCATATTAAATGGTTTTGGTAAAAAAAAGGAAAAATTGTATAATGTGTAGCTTAATTTAATAGTATTACATAGTTACATAGTTGTAGTATTCGTTCAGTTTATTTTAATAGGACTTAAAGCAATATGCATAGTGCATTGTCTAAAACTGGTGCGCTATCCCTTTAAGATATAAACATATATTCATAGAATCAATATCAAAACACACAACTTCACTTCAGTATAAATTGAACTTGCACAATATAATCCTAGATAATTAGTGCAATGTCCATAAACAAGCAAACAAATGTTTAACGAAGGGTTAACATATCAAGTGCAAAAAACGAATTAAAAGTCCACATAGGTGTTTTGCTGAGTTGTAATCCACTTTAGTGTTTCAGTGCCAAATAACTTTAATAATCACTGTGTGCACACACTCTTTACCAGAAGCATAATATGTATACACAGTGCAGTAGCCCATAGTAAGCACCTAAACCAGTGATGGCGAACCTTTTTGAGCTCAAGTGCCCAAACTGCAACACAAAACCAAAATTTATTTCAAAGTGTCAACATCCATCACCATGCAGAACATCGCACATTTTCTCGCCCCTCTGCAGCTCACCACCCCCTCACCCCTCTGCTGTGGTATGGTAGTGGTGCCATAAGCAATTATTATAGTTTAATTTCCAGCTACAGTAATAAAGATGTTTTGTGAAGTTTCCCTGTAACAGAGACCTCTTAGAATTCCTGGGAAAAGTGTGCAGGGCCGATCCTGGGCGGGTGCGCGGGGTGCAGTGCACCCAGGCGCCGCAGGGAGAGGGCGCTGAACTATAAAAGTTCTCCCTTCACTCCTCTCCACTTTTTCAAAGCTGATCACAGCCAGGCAGCTTCTCGGAGGGCGGCGGCTGTGAGATGAGAAGAGCCGCTCTGTCCAGTGTATGACACTCAGAGGAGGAGGAGCGGCGATGCTACAAAGCTGCACACAGGCTGAAGCCGCTCCCCCGCGAGGAGGAGGAGAC
>BLSH010053532.1:432658-450292 GCA_018402905.1 Glandirana rugosa | reverse complement strand
GATGAATGGAACTAATAGTGCTTTATGGGTTAAAAACAAGTACTTTATTAAAACAAGCAAATATTGCACTCTCATTTTGAAGTGTGCATGCACCGGTGCACTCTCAATAAACGCAGTATACAGTCTCCTCCGATCCTCCGCTAATACGCTAGTATTCCACGGCTGATCGCACCTTCACAAACCTACACAAACGGTGACACAGCAGTGCGTAGTGACGTAATAGGAGCGCAGCGCTGTGTCACCTTTCATCCACATATTTATACTGTGATCATCTGGTGTGGAGTCACGCCTGTTCCTAGGCATCCATCAGTAGGAGGATATTGCCCCTATGAGGAATGTGCGATTTGGCCCAACGGGGTAGCACACTGAGGTGAGCGCATAGTTTGCCTGGTGGTGGTGTGTGTTCCCACTTTGAAGATTTGGGGTGCTTGCTACAGAGGATTATTCTACCATCACATATCTGCACGTGTATGGACTGATACGATTTTGTTGTTTTTGTTTATTTTATGCAATGTTTGTTTAAGGTTAATATATCACGATACTGTAGGTATCCTTTATTACCACGAGAGTATCACAAGTGAAATATTATTCTGCTACAGTGGGAAGGATTGATTTATATGCACTATGCACTTTTAGTCATTAGGTGGCATTTTTTGTGTGATAATTCATATCATAGTAGGTTTGCGCTTCACCAATTTTGTAATTGTTCACTGAGAGTATTTGGGGTACTTTATAGGTGATTGGCAGCAACCACACTTAAAAAGGTCTCCATACATAGTAGCGCAGTTTCTTTTCATATTACCATTATTAGCACATAGGGTTATATTTCTATCACTGTAGCTTGTGTTACTGTGCAATGCAATATACACTGCCAGGATCTATCAAAAGCTGAAGAGTGGTGCCCAGTGCCGGGAAGCTGCAATTCATGTATGGGAGTTGCATTATCAGAAGGGGAGAAATTTACACGAAGATGTCACCAGTGGCTCTGAATAAGCCTGGATGCTGCCATTGATGGAACAGGGCAAATGCAGAGGTTTGTTCATATTACAAGTGTCCCCCCCCACCCTCATTCAGTTCTGCTTCAGCCAACAGATCAAACCATAAATGTATCTTGTTGATGACACTGCTATATTTCACTTAACAAACAATTAGGCCACCAAACATCTCACATACCCAATCTGTATCCCTCGGTTTGTGGCTTCTTTTAGCCATCGGACTCCTAGACACTGTTGGATATGAATTTGGAAAACTATGTTCCTTCCCAGCAGTTCCAAAGGATCAATAACAATGTCTTCTTCAGTTAAAGGCCTATAAAAATATGACATTGAAGTTTTAGCTAAAGCCACAATTTTCAGCTAAATCCACCTTATATTACTGATGGTTTTCAGATGACATATTACCTTACCAGTCTGCCAAATCGAAATAAATCAAATCTAGAATTTACAAGTTTACAGTTGTGTAACCTGTCTGAGCACTTTGTGCAATCAACTAATTACAGCTACAGTTTCAGGGCCAGAAAATGTCTCAGGAACCCTCTCCATCATTTTTTTAAGCTGTGTGCAGGACACGGGTAGCAATAAACTTGTTCAGACAAATTTATGGTGTAATACTAATTTATTTATAATACTAATTATTTTGTAACATGTTGGTTTTTCCTAAAATATTTTGGATACTTAAACAGCATAACTATGACTCTTTTGCTCTCAGGCTGGAAATGTTGGGTCCAATATTGCATATTTCAGTATCTCCCGTTGCTTTCTCCATATTATAAAATACATGTAAAAATCCAAGAAGAGTGAGAAACCCTGATAGTGACCATGTCATAAAATACTCTAAATCAGTCAGTCAGAAAGTTGGACAGTTTAAACCTAAAACACCTGCCAAAAGCTGAAAGAGCATTGACTGCATTTGGCAAAATCTTTTTATTATTTTTTTTTTTTTGTTTACAAGCATTTTTTATTAGGAAGGTCAAAATTACAGGCAGTTATAGATAATCATACAAAGGACGCATTGATTAAATAGATATTGAAAAGCATTTACCAATTGTGAGCTATTGAAGAGGCACTGTTACTTTGCCCTGAATAGACGAAGTGACACTGAGGCGGATTTACTAAAGACAAGTAGGCTGTTTGTTTTGCAAGTGAAGTCTCCCTTAGCTTGAATGAATGTGATAAAATTCACTTTACAAAGAATGCTCAATCATGTGCAGGAAACAAATCTAGCTCCCTCTAGAACAAATCAGTAAAAGGTAGTTTTTGACTAATTGCTATGGGCAGTTCACTATTTTTTTTACATTTGTAAGTTTTCTGCAAATATTAAATAAAATTATTGGCAAATTTAGTGCTAAAAATCGTGTCTATTTGGGAAGCACGTGTCACTTTATGGCTTTTTTACAAGAGCATATATTTGCTGTTTACCTCATGCAAGTCAAATTAAATGCAAAAGCAGCTTGAAGGTCTTTGAAGATGGTCAAAACCAGCTTAGAAGAAGTCAGAGTCATCTAAATGTAAGATAAATGCACCTGCATACTGTATTTGTCATCTACAAAGCCCTTCAGCTGGCCATACACCAGTAAAATTTAATTCAACATTTTTTGTTTCAAGTACGTTTGTTTTTGTTTTTTAATGGTTCTTGAATGTTAAAAGCAAATTACATTTTGAAGTACCCTTTGAATGTCATTTATTAAGCCTTCACCTGAACTAAGAATTTTCGCACAAATGTTCACACATTCATTCAAAACTACTAGTGTATTGCCAGCTTTAGACCTATTTTTTGCCCTGGTTGTGATGTGATCAAAATTTAGTTCTGACTAAATAAAATAAACAATGGGTAGTATGTAGTCTTATCTCTTTAGGTTTATTCAATGGGAGGTAGACTGACAGCTCTTTACTGGTTGCTACTAGCAAGCAGCATTTCAGTTTTTTGTTTGGCTCAACCAAACAATGTACACAGATTAACTGCTTGGAGGCCCAAAGCTTTTTAAAGATTTTAATAATTGCGCACACTAACATGAATATAAAAGTACCTTCCACAGCTGGAACAGGGGGTAATATTTATCATGAGAACGGCTTCCTCTGCCCCTTCGGAATCCAGAACTTCTGTCTGTTCTTCCAGCTTCATACTATAAGCTAAAGACTGAAGCCAGATGTGAGAGGATCCTAAATGTATAACCTCTACCGGGTCCCAGAATGGATCACTTTTACGGTCAAAGTTGATGTTCCCATCCAGAAATCTCTGGTACAATTCTTCCATCAGAAACTTCCTATTGATGAACTTGGATTTTGACCACATCCATACCTCAAATCCAACAAATATGATATTATTAATGGCAGAAAATATAAAAGATGGCCTCTCTGTATGTAGACTAATCTATGAAAATGAAAGGGATGTTTAGAGGATGATAACCTCCCATGGCTTCCGCTATCATCTATATGCCGATGACACCCAAATCTATCTCTCTACCCTTCAGCTCACCCCATCAGTCTCCTCACAGATCACTGCTTTACTAACAGACATATCAGCCTGGATCTCACAGCACTTCCTCAAACTGAATCTATCCAAAACCGAGCTCATGATATTTTCTTCCCCAAGTGCCCCTTCCCTTGACTTCTTTGCTAAGATCAAGGGCACAACTATTAGTGCATCCACACATGCCAGGGTGCTAGAGGTAACCAAATCATGCCGCCTCAGCCTCCGCAACATCGCTAGAATACGCCCCTTTTTAACCAATGACACCACCAAGCTTCTAATCCACTCTCTGGTTATCTCTCTCCTCATTGGATTACCTTTGCATACATTACCCCCCTTCAGTCCATAATGAATGCTGCTGCAAGACTTATCTACCTTACCAACCGCTCAGCGTCCTCCACCCCTCTCTGCCAATCTCTCCACTGGCTTCCGCTCAACCAACGAATAAAATTCAAAGTACTAACAATAATTTACAAAGCCATCCACAACTCTGCCCCCAGCTACATCTCTAAACTAGTCTCAAAATACCAACCAAGCCGCCCTCTTCGGTCCTCCCAAGACCTCCTGCTCTCTAGCTCCCTTGTCACCTCCTCCCATGCTCGCCTCCAGGATTTCTCCAGAGCTTCTCCCATCCTTTGGAACGCCCTACCCCAATCTGTCCGACGGTCTCCTAATCTATCCATCTTTAGATGATCCCTGAAAACCTTTCTCTTTAAAGAAGCCTGTCCTGCTTCTATCTAATACATTGTTTTACTTTCTACATCAGCTCATCCCCCACAGCTATTACCTTTTGTATCAATTGACCCTACCTCTTAGATTGTAAGCTCTAATGAGCAGGGCCCTCTGATTCTTCTTGTACCAAATTGTGATGTAACTGTACTGTCTGCCTTCATTTTGTAAAGTGCTGCGCAAACTTTTGGCGCTATATAAATCCTGTATTATAATAATAATAATAATAGAGGTTTGTGTTCTATCTGTACTGCACAGTGTCAGGAAGTGTGGCAATGTGGAGTTAGGAAAAATGGTGCAATAAATAGAGGAAAATTTGAAAAATAGAAAAGTAAAGCTTGATTTTTTTTCCTTTTTGGCATTTCGCCCCAATTTTATTACATCTGCACCCTCCTGTAATAGGAGAAACAAAAGCAATAAATCTGAAATATTGATTTGGGGCCCATTCAGACAGTTGTGTGACGAGCAATAAAATAGAACCCCTTCCTGTCAGTGATTTGTGTACCTCAAGTTGTATGGTTTCTATTGCCATTGTCTATTAGACTTTTTGGATGCTGCATTTCCTAATCAAAAAAATTTGTAAAAAAAAAATAGCACCCCAACGCTTTGCATAGTAGCGGAAAAGACAGCAATGCTTTTACCGTAAAGAAGCATAAACACAAAGTATGAAAGACATTAGTAAAAATTGTACAAAAGAGTATAAGCATTATATAGAATATTGAGCAGTGTGCTGTTTTTTTTGCATGCAGCAAAATATTGATAAATATATAGTACTGATACCTGTTGGGTTTTTGTGCTGGTTACTTTTACCACAATGTCTTTCTGAAGATCATACCCTCTGGAATCCGTCAGAGCCAGATTTTTTACCTTTAGCTCAAATTTCAGATCCTGCACAAAATATAAAAATACCGTCATTCATAGGATTTGAGTTCTAAATTCACACCCATTATTTTCATCATTCCTTCTTTGTAGATCTTCAAAACTTGTGTCAGCCTTTCCCAAAGTCTGGCTGTTCATAAATGTTGTGGCATTCAGATGTATGTTATGTATGTTATACTTTTGTTAAGTTGTTCCTCAAAAAAATACAAATGAAGGGTAAAAGGTTAATATTACTTTCACCAAAGTTTTCAGTAAAGCTATAGTTAGAAGCAAATAATCTAAGAAGTTATTTGTTGTCATTGACTTCCATTGCTTACCTTGGATAACTCTTCACTCATCTGATTTACTTCAGCTACCAGGGGCATCAGTTTAATATAGTCATGAAAGACTGCCAGGACACTTGGGTCAGGTTTGCCATCTTTACTGCTTATAGCACCTGGATGAAAAGAAGAATTAATTGAACCAGAAAGGCTCATATTTAAAGCTACTCTCTTGCTATTAAAAAATAAATACATAAAAAGATCGGACTGCAAAGAAAATGTATACTCAAGGTTAGATTTTGCTGTCTGTGTCCCATTGGGGAGATTTGACTTATCTTTCTGTCCTGGAGACACAACAGGATATCTGAAAGAAATAAAGTTTTTTTTTTTCCCCTCTTTTCACGTTCTGTGACAGTGGTTACCAGAACAAATAAGAGCGGCCAATTTCCCCAGCACTGACACAGACAGAAATAAAACTTTGCTGAGTCTCTAACCCTTTCCCTCTCCAGATACAAAAAAATTATTTGTCTTTACATACAGCTTGAGAAAGAACCTTCCCACTCCAAACTCTGTTGTCTTCAAGAGATAGAATCTTCAGCATTTACCACGCTTGCAGTAGTGTTGGATGCCAGCGTCCCTCGCTGTGCTCTGTGGTTTTGTACCCCCGCCCTCATGTCACTACTGTGCCTGTAGGGACATAAGAGTCAGTGAATAAAACTGCAGGGCCCAGCAAGGGTCAAATGCACCAGACACTCCCCAAAGTGCTAGATGCAGAAGATTATCAGCATCCAGGGCCGGCTCTACCACTAGGCGGAGTAGGCGGCTGCCTAGGGCGCACTGCTGCCTAGGGCGACCGGCCGCTGTTGATCCGCCACTGTGTCACAGTGTAGTGCTCGAATGAAGAAAGGTGGTGTTAGGTGTCTTACTGACACCATCCACTGCCCTACTGGCACCGTCCACTGTCTTACTGATACTGTCCACAGCCCTGCTGACACCATCCTCTACCCTACTGACTCCATCCACTGGCCTACTGATACCAACCTCTGCCCTACTGACACCATCCACTGCCCAACTGACACCATATACATGGGCAGGGCAAAGGGGGTGGAGTCAGGGGCGGAGCCAACTGGGGCAGCAAAATGAGGCTTTGCCTAGGGTGTCCAAAATCCTTGCACCAGCCCTGTCAGCATCTACTCAAGCCAAAGGAGTTCAATGATGCAAGAGATGAGACAGGCTTGTATTAATATTAATGCTTTTTTTGCTGACTGGGTTTCTTTTTAGGTTTTATAAAATTGCATCAGAGTTTTTCTAAAGAGACTGCTGGGTGTATCTAAGACATATAAGAAGCCAAGGGCTCATTTAGCCCACCAGACTCCAGCCAGTCCAAAATCACTTAGGCTACAGTTGATGTCAAATATTTACATTTTACAGCAGCCTCTTAAATTGCTTTCTTAAAACGCCTCCAGATTGAGAAATACCAAACAGAAGGTACTGGGCATAGCTATATCAGGAAAGAAAAGTTAGTGGTGTTTAAGAAAGAGACTGAAAGCTTCTACCTAAAACCATTCCAAGGCTAATGTTAGCAAATTGGACAATTATACATGATCCCAACTCTCTGCAAAGACCTGGCCATGTATGTGCAGATGTCAGGGCAGCATCAGAAGAGAACGTGCACATGCTATGCACCAATGTACAGAACAAGTTTTTTTGCCAACTGTTTGTGTGTGCTCGTATGTTTGCGAAAACATACAAATTCATATGCATGGTAATTCACATGGGCAAGCAATGGTCATGCAGGTGCACGGGCACGCACACCTTAAACCGGTGATGGCCTATATAAAAATAGAGCTAAGCCAAGATATTGCTGAATGTTTTTCCAATGTTACCCTGCAGCCTGTGATCTTATCTGTTTTTGCCTCGGCCTGCTCCTGCACTTGTCTCTGCTCTGATTCCATGTTGTGACACAGCTTGATTCTGACCTCATCTTCATTTGCCTGCTTGTTGCAGCTCTTTTCTGCTGACTTCCTGGTGTGACCTTGACCTGTCTCCAGACCACAACTCTGCCTTCTGTCTTGCTTTCTGTCTACCTCAATTATTGATCATGGTCTGTTTCAGACCACACTTTAGTCTGTCATGGGTTCCAGTGTTTTTGCCTGCTGCTGTCCAGTCTGCTTCACAGGGGTGACCCCTCCTGCGTACTTGACCCTTGTTGATCCTCTTATATCCTCTTAACCCTTGTTGACCCTCTGTATGTGCACCTCTCTATGCCCCCTTCCTTCACTTGTTCTCCATTACAGGGGTGTTTGGATGAGAGGTGTAAGAAAAGCCCTCTTATCATCTTGGCCTCTAATCGGTACCAGTTATTTCATGATATCAGAGTGGCACCATTTGCCAGATGTAACGGCAGAAAACTACAGGCTGGGGTGGAAATGAGGTGAAGGTAGTGGGCTTATATCAATGAGAAACATGATACATATAAAGGCTGTTGCTTGGAGCTGTAGATTTGCCTGCTGCCCAACAAAGTGACAGCTTGTTGATCCACTGCTGAGATTTCTGAGCTAAGCTTTAGAAAGGGTTAAGGAAAGCAATTAGCTATCCACACAGGTAGAAAATTATATTTGTGGATTACTTCTGTACACAATTTATGTTTACATTATTGTCAAAATTTACATCGGCACAAGGAAACCATAGCTGGCTGGCTATGGAGAAACAGCTTTAAAATTGTAGCTGACTACAGAAGAGAGAAGTCATTTTCCTGTCTGCAGAAAATGCCAAGATGGCTTATATAGCAAATTTATTTCATTTTATGTAGGTGGAATTACTTTTGAAAAGACTAGCCCCCCCTATGGAAGCTCACTACTCCGCCGACTTTAAAACATTGGTTCTCCAGAATAGACTGGAAAGCTTGACAGCATATCTCTGTGGAAGAGAGGATTAGTTTAGAGATACCCAGTCGCCATGGACAACCTTTACTTGCCTGTCCCAGAAAACCAATGGTTTCTTTGTTTAGATAGCAAGATGGTGTGCTGTGATCTTCGCGCTGCAGATGGAGCAGAGTCTTCCGCCACTCCCATCCCTCTATTTCCCCTCTGATACTAATGTCCCCCCCAACTCTCTGTCCGCCACCTTTTTTCCCCATTTTCTTTTTTTCTCCTATTTTTGGTCCTCTGTTCATTCTTAACCCCCTCATACAGGGGGCAAGAGAGGCCTCTTTGAGTTTTTGTTAAATACGTTTAACTTGGGATAATAATTCATTGTGTGATGTAGTCCACGTTTATTGTAAGGTTTAAGGGGGTACAACAATGTCCATCAATTGTGATACTTTGATCCATATGATCCGGGTTGTTATTACTGCTTTTTACTATTCGGGCTGTACAAGCTGCCTGGTCTGTCAGTTGTGTTCTGTTAGAAGTTGCCCAGAAGTCCATTACTTTAGGTTGGAATATCTGGTCTTACATAATTACTGTATTGTAACACCAAAAATGTATGTCTAGAGTATGGTTGTAAGTACCGCTATTGTGATTGCACAGTGTACTAAATAAAAAACAAAAAAAAGACTAGTCCTCCAGAGGAGATATTCAGATATATCCAGAGTATGGTAGGCTGTGTCTAGGGGAGAGGGCTGCACTTCTAATGGCCTTTTTAGGAGTACAGAACTGAAAACTCTAGCAGAGATATTTCTCCAGAAAAGTCCCTGAGACACAAATGTAGTGCTTATCCGATGTTTCGGTTTTAGGGGAAGTGACACTGAGGAGCATAAATATGATTTGCACTGCTCAGCTGGAACCTGCTAATTCAGTTGTCATATCAGCACATTAGAAGAGAAATGTGGCCAAAACTTTTTCTTGTTTTTGCACTTATTTTTGCTCTCCTGTGACCCAGAGTCAGCTTATATGGCAGAGCCCTTTAGGCTCTAAAAGTATCTTGAAAATATTGTCAGGATCCACCCAGCTGCCTAATTGACAGCAGGCTCCACCTCTCAGCACATGTCTGAGAGCCAAAGCCAGCTGCTTCCGCCTCATCTCCGGCTTGGCACTCCAGTGAGTGCTGGAGGAGCAGAGCAGAGAGTGGTGACTGACAGCTACTCCTTTATCCTACAAGCTGACCAAGAACTGAGTGATCAGTGGTCATGTGATCACTTAGCTCTCAGTTTTAGAGCCAGCACAGGACAGCTGCAGCATCACACCCATGCTGCAGCATAGAGGGGAGTATGGATGGTTATTTTTTTTATAAACCCCATACTTCCCCTTTAATAAGTAGACATTGTAACCACTTCAATCAGACCAAAGTTATAATCTATAAATTACCCTGATTATGAAAGGAAGAGATGCATACCTAGTTTATCTACACTAAAACCCTCTGCTGCTGCCAGTTCAGACTGAAAGAAATCATAGTCAAACTTGCTGATGTCCTCAGAGCCACGTTCAGCTGGAAACCCAATGTAAAGATATCCACTATTTGAACCAAGAATTAGACGGTCCTGGGGACATAAGAGTTTATATTAAAGAAACTCACAGATATTTTTTACTGTAAACACAAAAACATTACACGTGTCACATGATTTCAATGAACATACTGTATGTCAAGTAACTTAATTTATTTCCTTTCCATGACATATCCAAAACTACAGTATCTCACAAAACTGAGTACACCCCTCACACACAGCCATTAATGTCTAAACCGCTGGAAACAAAAGTGAGTACACCCCTAAGTGAAAATGTCCAATTTGGGCCCAAAGTGTCAATATTTTGTGTGGCCAACATTATTTTCCAGCACTGCCTTAACCCTCTTGGACATGGAGTTCACCAGAGCTTCACAGGTTGCCACTGGAGTCCTCTTCCACTCCTCCATGACGACATCACGGAGCTGGTGGATGTTAGAGACCTTGTGCTCCTCCACCTTCCATTTGAGGATTCCCCACAGATGCTCAATAGGGTTTAGGTCTGGAGACATGCTTTTCCAGTCCATCACCTTTACCCTCAGCTTCTTTAGCAAGGCAATAGCCGTCTTGGAGGTGTGTTTGGGGTCATTATCATGTTGGAATACTGCCCTGCGGCCAAGTTTCTGAAGGGAGGGGATCATGCTTTGCTTCAGTATGTCACAGTACAAGGTTCCCTGAATGAACTGTAGCTCCCCAGTGCCAGCAGCACTCATACAGTCCCAGACTATGACACTTCCACCACCATGCTTGACTGTAAGCAAGACACACTTGTCTTTGTATTCCTCACCCAGTTGCCGCCACACACGCTTGACACCATCTGAACTAAATACGTTTATCTTGGTCTCATCAGACCACAGGACAGGACATGTCCTTAGTCTTCTTGTCTTTAGCAAACTGTTTGCGGGCTTTCTTGTGCATCATCTTTAGAAGAGGCTTCCATTTGGGAGGACAGCCATGCAGACCAATTTGATGCAGTGTGCGGTGTATGGTCTGAGCACTGACAGGCTGACCCCCCACCCCTTCAACCTCTGCAGCAATGCTGGCAGCACTCATTCGTCTATTTCCCAAAGACAACCTCTGGATATAGCACTGAGCATGTGCCCTAACTTCTTTGGTCGACCATGGCGAGGCCTGTTCTGAGTGGAACCTGTCCTGTTAAACCACTGTATGGTCTTGGCCTTCGTGCTGCAGCTCAGTTTCAGGTTCTTGGCAACTTTCTTATAGCCTAGGCCATCTTTATGTAGAGCAACAATTCTTTTTTTTTTTCAGATCCTCAGAGTTCTTTGCCATGAGGTGCAATGTTGAACTTCCAGTGACCAATATGAGGGAGTGAGAGTGATAAAACCAAATCTAATGCTCCCCATTCACACCTGAGACCTTGTAACACTAACGAGTAACATGACACCGGGTAGGGAAAATGGCTAATTGGGCCCAATATGTACATTTCATTTAGGGGTGTACTCACTTTTGTTGCCAGCAGTTTAGACATTAATGGCTGTATGTTGAGTTATTTTGAGGGGACAGCAAATTTACACTGTTATACAAGCTGTACACTCACTACTTTACATTGTAGCAAAGTGTCATTTCTTCAGTGTTGTCACATAAAAAGATATAATAAAATATTTACAAAAATGTGAGGAGTGCACTCACTTTTGTGAGATACTGTATATGAAAAATAAAAAGGATAAAAAAGTAACCTTATACCATTTATCTAATAGGAATAGGATGGCATAAACATGTCATAATTTAAACCCACAACTCCCTTCAAAGCTTACCAGGTGTTGCAGTTTAGTGTCCATGACAATAGGGACTCCATTAACAACAACTTTAGCCTTGCCATAAGGTTTTATTAACACCTTGTTTTCAAAGTTAGTGAAAGTGGCGTGCTTTGGTAAAATTCTAAGCAAGAAAAAAAGTTACATGTATGACATAGATAACCATTACATTTTAACATCACATGCACCACATACAAGAATTGACTTGCACATAATTTCATTAGACAGCAAATATGTACAATAACCTCTTTACAAGGCATCCCAAAGTCCAGACTCCAAACTTGAGATGCTGGTCAACAACAGAACTGTACAATCTCCTATAAGAACAGTACAAGCTTCTGAGCAAACAATGTTTACACTCAATTTAGCGTAGGTTGATCTGCACATTTCTGGAATGAGAAGGAAGTCTTACCAGCCTGGTTTCACGAGTCTCAGTGCAGAGAAAGTATCCGTAGGGTCTATCACTACCACCATTACCAGCCAATGTTTAAGGGATCGTGAAAGATACCGTCACCCAGCTCAGGACTCACCCAACTTTCTGGGGTTTAGCACTGCCTACACACACCATTTAGTTCAATTTTATATCACATGGGATGTTGCATCCCACTTATCTTTCAGACACTGATTCATGTCCTTTACAGAGCCAGCATGCCCAACACAGCAGAGAGCTGTCTCGTATCCCTTTCCACTTTTCTACAATGCTAAAATATTATGTATCATTTTATAGAGTACATCCATTTACTCACATGAGTACCCACCTTGCTTAAAAAATACAATCACACACATATATAATCATGTACCAAAATATCCCATGGAAATGCATGGAGAACATACAAGCTTGATGCAAATAGTTTTTAAATAGATTGGTTTAAAATAACTTATCATCAAACGAAAGCTGTAATTGTTTGCTCTATATGTTTAAAAAATTTAATAAAATGTGTGTGGGTACAGTGTTGCATGATTAATGGTCATTCAAACAGTGACAGTGCTGAAATTGAAAAATGGCCTGGGTGGGAAGAGGATGAAACATCAGCATGGTCATTATCTTAAATGCATATTTATATTGAGTTGCTTGTAAAGCAGAAATCAGTGGAAGTGCCTGCTGTGTAATCTTATTCAGCAGTCGCAATATTCTGCTTCATTAAACACATTGGGGGAGAGGAGGTGTTTTGGAGACAATGGTTCCACAATAGATCCAGGCACCCATTGTTTTCAGAGAAGGTCAGTAGAGAGAATAGTTATCAGGTTTTGACTAGCTCCTTAATACATACCCTAGTCCCCTCAAGGTAATTGCATTGGAAGGAGCCTGGCCAACATCAGATGACCCTGAAGCAAGAGAATGTAGTAAACTTTATAATATGATACCACTTTTTGCTGAACTACAATACAAGGTACATTCTCTGAATTACTAGCACATGAAGTGAAATGAAATGGTGTACACTTTCAATATCTATTCATGTGTAGGAAAACTCTATTTTTCAAAATTCCCATATGATGGGATGAAATAGACAATAGAAATAGACCACCTCCTCCACCTGGTTGCTTTCCCCTATCAATTGTCATGAAAAAGAAGATTGATATTGCATTTGAGAGCAGTGGCGGCCCATCCATTAGGGGAGCATAGGTGCCGCCCCCTAATCCATTTGTCCGGCCCCCTGAGCTACGTGCAGGGATGCTGGATGCATGGATTCCCCCAGTTGTGTGACAATAGCAAATTAATATACGCTATTTTCACACTAAATCTCCTCCCCGCCAATCAAGAAGCAGGTTGTGAGACCATTTTCCCAATTGGCCAAAATGACAGGCAATCCTATTGGACACCTAGGAGGTAGAGGGAGGAGGAGAGAGGAGAGTACAGCCGGGAAGACCAAATGACCCACTATGGATTGCTCAGCCATCCAGGACTCCAGCAGCGGCTCAGTAATCCCAGCAGCTAAGGAGGTTGCCAGTCTCGTGTGTGTGTGTGTGTGTGTGTGTCTGGGGGGGGTTGTTCCCCACATTCATTTCCCTCCCGGGGGGAGTGGAATGGCCTTGTCTCCCACTGTGGAGGGGGGTTGGCGTTGGTTTGGCGCCAGCCCCACCCGCCCCCCCAAATTATCAAGCACAAGCCGCCACTGATTGAGAGTGAAATGCCAGTTCATCTCATTTTATCCCTCTGCTGCACATGTCGAGAGAAGACACAGCTATCTGGGAAGAGTATTTCCTTATTGTCCATTTTTTCTTCTATTTTTTTTAATCACTCACTCATTTGTGTACATTTTTTTTATATATATGATTTGATTTCATTCAGTTGTATTCTAATTTATGTTTCATATGTGTAAGTTCTGTTGGTTTTCGTTTACAATATTTCTAGTTTCTAATTCATTGGTCCATTTTTATATTTAAACCTATTTTTTTTCTGTATTTTCTCTATATTCTACATTTGATTTAGAGAGTTTGTTTGTATTTGCCATTTTACCTGTTTTTTTTGTCTGTAACATTGTCTTTTTAATTTTACTTTTCGCATTTCTTACATTGTTCTCTTTTTACATTGCTTGAAATGCACTTTGACAACCCAGCAAAAAACACTCTTTAGACTACATTGCCGTAAATAACGTTATGCTTTTTTCCTGAGAAACACACTTTTCTTATTCATCATTTTATGTGGTCATGTGTCCCTGTAAAACAGGGTTTCTAAGACTTGAGAGGGGCAAGACTGGCTCTGTGTCTCTCCTCTAATTCAGCCAAAAGGTTTTCTATCTGGTGGTTAGGACTCTGTGCAGGCCAGTCAAGTTCCTCCACCCCAATCTCCCTCATTCATGTCTTTATGGACTTTGCCTTGTGCACTGGTGCACAGTCATGTTGGAATAAGGAAGGGCCATCCCCAAACTGTTCCCACAATGTTGGGAGCATGAAATTGTCCAAAATGTCTTGGTATGCTGATGTTCCCTTCACTGGAACTAAGAGGCCAAGCCCAACCCTGAAAACCAACCCCACATCATAATCCCCCCTCCACCATATGATTTGGACCAGTGCACAAAGCAAGATCCATAAAGACATGGATGAGCGAGTTTTGGATGGAGGAACTTCACTGGCCTGCACAAAGTCCTGACCTCAACCAGATAGAACACCTTTTGGCTGAATTAGAGCGGAGACTGCGAGCCAGGCCTACTCATCCAACATCAGTGCCTGACCTCACAAATGCACTTCTGGAAGAATGGCCAAACATTCCCATAGACACACTCCTAAACCTTGTGGACAGCCTTCCCAGAATAGTTGAAGCTGTTATAGCTGCAAAGGGTGGGCAAAATAAAAAGTGCAAACTGCAAACCCGAAGGGCCTGGTATGGACCTGGAGGGGACCCCATTTTTTTTTTTTTGTGTTTATTTTTTCCGTCAATTTTTTTTTTTTGTTTACATTCAGCTGTCAGCTGTCACATGAGCATGGTTGTTACCATAATATTCCTCAAATTCAATACATTATTGTATAGAATGAAAACAATCCAAAATTAGTAATTGTATTTTCTATGTATGAGAGTGCACAGGTTTGTGACGTAGTGGTATGTTTTCCTACAAAATTTGACAACCTAGGATTAAATCCCACCAATAGTATCACCTCCTAAAACCTAGCATTGTAGTCAGCAGGCATAATTATCCAATGCACATCATTTTGGTGGATTCCAGAATTTTAACTCTTCAAATGCACGCAATGGTATGTAATTATTCAATATTATGATGTGGAATTCCAAAACCCAGCTAATCAAAAATCCAGACAAAAACATGACGTGGGTTCCCTCCTCTGTCCATACCAGGCCCTTTAGGTCTGGTCTGGATTTTAAGGGGAACCCTGCATCAAAATGTAAACAAAATTGACGTGGGGTCCCCCCAAATCCATACCAGATCCTTGGGTCTAGTATGGAATTATGGAATCAGAGGGGACTCCCCACGCCAAAATTAAAAAAAAATGGAGTGGGGTCTCCCCCAAAATCCATACCAGACACTTGGGTATAGTATGGATTCGGAGGGGACCCCCCCACGCCAAATTTTTTTTAAAAATGGCATGCTGTCCCCCCAAAATCCATACCAGATCCTTATCCGAGCATGCAGCCTGGCCGGACAGGATGGGGGGGACAAGTGAGCACCCCCCCTCCTGAACTGTACCAGGCCACATGCCCTCAACATGGGGGGGTGCTTTGGGGCAGGGGTACCTTGGTTTTTAAAATATTTTATTAAGGCAGCTCCGGCGTCTCTTCTCCCCTCTCTGGTTCTTCTCCCTCTTCCTACGTCTTCTGCTCTTTTGCAGGGTCTTCTTTCTTCTAAGGGGTCTTATTTCTTCTGCTCTTTTGCCGGTTCTTGTCCCTCTCCGTGCCATCTTCTACTCTTTTGCAGGGTCTTCTCCCTCTCTGCGCCATCTTCTGCTCTTTTGCAGGGTCTTCTCCCTCTCTGTGCCGCCTTCTGCTCTTTTGCAAGGTCTTCTCTCAGCGCCGTCTTCTGCTCTTTTGCCAGGTCTTCTCCACTGTCTTCTCCCTCTGTTCTTCCAACGTTGACTCAATGTGATCTCCTGGTGTAATGCTGGTTCCGCGCTGTGCCCTTACTTATATTGGATTGGTTGGGGCCCCCCTTGTGATGTCACCACCCAGTGCATGATGGGACTGTGATGTCACAAGGGGGTGGGGCCTCTGGACGCAAATATAAGTAAGGGCAGGGCGCGGAACCAGTATTACACCAGTAGATTGCGTCGAGTCAACATCGTAAGAACAGAGGGAGAAGACAGCGGAGAAGACCCAGCAAAAGAGCAGAAGGCATCGCAGAGCGAAGACCTTGCAAAAGAGCAGAAGACGGTGCGGAGAGGGAGAAGACCCTGCAAAAGAGCAGAGGATGGCGCAGAAAGGGAGAAGACCCTGCAAAAGAGCAGAAGATGGTGCGGAGAGGGAGAAGAACCTGCAAAAGAGCAGAAGATGGCGCAGAGAGGGAGAAGAACTGGCATAAGATCCCGCAAAAGAGTAGAAGAAAGAAGATGCCAGAGGAGAGAGAAGAGCCGGAGAGACGAGAAGAGACGCCGGAGCAGCCTTAATAAAATATTTTAAAAACCCGTGTAGTGTCTTTTTTTCCCACTTTTCTTTGGATGAATGGGTTAAGGGTACAATGTACCCCATACTCACATGGGGTACGGAATCTCCCAGATTCCGATAAGCCCCCTGCCTGCAGACCCCAACAACAATCGGCCAGGGTTATCGGGAAGAGGCCCTTGTCCTCATCAACAAGGGGACAAGGTGCATTGGGGTGGGGGGTGCAGGGTTCCCCCTACCCCAAAGCACCCACCCCCCAAGTTGAGGGCATGTGACCTGGTACAGTTCAGAAGGGGGGCGCTCGCTCATTCCCTCCCTATCCTGTCTGGCCAGGCTGCATACTCGGATAAGGGTCTGGTATTTTTTTAAATTTTGGCATGGGGGAGATCCCCTCCAAATCCATACTAGACCCAAGGGTCTGGTATGAATTTTTTGGGGACCCCATATCAATTTTTTTTTTAATTTTGGCACAGGGTTCCCCTTAAAACCCATGTCAGACCCGAAGGGCCTGGTATGGACTAGGGGGGCCACGCCGTTTTTGTCTGGAATTTTGAATAGCTGGATTTTGGAATTCCACACCATATTATTATTGAATAATTACATACCATTGCATACATTTGAAGAGTAAAAATTATGGAATCAGCCAAAATGCCAATTATGCCTGCTGACTACAATGCTAGTTTTCTGGAGGTGGAATTCGAACCCAGGCCATCCTTGTTTGAAGGTAGTAGAACTTACCACTACACCACAGACTTGAGTACAATCATACATAGAAAATACAATTACTAATGTTGGATTATTTTCATTCTATACAATAATGTATTGCACTTGAAGCATTAATATTATGGTAACAACCATGCTCATGTGACAGCTGAATGTCAATAAAAAAAAATTGCTGGAAAAAAAACTGCGTGGGATTCCCCCACCCCCCCTGAGGTCCATACCAGGCCCTTCGGGTCTAGTGTAGATTCGGAGGGGACAACCCCCCCCACACCAAAAATGAGAAGTTTACATACGTTACCATACATTAATAAG
>BLSH010053532.1:387677-420248 GCA_018402905.1 Glandirana rugosa | reverse complement strand
TGATAAAAGCTTGTTATTTTCTGCTTTCAGCTCCTTAATAAGGCGCTCTGTGGGACTGGCATTGATAACCGCCTTGTTCTTAATCTTCTTTGCTCTAACACATGAGCAGAAATACAAATCAGTAAACCGATCATAAAACAGTTAATTAGTAAGGCAGTAACAGTAGAATGAGTGAGTTTGAAGTAGACAATGAGGCCACTTGACTTGCTCTTAAGCCTAGTACACACTGGCAAAATGTTGGGAGGCATCGGCCAGCTCAACAGAAACCAGCCGACATCCAGCCCGTGTGCGCTACAGTCAGTCTGACAGAAGCCGGCCGTTCGGCCGGCTTCTGTCAAAGGTGCATGACCAAAAAAGGTCTGCCAATGCCTGAGAGCGCTTACTGGAGTGTTCTAGCGGGGGGGGGCATCCCTCTGTCAGAGCACAATAGAACAGCAGGGGAGATCGCTGCACTAAAGTCAGATAGTTAGTACAGCAGCTCCTCCTGAGGTGTCAGTTTTTTTTCGTTCAGCCCTGCTGGGTTGAACGAAAAGAAAGGACTAGTGTGTATTAGGCTTTACTCAGCTTTGAATTGGTTCAAACTAACAGTAATATTGGTATGGAAAATGACAAACAGTTCAGTGATCCTAGTCCTAGAGGGTCTTGTTTGCATTCCTTGCCTGATCAAGGAGAATATTGTATCACACACAGGGCCAGATTAACATAGGAGCTATTGGAGCTGCAGCTTCAGGCCCCTACCTTAATATAGGCCCAGCTGCCCAGGAACTTCCCCCTGGCACCATGATGCCACCACTGCCCAGTGTCCATTGCTGTGAAAAATTATTGGTTGCTTGGACCGCCTAGCATCCTAGCAGCCAATCACGTGCAAGCACAGGCCCCGACAAAGGAGGAAGATGTAACTTCTTCAGCACCAGGCCCATGATGCTCTTAATCCAGCCCTGACCACACACACCCATATTTATTCGAAAAATACAATTAGTATATAAACAGCAGTCTCTAAAGTGATTTTTTTTTGACAGTGCTATATAAGGAGTTCTAAATTCCAGGAGCTGTAGGAGGTCACTCTTGCTAAGTCAGAGTAAGAAGAGCAATGTTCTTAAAATGAACCTGTCATTTTATTACAAATCTAACTAAATATGTTTTTTTTTTCCTGAAACCTTCCCAATATATTGGGTGCCTTTAGGTTCCATGTTGCCCATTCAGATAACAAGTTCTGTTGCAAAGATAACCATTTTTCATCAAGCCTGGGGATAGATCATCACTTGTAGAAAGGCATGACTGTGTGGGAGTCATGCCTTCTCTCTTTATATCCTTTGTGTTATGCTAGTCAAGTAGAGATGCTAAGCAAGAAGCAAGAACCTTGATATCCTATTTGGCAGCACTTTTGGTGTCCATTATTCTTGGGGGAGAGGCTCAGTTTATAATCATTGATAAGATGACAGGCTTGCTCTAATACAGTATTTAGCACACTGACTGAGGCTCTAAATTAAAGGGCAAAAGCACATGTGAGATGCAATTCTGTTATCAACTTCAGGTAATGTGTTTCATGCTCATCCTTCTCAAAGTTAGGTAACTTACTCTGTCCTTCACCCAATCCCCACAAACTCAAGGGATCCCCAGGGCACCACGTACATAGCAAAGGTCTACCCACACTCACATCAAATCATATGAGGCACCACACTCTGCTTATATGTGTTCTGAGAGTCAAACTCCTTTCCCACGTGCAGCAAATATACCCAGCATTACAGATGGCGGTCCTGTGTTGCTTGCAGACATGTACTTCATACTGACCCATATTCTGTGCCAACAGTTTCAATGTCAGGGACAGTTTCTTGCATACCTGGAAACTGGCCCTAGTAACCAAACTTCTACCTGTTGAGAACCTCAAAAATCAAAATCAAATTTTACATCAATGTAATACCTTTCAGCATATCTGAGTGTTGACAAAGTCTCCTCGTAGCAGATGTCTGCTGGACTCACTGCAGCAATCTATGGAAAAAACATATATAATAGGTATTAAAATTTATGTTAGCGCATTTTCAAAATGCAGCGAGGAAATATGCATACTACATTCTGGAAAGATTATACGATTAGGATGTGTAAGAAAATAAGAGATGATATCAATAAATCTGTTGCAGCATTTACTTTTCCTTCTGGAATGTATTAATAAGGAGACCCTGACCCCAGGGGCATAACGATAGGGGTTGCAGGGGTTCTCATACAAAGATAAAAATCGGCGCAAGACCAAAAATTTAAATAAAATTAGTAAAAGCAGCTATGCACTACAAGGAAAATTCTGAACCTTGAAACAGTAAATAAACAAAAAAGTGCAGCGCTAAAAAAACATTGATGATTACAAATAAGTCTTAAAACAGTTCATATAATGAGGAAGAAAGCCAGAGTAGATTCCAGTGTGCAGTCAGTGCAGGTATGACACACGATATGTGTACAAGGCGTGCAGATAGTCCCATGCAGCTGTTGCAATTGCAGGGGGCCCATGTGCCTCCCTTGTACACCTGAAAAGAAGGGATGGCAGGGGTGGCATTTAGAGGAACCAATCTCCTCCATTTTCCTCTATCCAATTTATTTGTCTTCTGCTGTTCCCAGCTGCTGTCTTCCCCTCTCCTCTCTCCTGCCAGCTGCTGTAGAAGATGTGTCATGATGGAGAGATGGGAATGGGTCGGTAAATTTGTCATTTACCGGCTCCTTCCTTTTCTGAATGAACAGAGTCAGTGATTGGTACCAATTGGTTCATTCATAACTGAAGCATAGTAGACTGTTTTACTATACTTCCGTTTCTGAATGAATGCGAGGCTTGGTGCACAGCTATTCCTGTCCATTCATTCTGTGCAGCGGAGGTTACACAGATGGAAATTGAGAGCTGAGGTTTGTTTAGACCCCTGATATCTCATCAAAGCTCCCCAACCGAGCTCCTAAAAAAAATGTAAAAATAAAATTGTAAAAGAAATAAAATGAAATGGTAAAAAAAAAATAATAAAATTAAAATAAAAATTAAAAACTACTGACACCAGTAAGGAAACTATCAGGATTGCAAAGGTTGCAATTGTGACTGGGCCCTGGCATTTTACCACCATGGGGAGGCCCGAAGATGGCAGAAAGGGGGCCTGCTGCAGAACTTGTGAAAGGGCCACGCTGTGGTACCGTAATAAAGGGACCCGCGATAGGAGTAAAGAGCCCCAGGATCAGTGGGAAGAGGGAAGGGCCCTGGCCAGGGGTCAGGGAGGCCCTTCATAATTTCAGGGGGGCCCTGAAGGTTCTAATTATGCCTCTGCCTGACCCTGTCACCAACCTAAAAATTGCTGGTAAAAGCACACAAAAGTCAAGTATTTGAAATGCTTACCTGTCACATTTCCTGTTTTATAAACATTTTTATTGACTTGCAATACGTCTATGAACTTGATAGGGATTTGCAAAAAAGTTGGGAGAAGTTCCCAGAAAGTCGGTATTCAGTTACCCCAGGCAGTATTCTATCAAAAAAGGTTATCTTTATTAAACTCAAGTTTAGTTTAGTTACAAAATTAAGTACACATAACTAATAAACTGGTGGAGGTTTATTGGTTATTTGTACTTGCTTTTGTAACAAAATTTTGAGTCCAATAAAGATAACCTTTTTTATAGCATACTGTCTGGGGTCACTGAATACCGCCTTTCTGGGAACTTCTCCCAACTTTTTTGCATATCTTGTTTCTTTTTTGGTATGTTGAGCCACACACATTTTTGTGGAATGACAGATGCAATATAAGTCCTCTGGGGATTCCCCTACACCAGGGCGAGTGACCTAAACCTTTCTTTGCAGCCAAACTTTCTAGGGAATTTGACTACTTCAGGAAGAGTCAATGCACTGAGCACACCCCCCGTTGAGTTTCAATTATGTGCAAGGGATATTTAAAAAACAGCTAGCAAAAGATTGTGCATTCAAAGTGAGCATATTATACACAACATTACTTTAGTAAATCAACCCAATAAATACAACAAAATACGCTTGGAAAAATAAGAAAGTCATATGAGTTAATTTACAGAAGAAAAAAGTTAAACACTGAATCTTTAATTAAATGTGTGCTCAAAAAAGCTTAAACACACCATGCAATTCCTCAGATGTGAAGGAATGCTAAAGCTCTAATTATACAAATACTAGTATTGGAAAATGTATATTGTAACCTACATTTCTATCACACTGTATTACACTTAAAGTAAAATAATAGACAAAAAATATTGGCTGGTATGACAAGAACTCTAAATTTCAAAAAAGTTAACTTCAGTTAGCTAAGATCCTTAATGCACAACACTCAATGGGACCAAATATTTGCAACAACGAACACACAAGGCAAGTGGAAGTTTTTAAAGATGAATTAAACAAGTGCATTAATCACTGTATTCCACTGAGTAGGAAGCATAAAAGAACAAAATTAACTGACTTCTACCATAAAAATACAAAGTATAAGGGACACCATCAGCATTCCAGATTTACAAGGAATGCAACAGGAAATGCAAGAAAGCAATTGGTCAGCTAAAGTAGAATATGGGAAACACCTTGCTACATCAGGTAAAAAACACCCAGTAACATGATTATTAAAGAACAGATAGACTCCATAATGTACGAACATGGCAAGCTGGACACAAATGACTGGTAAAAGGCAGATTAAATATTTTTTCTCTTCCATTTGTACAGGTGAATAAAAAATGATGCTTCATAAAAGGTATTGTACCTTTGTGGCTTACTGAAAACCAGGTGCAAAAAAAGACTAGATAAACCTAATGTAAACAAATCACCAGGTCCAGATAGCTTACACCCACAAGTCCTTAGGGAGCTTAGCTTAGTTATAGCAAAGCCACTATTTTTAATTTTTAAAGACACCTTACTGACTGGAAAGGTACCAACTGATTGGCATAGTGCAAATGCTGTACTAATTTACAAAAAGGATCAAGATGTATACCAGGAAACTACAGACCAGTCAGCCCAACATCAATAGTATGTATAGAATTTTCCATGTAATAAAGGTATTATGTGATAACCAGCATGGATTTATGAAAGACCATTCTTGTCAGAACAACCTTTTATCATTCTACGAGGAAGAATGGACATCCAATGGATATAGTTTTTAGATAATGCTAAGGCATTTGATACTATACCTCATAAATGTTTAATCTATAAAATAATGTCTGTTGGAGTTGATGAATTGATGTGTACATGGATAGGAAACTGGTTAAATGCATACTTCCTCTATTTCCGCAACCTAGCGGACAGATATCCCCCTGCTCCTAGGCGAGCTGAAGGCCTCACTCTTTCCTCTCTCTTTTTTCTCTCCTTTCCTTTCTTGCTGTTCCTCCTGCTCTCTTTTTTCACCCCCCTTTCCTTCTTTCTCTTCTCCAAGTACCCAGGACGTATGGTCCTGGTCACTCGTTTAATGTTTTATGTATCTTACTCACTATTTGGAATGCTGCACACCTTAAGATGGCACTTCTACCTAGATTACGTGCTTCCTTTGGAGGGCTGTTCTTCCCTGAAAACCCACCTACTCTGGTATACTGTTAAAATTTCAGAAGTTGTGTACCTTAGTACTGTGTGAAATACTTTATTATCCTCCTTTATGTATATCTATGGATGATGTAAAATTTATGTAACGTTGACCTATTCAAACTTTTGGTATGTTCTGCTCTCTGCTTTTAATACCAATAAAATCTTTGAACATGAAACAATTGAGTACTGTCAAGCAATTGAGCACTGTACTGAACAAGAATAAAACTGGTTGCATGAACAGGTACAGAGAGCAGTGATAAATTACTCATTCTCTGAATGGTCTAAAGTTGTGAGTGTTGTGTCCCAGGGTTCTGTGTTGGAGCCAATGCTGTTCAATGTGTTCTTAATGATATAGAGAATACAGGAAGATTTTAATAAAATAGAGGGTTGGGTAGCTGCGTGGCAGACAAGGTTCAATATTGAGAAAGTTATGCACTTGGGTGCCAAAAATTCCCACGCAAAATTCACCATAGGAGGGGCTCCTCTGGGAGAATCAGTGATGGAAAAAGGATCTGGGGCTGCTTGTAGATCACAGACTTAAAAATAATAGCATGCAACATCACACTGCCACTAACAAAGCCATCAAAATACTGCCATGTATTAAAAAGGGCATACAAACAGTAGATAAATCAATAATTCTAGCCTTTTACTAAACACTGGGTCAGCCTCATCTTGAATATACAGACTCCAATAACTGAGATAAACTGTTTACTCTAAAGCCCCCGAAGAGGGCACGTGACTACGATTTGAGATTAGAAGAAAGGAGGTTTAACCTTAGATTGAGAAAGAGGTTCTTTACTGTTACAGCAGTAAAATGTGGAATTTCCTTCTTCAATAAGTGGTACTTGCTGAGAGTGTTGACAACTTCAAAAACCTTTAGATGTCTTCCTCAGGAGGCAGAATATACAAGACTTCATGTTTTAAAAAAAAGAATATATATAGTGCTATTGAAATTGTTAGAAGGTAAAAAATCACTCATGCATACAAACACATAAGCTGGATGGACCTGTCCTTTTTAACCTTACAGACTATATAAAGGATGTTAGACCAACATGTAAGTACAAAGGAGGTTATAATATACCATGACAGTTCTACTGTTTCCTCCTAAAGCAGACTGTAGAAGTTTTGTCAGAACAGAATCTCTATATGGAATGTGAAGAACTTTCTTTCCCATGGCAGCCTCTGCAAGCGCACTGAAATAGATAATTGACAGATTATCAGAATAATTTTAATGATGGTGACATAAAAAAAAAGAAAAATTTTATTTATATATATATATATATATATATATATATATATATATAGTGTAAATAACATTATGTTTTTCTGACCAATGGAGTGTTGAGACACTTGACATAGACACTCAGAAAAACGCTCCAAACAACAGTGTGCAGAAGACTCAGGACCCAGCAATTAAACAGGGCATTTATTTTAGTTAATAAAATCAAATTGAGGTATTAGCTAGAGTTTACTAAAAAGCAGGGAAGCAGCAGTTCAGTATGCTATCTGAGTGCCGGCAGCAATTGGCAATCCAGGTATAACTCATGCATACTTACAATGGTCCAAGCTAGACCAATGTAAGTACAATAATCATACCTGCATGTCAGCTTTAACATTACATGCAATGCATATATTATTTTACTGGCTTCCTGAGCAATAATAACCTGATGACATTTCCCAAAGTGGTCAAACTGAGGTTAACGCAAGCTCCTTCCTTAAGACGATCCCCTTCAGATCCAGATGATTTTTGTCTCTCACTGCCTGCAAGATCCACCAAGTGTATAGTTGATTGTTTAGTAATATCATCTTCCAGGAATATCTGAAAAAACAAACCAAGAACTTTTTTACATTTAAAAGAGGATTTTGACCTCCTTACCCTTCTTTTGATTGTTTCTCCATACATTTTTTTACTCCAAGATTGTATAGTAATTGAAAAATGCTCTTTCTGCAGGGACCCCAGGCGGGTCACTGCCTCGCTTTCGTTTGTACCTGCTTTTTGTATACCAATAAAATCTTCAAAAAAAAAAAAAAAAAAGAGGATTTAAGATATATGGCCCCTAATTCTTAAAAAAGTAAAACTACAGCCTAAAAAAATCATATAGATACATAAATTATGTGATTTTCCTTCCTTTCACCATGGGTGAAACAATAACTGTTGATTTATATCCAGGTGGTTTTCTGCTCCCTCTACCAGTGGCTCTTCCGCTTCTCTTCTACCAAAAAATTCAATTTTGGTCTCATCTGATCAGAGCACCTTCCTCCACATGTTTGCTGTGTCCCCCTCATGGCTTCTCACAAACGGCAAATGGGACTTCTTATGGCTTTCTTTCAACAATGGCTTTCTTCTTGCCACTCTTCTATAAAGGCCAGATTTGTGGGGTGCACAACTAATAGTTGTCCTGTGGACAGATTCTCCCACCTGAGCTGTGGATCTCTGCAGCTCCTCCAGAGTTACCATGGGCATTTTGGCTGTTTCTCTGATTAACGCTCTCCTTGCCTCTCAGTTTAGGTGGATGGCCATGTCTTAGTAGGTTTGCATTTGTGCCATACTCTTTACATTTTTGGATGATGGATTTAACAGTGCTCTATGAGATGTTCAAAGCTTGGGATATTTTTTATAACCTAGCCATGCTTTAAACTTCTCCACAACTCTATCCCTGACCTGTCTGGTGTGTTCCTTGGCCTTCATGATGCTGTTTGTTCACTAAGGTTCTCTAACAAACCTCTGAGGGCTTCACAGAACAGCTGTATTTTATACAGAGATTACACTACACACAGCTGGACTCTATTTACTAATCAGGTGACTTCTGAAGGCAATTTATTCCACTAGATTTTCGTTAGGGGTATCAGAGTAAAGGGAGTTGAATACAAATGCACGCCACACTTTTCGCATATTTATTTGTAAAACATTTTGAAAACCATTTATAATTTTCCTTCCACTTCACAATATGTGCCACTTTGTGTTGGTCTATCACATAATACCCCAATAAAATACATTTACGTTTTTGGTTGTAACACGACAAAATGTGGAAGATTTCAATGGGGTATGAATACTTTTTCAAGGCATGGTAAGTCTACAGAATTACTCTATAATTCCTCTTCTTTCTCGCTACACCACACACAGAAAAGGATTGCTGTTTTTCCCACACAATTAACCCTAAAAAAAATCAATACAGAAATGGTACTGCCACCCTTTAAACCAATGCTCATCATATCCTCACAAAGCATATTGTTATACAATTAAAGTTTCTTGTCCTAAAACATTACAATGTAATGGAGAAATATATGTTATTACAGTTTATGATTCTCTTGAATTTTTTTTTTCTAAAATGAAACATAAAAAAACCTATCCCTTTTATTTTTTTTAAATTGTTTTATTCTGATTACCTTTTTAAAAGTCAAAACCAAGGAAGGAAACAAAATAGGCTTGCTATGCTAACAAACAACTACCACACATATAGTGTATAGTAACTAACCAGAATCTCATATTTTGTTTTAAAAAAGTGCTTAGAATATATAAAAAACATTCATAAATTGATCTAATATTGAAGTAAGGCTTATCCTTTACAGAACGTCTACTTATTACAACATCATGGAAGCTAAAGTATACTGGAAACCAAAAAAATAAATTCCCCAAATTTGCCAGGTCACCCAAAACTTAACCCCCGCTTTCCCATCACATTACAACATTTACTTTAAATCTTGATGTAATTCGTACATGTTGCACCAGACAATGCAGATTATTTGCAGCAGTAAGCGAGATGTACCTGCTTGAAGTGAATGGTGATGACCATATGGGAGCGGCTGCTGCTGGAGTTCATACTGGTTGAAGCTGTTGTTCTTGTTTTCTTCCCTTGTTCCATCAACCTTTCAATTTGTACATAGCTTTCACAAGGCACCAGTTTTAGACCATCAACATAAAACCCTTGATGCTGGTCTTCTCGCACCTTTAGGCCACCTGCTTTCTTGGTTTTAGACAGTAAATCTGTAACCTAATCAATGAATTAGTAAACATTCTTGTTAATGAGCAGATTATCAGGATTAGTAATACTTGGGAGTAAAGGGTTAACAGTAGAACATTCTTACCTATGTTGCCTATAGTAATGTGATTGATCAATGCATATTTTTTTTATAGACCAATAGTTCTAGTTCATAATAGCAGGCATGCAGGGCCGCCATCAGGGGGGTACAGGGAGTACTCCTGTATGGGGCCCGAGTGTCTCAAGGGGCCCGTTGTCTGGCCCCCCGCTCCCCTTGCATGAAAAAAGCTGTCACCTGCGATGTGAGCTGAGGCAGAGGGGGGCACCGGGACAACCCATACTAATGTCCCCAGGCTGCTGCAGTGAAGGATGAGGGTGGGCGAAGGCAGAGAGCAGACAGGGGGCCGCGATCTGTACAATTAAAAAAAATTTCCCCAGCCCAGCAGCCTCTTTCCTCACTTTTGGGTGCCGGGCAGTGTGCAGTATTTTCTTTTAATTGTACAGATCGCGGCGCCCAGTCTGCTCTCTGCCTCCGCCCACCCTCATCCTTCACTGCAGCAGCCTGGGGACATCAGTATGGGCTGTCCCCCCTCCCCATAGCACCCCCCTCTGCCTCAGCATGGTGAGCTGGTGAGTGTTTTTTGCATGTGAGGGGAGGGGAGGTGGGCCCGGTGCTGGGCCCCAGCAGCCCAGACCCCTGGCCCCAGGACCAGTAGCCAGGGCCCAGCAGCCAGATCCCCAGCCCCAGGACCAATAGCTGGTGCCCAGCAGCCCAGACCCCCGGCCCCAGGACCAGTAGCCAGGGCCCAGCAGCCAGATCCCCAGCCCCAGGACCAATAGCTGGTGCCCAGCAGCCCAGACCCCTGGCCCCAGGACCAGTAGCCAGGGCCCAGCAGCCAGACCCATGGCCCCAGGAATGGTGGATAGTCTGTGGGAGCCTTGGGAGTCAGTCAAGGGATAGGAGGGTCACTACCAGAGAGCAGGTCGACGGTACCTGGAGAAGATGGGCTGGGAATTGTAGTCTGTTAAAGGCCTGGTTAGCACTAAAAGTACTTTGCTGCACATTCAGGGGCCTGTGATCCCTGGCCTATAATGGGTGTTCCTGAGGTCCTGCTGAAACAGGGTAGGCCTCGACACATGCTAACCGCAGTGAAGAGAAAGGTATAGAGAAGCCTGATAAATTTCCCTTCAGGCTGGAAACTAAGTTCTGAGCTGGAGAGAAGCAAAGAAGTGTAAAGCTGTGAGTTCTGTGTAGCGAGAGAACTGTAAGGGCCCTTTCACACCAAGGCGTTTTTCAGGCCCTTTTGTGCAAAAAAGAGCGTCTTAAAAACACCCCCAATACACCCCAGTGTGAAAGCCAGAGTGCTTTCACACTGGGGCGGTGCGCTTGCGGGACAGAAAAAAAAGTCCTGCAAGCAGCATCTTTACAACGGTGTGGGAGCGGTGTATTCACCTATTCTCCTATACCGCCCTTGCCCATTGAAAACAATGGGGCAGCGCTCCCAAAGCGCCTGAACACTGCTTTGGGAGCGCTGCAAACCGGCACTTTTAAACCCTGTTTAACCTGTTGTGGGGGGGTTAAAAGCGCACCACCGCCACCTGAATAGCGGCGCAATAGCGACGCTATAACGAGCGGTAAAATGCTGCTAATTAGCACCTTTTACCGCTAACGCTCGGGCGGCTCCGGTGTGAAGGGAGCCTTAGAGTAGTGGTCAGCAAGTGAAGTGCTGGAGAGTTGAGAGGAGCAACAATCTGCAGAGGGAGAGTCTGCAGTGAAGGGTGCATATACATGCTTGCATATGGGATCTTTGTACCATAATTCTTGGGCATCCAACAGTCATCTCTTATCCCCATCCAAGTTATTTCCCCAAATAAAACAACAAAAACAAGAACTGACCTGGTCAGTGTCTCTGGATGTGTGACATATGGTGTGATTGAGGTCAGCTATCAGGTGAACCACTACTACCAGCCACTCTCAAGGGAGCACATGGCTACATTTATTAGGAATGAAATAGCTACCTTTCCTAGAAATGTGTCTCTAACCTGCAAAGCATTAAGGCTTAGTCTCTTGATCTCTATTGGAGGGGAAGATCAGTTGATCTGAAATCTAATCCTATTACCCATCAAAGACCATTTTTTTTAAAGAAAAAGAAAAAACAGTAGTTATTGTACCAAAATCATTCCAAGGAAATACCGCTGAGAGCGACAGTTACCTGTTCATTGTATATTTCCAGCATGCTGAATGTTGCCTGCAAAAAAAAAAAAAACAGTACAATATCCATTATTACATAAAGGTATTATATTGTGGAAAGTGCTTTATATTATCTGGGTTCACAAGTGAATAGTGTTATATAACATAGTGAACAGAAAACATATAATGCTATATTTTCCAAAACGTTCATGCTACAATTTCTAAATAATAAGAGCTGCACATGGAAGCTTCCTTTTCTGTGTCCTGGATGGTTTTCACAAACCCAAATTATGTAGGGCATTGAGAAAGATTGATAGTAAGTAACATCAAACTTACTTGCACAGCCATACACGTGAGTATTAACCACTAAACCACTAATGATTTTTCAAATGGTATTGGCCACCTTCCCCGCACACACACACTTGTCCATGCTGGGTGCTCCTTTCACCATAGCAGTCAGGTCCAAGACCCCATAGCAGTCAAATGGGATGTTATGCTTGTAGTCGTTGATCTAATTTAGGCCTGCATTATCATGGCAACAGTTACATGAAGGAGTCAAAATGTCTGAAGTAACTGCAAAAATAGAATCAAGATGATTCTTAACCTTGCCATACAATAGTAGATTTTCGAATGAACGTTCATACAAATGTTTGAAAATTCCCAGTACATTTGATGACTTAATAAATGTTGTTTAAATGTACTAAATTTAATTTCCAAAAACTGTGCGTAATAATCCCCACACCAGGTGAAAATAATGTTCTGTACTTTGACAGATGTTCTTCCAGTAGTACACCAACTCACACCACCATAAAAAATGCACACTCTAGTGACCTCTTAATAAAAGTCAATAGGTGCTGCAGGATTGTCCTTATACACCAGGGGTATGCAATTAGCGGCCCTCCAGCTGTTGCAAAACTACAAGTCCCATCATGCCTCTGCCTCTGGGTGTCATGCTTGTGGCTGTCAGAGCCTTGCTATGCCTCATGGGACTTGTAGTTCTGCAACAGCTGGAGGTCCACTAATTGCATATCCCTGTTATACACCTTCAAATCAATCACACCATTCCTCAGTAGATTTCCTGAGATATCATCCTATCATTTTTTAATTGCTCCAAGAACACCACAACATCAGACCACCAAAAAGAAGTAATATTTTATTAAACCGGATATATTGTATAAAAGAATTCCACTCGCTTACAGAGGCACCTATCCTCGGCACCAATGTAAACAGCCTTGTCAGGAAATTGCACCGCTGTGTCTTTGACTTGGAATCAGCGTGCCTTCCAAACAATGAATGTTTGGACCAGATGTGACGTCAGAACAGACCCAGAAGTGACGGCATGCATGGACCCTCAACCAGTTTCACCAGCTGGAGGCTTCCTCAAGACACGGTTATTGTCTGGATCCCTGCAGAGCCTGAATCTGCTCTGTGATGTCAGCTTTAGCCCGCTGTCGGCTGATCTGGGTCACAGGAGTGCAGAACTACGTGCACTCCTGTGATCCACAGGAGAAGTATGGCCAAAAGAGCTTTGGCCATACTTCTCCTTTGAACTTGCTAAATTGAAAATAAGCGCAGCAGGGAGAGAGGGAGTGGGGAGGGAGTTAAAAGGCAACATTTTATTTTTTTATTGCAAAAGTGGAATTACCCTTTAAGTTGAGGAGAGCTAGACAACTAACATTTTCATCAGTAGGCCAGCATTGACGGCTCCCTATACTTGGGTGAGGAGAGTCTGCTCAAGTCCATTGCGCCCCTACAGAGTTTTACTTGGAATTCCATGCTGTATTTGTCCTTTAATATATTTGACTGGTCAAACATTATTACGCTATGTAGCACTTTTGTTTCCATATGAGGGTCTATGCATATTACCATCTTGGATCTCTGGTGTGAAGCATTGGTATGGGGGTTCCCCTCTGAGTGATGGTATCACGCTATCAGTCAAAAGCTGAACTTAATCCCTGAAGGGTGCCTACTCAGGAGCTGGGGAGCCATATCCATGAACACCAACTTGACGTCTATGAGGTCCTAAAGTGGCCACTGTTTGCTACGCTTGTATCCACATTGATTCTGGTAAGAGTACCCATTTCGTTCAGGTGGTCCATAACACTGCATGCGGTAAGAGTACCCATTTCGTTCAGGTGGTCCATAACACTGCATGCGGGTGGAAGTCACTTTTTTGGTCTTGCCAGAAAACTGCGTCATGTAATCCCAAAGAGAAAGAGTGAATGCATGGGCAGTTATTGACTTTGGACATTTTATATGCACCTTATCAGCACTGTGTATGCACTTTAATAATATATGTGAAGAAGAACGATTATTGCATATAACACTCAAACTTTGGACACTCTACTGCACTTTATTGTATAACTGAGTTTATTATATCACAAATTATTTGCTTTTGTTGTAATTCACAGTTCTAAAATGTCAATTATCTGATGGGTCAAAACCACCAGGCATCTCATTTATAGCGCTGCACTTTATTTTGAGGCTCCCTATACTTACCTTATGACAGAGTCACTTTGCCATATCTTATTATTCATATTTCACTGATGGAAAGACATTTTTAAACACACTTGAACATCGCCCTTTTTTTTGCATTATGTCTGTCACTGTTGAGATTACTGACCTGATAACGTCTGTTATTGTCTTGGTTACTTTCAATTGCTCTGAACAACTCCTCACAGACGACTGGAATGATGCCTCGATTTGCTCCATAGCCAATCATGGAGTAGCTTTTTCCAGAACCCGTCTGCCCATAGGCAAGAAGTGTGGCATTATAGCCTTGCCAGGCATTATTTAATACACTCTGGCCAAGATCAGAGAATACAATTTTCTAGGAAAGGAGAATAATTACATTTCAGAAACCTAAACTTTAATTCAGATTCATTTTACACAGGCAACTTATGCAATATAATTAATATTTTTACACGTATACTGATGTCAATATATGTTCACGTTTTATATTGTACATACAGTGCCTTAAAAAGTATCTATACCCCTTGAAATTTTCCACATTTTGTCATGTTACAACCAAAAATGTAAATGTGTTTTATTGGGATTTTATGTCATAGACCAACACAAAGTGGCGCATAATTGTGAAGTGGAAGGAAAATGATAAATGGTTTTCAAAATGTTTTACAAATAAATATCTGAAAAGTGGGGTGTGCATTTGTACTCAGCCCCCTTTACTCGGATACCCCTAACTAAAATATAGTGTAACCAATTGCCTTCAGAAGTCACCTAATTAGTAAATAGAGTCCACCTGTGTGCAATTTAATCTCAGTATAAATACAGCTGTTCTATGAAGCCCTCAGGGGTTTGTTAGAGAACCTTAGTGAACAAACAGCATCATGAAGGCCAAGGAACACACCTGACAGGTCAAGGATAAAGTTGTAGAGAAGTATAAAGCAGGGTTAGGTTATAACAAATATCCCAAGCTTTGAACATCTCACAGAGCACTATTAATAAAATCAGGTGTACTGCGCAGTCAGTAAACAAACCATATATTCACACATTGAAAATAAATGATATAAAGTGACTCCGTGCCTGAACAAGTGCCAAAATGTAGTATAAAGTGCATCCACAAAAAGTGCACACATCAAAAGTGACTTTAGTACATAAATAGTGCAATAAGTGCCAGATATTGAATCTGACACCTCCCCACAACAGAGGCTAAGAGGATACTAGGAGCTAAGAGAAGGACGCCCCCTAGGGGGAGGACTGTACAACTTAGCTAGCTGTGTTCTAGCTGAAGGCACATGCACTGTGTCTTAGAGGTGAGAGTTCTGAGAGCACAGTTTGGATAGCACCGTTACGAGAGTCCCCCCGGTGGTAGTCTTGAATACCCACCAGATTGACTCATCAATGTTTGTTGCACCAAGTTTAGCACTTTATAAAGGAGTTTTGGAGCACTGATTTAAGCAGGGAGACACCTGTTGCTACTATATGGAATTGTGAGCTATTAAAGCATTTATAAAGCTATTTATGGACTTGTTATATTCTCCACATGTTATAATATATTTATGATATTTATTCAATATCTGGCACTTATTGCACTAAAGTCACTTTTGATGTGTGCACTTTTTGTGGATGCACTTTATACTACATTTTGGCACTTGTTCAGGCACTGAGTCACTTTATATCATTTATTTTCACCTGTGAGAATATATAGTTTGTTTACTGACTGCGCAGTACACCTGATTTTATTATTATTGTCGTACTACTGTGATTAGTATTAGTATTGCAGCAGCCGGTTTATGCACTTATTATCATCATTTATTTGTATCCATTTTTTTTTAGTATATTTGGTAGCACAGGGGATTTACACTTATCATCTCACAGAGCACTGTTCAATCCATCATCCAAAAATGGAAAGAGTATTGCATAACTGCAAACCTACCAAGACATGGCCGTTCCACCTAAACTGACAGACCGAGCAAAGAGAGCCTTAATCAGAGAAATAGCCAAGAGGCCCATGGTAACTCTGGAGGAGCTGCAGAGATACACAGCTCAGGTGGGAGAATCTGTCCACAGGACAGCTATTAGTCGTGCACTCCACAAATCTGGCCTTTATGAAGTAGTGGTTAGAAGAAAGCCATTGTTGAAAGAAAGCCATAAAAAGTCCTGTTTGCTGTTTGTGAAAAGCCATGTGGCACAGCAAACTTGTGGAAGAAGGTGCTCTAGTCAGATGAGACCAAAGTGGAACTTTTTGGTCTAAAAGCAAAATGCTAAGTGTGGCGTAAAACTAACACTGCACATCACCCTGAACACACCATACCCACTGTGAAACATGGTGGTGACAGCATCATGCTGTGGGGATGCTTTTCTTCAGCAGGGGCAGGGAAGCTGTCAGACTTGATGGGAAGATGGATGGAGCCAAATACAGGGTAATTTTAGAAGAAAACCTGTTAGAGTCTGCAAAAGACTTGAGACTAGGGCAAAGGTTCACCTTCCAGCAGGACAACGATCCTAATCATACAGCCAGAGCTACAATGGAATGGTTTAGATCAAAGCATATTCCTGTGTTAGAATGGCCCAGTCAAAGTCCAGACCTAAATCTATTTGAGAATCTGTGGAAAGACTTGAAAATTGCTGTTCACAGACGCTCTCCATCCAATCTGACAGAGCTTGAGCTATTTTGCAAAGAAGAATGGCAAAAATGTCACTCTCTAGAATTGCAAAGTTGGTAGAGACATCCCCAAAAAGACTTGCAGCGAAAGATGGATCTACAAAGTATTGATTCAGGGGGGCTGAATACAAATGCATGCCACACTTTTCATATATTTATTTGTATTTTTATTTATATTTAATTTTGAAAACCACTTATCATTTTCCTTCCACTTCACAATTACATGCCACTTTGTGTTGATCTATCACATAAAATCCCAATAAAATACTTTCATGTTTTTGGTTGTAACATGAGAAAATGTGGAAAATGTCAATGGGTACGAATACTTTTTCAAGGTACTGTATACAATAGTGGGTACGAAAGACTTATTTTAAGTATTATATGCTGGGCACTGATAGCACATAGACTATCCTTCAATGTAGGGTACAACACAGATAGGAGTAGGCATCAAATTTTACATTAACATTGGATTGTGTTTATTCCAATAGTGAAGTCATACACTATTTTAGAAATCACTGAGAAGGAGTTTATTTTCAGTAAAAAAAATATACTGATTTCTATTTTATTTGTTGCTTTTGTCTTTGCAATGAAGCCTATTAAAATAAACAGATTTACCTGGTCGGCATATCTGCTGTCTGGACCATTTGGAACTAGCGTGCCATCTGTGTTCCTCAAGAACCCACTGTGAGACCAATATGCAAGGTCAAACCTAAAAGTCTTTTCATGGCCAAGGTTCCTTGGGTCACAAATGGTAGTGCAGTTGGCTTTCATGGAAATAACACATTTACTTCCAGCATCCTTTTCTCTCTGAAGCAAAAACAGATATTAGATAAAATCAATACTTTAGCTAGCTCTAGATGGGTAGATCTATCTCCGAGGACTACAGGTGTGGAGAAAAACATTCATGATTAATTCCAATGGGTGACCTCTATATAGATCAATGATATACCAAGTGTAGCCACCTGAGTGTTGGATTTAGGTGTGGATCTGCCACTTAATGGGCATCCATACATTTTTTTTTTTTTGAGGAATAGATTTTATTTTAAAAGTATAAAGCAGTACATATAAGAAAAGGACAACAGCAAGTATCTACTCATGTTTAGGCAACATTACAGTTCAATAATAGGTCACAATAATTAATAGGAAATAGAAAAAACAAGTCATATGTCAATCTTTACATACCAAGCACCATTGTGAATCACAAATACAAAGGAAAAAAATACTGTATTGTTTTCACTGTGACCAATAAAGTTAGCATTTAATAAACTGCCATCACATCACAGTACCGCCCCAGGATGTGACACCATGAGGGTGGGGCTCATGATGACATCATCGTGTGGCCCCGCCCCATGCCAATTTAAGGCAGCCGCGCTGCACAGACCCAGCATTCGAGTGGAAGAGAGCGACGAGTCAACATCTCTAGAAGAGAAGAAGAAGGAGAAGGAGAAGAAGTGGGAGAAGCTAGACGAAGAGACAGCGGCAAAAGAGCAGAAGACCGAAGACCCCGCAGAAGACCCCTCAGAAGACAGAAGACCCCGCAAAAGAGCCGAAGAAAGAAGAGAGGGGAGAAGATGCCGGAGCTGATTTAATAAAATATTTTAAAAAGCTGTGTAGTGAGTTTTTTGTACACTTTTTTTCCAGGGAAATGGGTAGGGGTATGATGTACCCCATACTCATTTACATAGAGTGGGGGGACGGCATCTGGGGGCCCCTTTATTAAAGGGGGCTTCCAGATTCCGATAAGCCTCCGCCCGCAGACCCTGACAACCAACGGCCAGGGTTGTCAGAAAGAGGCTCTTGTCCCCATCAACATGGGGACAAGGTGCTTTGGGGTGGGGGGCACAGTGCCCTCCCTGCCCCAAAGCACCCATACTCCCCATGTTGAGGGCATGCGGCCTGGTACGGCGCTCACTCATCCCCACCCTCTTTCCTGGCCTGCCAGGCTGCGTGCTCGGAGAAGGGTTTGGTATGGATCTTGGGGGGGACCCTATGCCATTTTTTCAGCGTGGGGGTTCCTCTTAAAATCCATGCCAGATTGAAGAGCCTGATATGCTCTTGGGGGGGAACCTCACGCAAATTCTTTGCGGGGGGTTCCCCTTCAAGATCCCTAGCACAAAAGTCACGCCGCAAGTCGGATCATCATGATCTGACTTCTGGTGTGGCTTCTATTCAAATCAATGGGCTCCCATAGGGAACCATTGATTTTGAAGAGGCAGAAAAACGCAGCTGACAGCTAGCGTGGAAAAACGTGCATTGACGTCAATGCAAAACGCCAAAGAAAAACATAGATTTTTCCCTGACGTCGGACCTGCCGTTTTGCTTATTGTTTTGCAAACGCCCGTGTGTATGAGGCCAAATACATGATAATATTTTACCTCATATATTAACCACTTGCTTACTGGGCACTTAAACCCCCCTCCTGCCCAGGCCAATTTTCAGTTTTCAGCGCTGTCACTCTTTGAATGACAATTGCGCGGTCGTGCAACATTGTACCCAAGCAAAATTCACGTCCTTTTTTTTGCGCTATAAACAAAAAAAGCGACCGTTTTGAAAAAAGAACCTATATTTTTTTACTTTTTTGCTATAATACATGTCCAAAAAAAAATTTTTTTTTTTTACTAGTAATGGCGGCGATCTGCGATTTTTATTCAGACTGCGACATTGCGGCGGGCATGTCGGACATTTTTGACACTTTTTTGGAACCAATGACATTTATACAGCGATCAGATCTAAAAATAGACACTGATTACTGTATAAATGTCATTGGCAGGGAAGGGGTTAACACTAAGGGGGCGATCAAAGGGTTAACTGGGTTCCCTCACTGTGTTCTAACTGTGTGGGGGCTGGGCTGGCAGGGACATAACAGATCTAACTGATCCTAATCACAGGGATCAGTAGATCTGTCATGTTCCCCCCTCATAGAACGGGAAACCTCTGTGTTTACATCTGCGGTTTCCCATTCTGGTTCTCTGTTTGATGATCGCGAGTCCGCTCGACCCGCGGTCATGCTCACGCAGCGTGCGGCAGGTGAGAGAATGCGGCGGTGGCGCGCAGGGAGCACGCAAAGGGGCGGACGTCAAAGACGGCGCCCCGGCAAAGTAGATCCCCGCTGTAGCCATCAACCAGCAATAGAGCGGGTCTGAAGAGGTTAAATACAGTAGGGAGATCATTCAAAGGATATGATAGATTGCATTTTTAGCCAGGAAGAATTATTTTGTCAAATTTACTTGGAAAACCTGGTCAGGGGGTTTATTTCCATAAAAAAAAAATAAACACAGAAGAAGTTTAGTGCAATCAGGCTAATCAGATTCTTCCAAATATCCTAATAAATATCTAGCTAGATTACAAATATTGGGTACATTTGTAAGATTGTCTGTGAATTCAGACCAAAATGCCCATGTAGTTTGCAGTCCCATATTATGAAAGAAGCTACCTGCGTTGATTAAATATTTGGAACATAAAGGAGAAGGCAATGTGCCCATTTCTAATTAAAGAATGTTATTAGATGACAAAAGCCATAAAAAGCTATCAGGTAATGAATATAGTAAAAATTCTCCATGCAGGGAGATAAACAAGAAAGAACATTGTTGACAGAACAGTACAAGGTACTGGATCTTCTTCCAGGGGATACAGTGTTACAACTGAGAGAATCTGGCACATCATTTTAAATCAGGGCTCGACCAGAAACCGCGTCCTGGTGTGTGGCAGCCTATCCTTCTCTCCGCTCGCTATGTTAAAACAGCATCTCCGATTCAGCGAGAGCCGCACTCTGCTTAATCTGACAGCTGTTAAACTTGGCAGGCTGCCCGGATTTTTGTTTTTCTTTAAGTATAAACAAAGTATCTCTTGGTTCTTTTATCAAAGGAATGAACTCCGGTCTGTAGATTAGGTCAGTTTAACCACTTAAAGACTGTTCACACAGGGGCGTCATCAAAGTCGCTCGATTCTCATCCGACTTTTAAGCCGCCCCGTGCAGCGCGACTTCAGCGTGGCTTGCAAATTACTTCTGTATAGAAGTCAATGCAAGTCGCTTGAAGTCGCCCACAAAGTAGTGCAGGAACCTTTTTCTAAGTCGGAGCGACTTGAGTCACTCCTATTAGAACGGTTCCTTTGCATGAATGGAGCACAACTTGTCAGGTGACTAGTGTGAACCGGCACTTAACCTTTTCTGACATTTGTGGCTTACAAGTAAAAATCTGTATTTTCTGCAAGAAATTGACTTAGAACCCCCAAACGTTATATATATTTTTTTTAGCAGAGACCCTAGTGAATAATATAGCAGTTGTTGCAATATTTTATGTCACATGATATTTGCGCAGCAGTCTTTCAAGCGCAATTTTTTGGGAAAAAAATCACTTTAATAAATTTTTTTTAAAAAAACTAAACACAGTAAAGTTATCCCAAATTTTTTGTATAATGTGAAAGATGATGTTATGCTGTGAGAATTGTGATTTTTATGCTAAGCAACAAATTTGTGATAAAGCCCTGTGTACCATCAGCAATTACCAATCTTTATGTACAGCTGGGCTACAGTATTTCATGATGACTGAAAAACCACCAGAGCAATGAATAGTCACTGTGGGGGACACGCATGTAGACAGGAAGTGACTGCAAAGAGGCAGCAGAAGATTAGCAGCACTGGAATACTTCTTTCACCTTTTTTTGTATTTTATTTAAAGTGTCACTTCGGCTTCATTTAGATGTGCAGTTGGGTGGTAAAGATGTGCAGTAGAGACATGTTTTTGCCACCCACCAATGGCCACCCTTGAGCTCCATTAGGCAGTAGATGAGGGCATTTTACATGGCGCAGTTACAATGCATTAGGCATAATAAGGCGTTTCCCCATAATCGGTTTTTAGTGTCACTCTTTCTGGCCAGTCTATAACCCTGACGATGTTACGTTGGAGTTATTGACTGGCTGCTCTGCTGTGAGTAAGTTAGGGTTGGGGGGGGCACAAATTACTTGCCTTACCCCGGGCGCTGACAACCTACACTATGCTAAAAAAAACTGGCCCCTAACTTTTTTAGCTGGCTCCTAGATTCAAGGCAAATTTGTCAAGCCCTGTTTTAAACAATTTGCCCCTTTTAAATAATGCATATGACATATAAAAAATATGGTGGTGATATTTTATCTGGATTACTTTGTCTCTAGAGGAGGATATAGGTCATATAGGAGTCTAATATATCCTGCCAGGCATTCTCTGCAACGTGTGGTACATCCCTCTGCCACTATTCAGGCAAGTTGTGGTCTTTCGGTGAAGCGAAGCCATGTAGTAAGTAGAAATTAGCTTATAGTTGTGCCTTGGCTGAAGAAGCAACTGTTCCAATTAAGAGAGAGATAAGGTTACACCACCAACCCTAGCTGTGCGGCTGCTGTGTGTCTTATTTGTAGATAACAAAAATATGCAGACTGCAGAATGCCATATTTATTTTATCGTGCAGAGGACCAAAAAGTGCCAATTTTGTATAAATTTGATACCTATCACCCATACATTCTCATGTAAATTGGCAGTTCCCAGAGCTGCTCTTTCTAAGTTGTTGATTAAAGCGATATAATTATTTAGTCAGAGATTGATGCCAATGAGCAAATAACTTAAACATTTCTGGAATGTGATGCTCAAGTTAAAGAGGAAATGAACTCTGGAAGCTGCACACAAAAAAGGAAGAAGGTCTTATTACTGCGCCATATACAGCATCAACATATTCTATGAAACTCTAAAGCAGTGGTCTCCAAACTGCGGCCCATGGGCCAGATATGGCCCTTTGCTTGCCTTTATATGGCCCTTGGGGCACTGTGCCATCCACTGACACCAATGATAGGGCACCATTCTGCCACAGACACCAATGATGGGGCACCATCCCTACCTTGAATACCAACAATGGGGTGCCATTCATCCCACTCCCAGGTCATTATTTCTTCACTAAAATCAATGACAGGACACTTTTTAATCCCACTGGCCACAGTATGGCCCCCCATAAAGCCTCAAGGACAGTAAACTGGCCCTTTGTTTAGAAAGTTTGGAGACCCCTGCTCTAAACTCTAGGGCAGTCGCAAACGTTAAATCTGTCTACTCAAAAGAGACATTTTAGTTGTAGTTGGAGCCTAGTGGGCTGAATTACCCCTATCTATTTAAATGTCTTAGATACTATGCCATAATTCCTCAATGTCTGTTCACCACAAAAAGTTTAACCACTTAAAGACCACCTGTCCACAATGTGGACGGGTGGCCCCTACAGCCAAAGTGATGTACATGCTACATTGCTGCCTGTTTCCAGGTTTAGGGTGCACAGCTGGAGCCTGTCAGTGGGTCCCAGCCAATGATTCATGGCTGGGACCTGCTGATCGGCTGTGTCCAATCACAGCCCAGAGCCCTGTGTTGACAATCAACACAGGGCTCTGTATAGAGGGAATTATCTATCTGTTTCTCATCACATATTACACATTGTTAGGCACACATTTAACCCCTTGATCGCCCTAGATGCTAATTCTTTCTCAGACAGTGTCATTAATACAGTGAAAGTGCATAGTATTATCACTGATCACTGTATTAGTGTCACTGGTGATGTCGGTGTCAGTTAGTCAGTTTCCCCCCAGCGTCAGTTAGTGTCAGATAGCCCGCTGCACTATTGCAGTCTGAGAATAAACATTCCAATATATGAGGGGTCTTCAAAAAGTTCCCGCACTTTCAATAATTTAATAGAGTTTAAAGGATAAATTCACCTTTTTAAAAAAATAATAAATGCACATCTTTTTGCAGGTAAAAAAATGTACATTTATTATTTTTTTGTTGGGAACCTGGAAAACATTGCACCCACGATCAGCAGATTGTGGGTGCTGTGCAGGGCTCTTGCGGACTCTGTGTAAGCTGTCTGGCTGTACATCAGTGGCGGAACGATCAGGGTCGCACCAGTTGCACTTGCGATTGGGCCCTCTTGTCCCACCACTGTGGGGGACCCACAAGCCCGGGATGTCACCCCAGGGTTGCGGGCTGCAGCTATGAGCAGAGAGTGTATTATTCTCTCTCTCACATTGCTTGGACCCAGCACTGACAGCCCGCTCCTCCTCGCACGGACAGGAAAGTAAAGAGATACAGAGAGAGCAGGGTCTTCTCCTTCCGCCCCCCCTCCTCCTGTGTGTCCCCGCGGCCCAGCCCACATTCCAATCCCTGGCAGCTGCGTGCCTTGCAAAACGGAAAGTCCACCTACATAGTATGGACTGGTGGGTACTGATAGAGAGATGGGTTGTGCTGCCCTCCCCTAGGCTAACATGAACAATGGGAGGGTCCCCCAATAAGGGTTTTATGACAGCAGAGTTTAATAAAGGGTATAATTAATATAAATATGAATATAAAATACCAATTTTATATTTCAAAATTTATTAAGCGTTTCCACAAGTATAGTTAATAAAAATCCAGTGCCAAACCCAGAGATTACATGTAATGACAATTAAAAAGGTAGTCCATATATAAAGTGATTGGTGCTTCAAATAAAGTGCAAATCCGTGCTCAAAGAAACTCCAAGGTGCAGTGAGGTGACACACACTGATCGGTGACCCCCTTTGTGCCCACACTCACCAGAAAATGTGGACCCACTGCTTTTCAGTCAGTGGGTCAGAAAGGCTAAGCATATGCTGAAGACCTAGTGCCATCTTGTAAGTAGGATTTATTTTTGCGCAATAAACACCTGCTATATACAGTATACACTATGGTCTCTTTTATATCTATTCTTTGAGTGCCTCCGGATATTAAGTCAGTGGAAAGATGTACACACTTGGAATCTCAGTGACAACCTGGATTTGGAGCCCCCACCAGAACTTAGCCTTTCTGACCCACTGACTGAAAAGCAGTGGGTCCACATTTTCTGGTGAGTGTGGGCACAAAGGGGGTCACCGATCAGTGTGTGTCACCTCACTGCACCTTGGAGTTTCTTTGAGCACGGATTTGCACTTTATTTGAAGCACCAATCACTTTATATATGGACTACCTTTTTAATTGTCATTACATGTAATCTCTGGGTTTGGCGCTGGATTTTTATTAACTATATTACGGCAGGATTCACCTTTGTGCAGCTGCCCCCAGTTGCTAGTTGTTATTTGCTAGCTGATGCATGTTTTCTCTGTGCACGTGATTGACTTATATATTTTCAGAATAAGTATTTGTTATTTCCACAGTGTTGTAAAAAGTTCATAGTTTTGATTTGCACTGTATCACGGATATATTTATTGCTTTAGCATTGTTTCCAAGGGTAGGCGCTGATTTACACTTAACAGTTTAATAGCAGGACTATCCTGAGCACAGCAGCCCCCTTGTTGCACATTTTATATGCTTTAAATTTTGCACATTGAACATTTTTTCTTTATCCACATAGATATATATACATATATTTCTTTTCACATATTTCATTGGTTGAACAATCTGATAGCCAATCAGATCGGCTTAAGGGTAGGCGCTGATCCCCATACAACAGTTTCCACAAGTATGTACACAATATAAAACATGAGCTCTGGTTGTGCAAACAAGGTACCTGTACATCATCATACAATGTTACAGTGTTACAATATGAAGGACCGCATACGATACAGTCATAGCTACGTTGATTCACCAACGCGTTTCAACCTTTAAAAGGTTTGTAGGTCTTTCTCAGGGGGAAGTGTCCTTTTATTTGCCACTGAGCATTGATTGTGAGGCACCAGTTCCAATAACCAGAGTATGATTAAAAACAGATCAGCAGTAAATAGCTCATTATGGGCTGTCCCCGCTCCCGGAGCTTGGTACCCCGTCTCTGCCCAGGGGCTTGCAGAGGGTCACACGTAATTCCCTCTGTGGAAGGGTGCAGTAAACTGTGCCAGTGATTTTGTCCTAAATATCAAGGGAAATATGATGAATCAATAAAGTATAATGAGAATTAATCCCCCTCGTTAAGGGAGATTAAGGTGAGGTGGGCGGTGTTTGTGTCTCATATAAGGATTTCCCCATAGAGGGGAGGATTTAAGATAAGATCAGTGATGTTAGAGCAGCATATGAAGATTTCAAAAGGGGGGAGTCTCTGCCGTGTCAGCCCTATATGTGTATAGTATAGTAGTACAAAAAATAATTTGCTGTGCGCTGCTAAAGCCTTCGGGTGTGGCAACCCTACCCAAGACATCAGGAAGGGGTCCTGCTGCAGGACCATAATCAAGGGCCCCACAATGGTAGAAAAAGACACCAGGATCATTGGAAAGGGCCCCTGGAGGTCAGGGGGCCCTTCATGGTTCCTTGCACCGGTACCCTGAAGGTTCTAGTCACGCCTCTGCTGTACATCATACGGCCAAGCAGTTACACACTAACAGGAAGCACGAATGAACTACCACAATGCTCAACCTTGTAGTTTTCTATTCACAGAACTCTGTGAGTGGGTGATATGGCTGGGCGGGTGGAGCCTGGCATAGCCACATTATTTACAAAGTGTGACAGAGAGCTGGGGAAGAAGATTGCCCGATGTCTGTCACATCGGGGATCTGGGGCAGTTTGGGGACAGTTGGATTCATAACATGTTACATGTTACAAAAGATGAACTTATCCTTTACAAAAGTGTGGAAACTTTTTTTTTACCAAAGACATGTAGCAGAATACATTTAGGCCTAAATTTATGAAGATATTTGATTTTTTTATTGGATATGTAAAAAGTTAAAAAATATCGTTTTTTTCAAAATTTTCAGTCTTTTTCGTTTATGAAATTAAAAACTCAGTGGTGATCAAATATCACCAAAAGAAAGCTCAATTTGTGTGAAAAAAATGAAATATATTTCGTTTGAGTACCTTAGTATCTTGCATGACTGTGCAATTACCAGTTAAGGTAGCGCAGTCCTAAATAGCAAAAAATTCCCTGGTCATGAAGGAGGTAAAACCTTCCGGAGCTGAGGTGGTGAAACTCTAAAAACATATCTACAGTACTCTACATCTGGTTCCATCCATACCATCTAGAAAGCTATCCATGTTATATAAAAGAATTCTTATAGACAGTTTTGAACATGGCAAGTGATCCCATCATGTACTAACTGACTTAATCCAGCCTGAAAAATATCCTGCCTTATAAAAACTATCGACTAATTATTAGGATTTACGTTTCCGTGTTCTCCATGGTTGCCTGATAATTAAATCATATAAATCCTTCTAGTTGTTTTCGTTATTTTAAGGATGAAATTCTCTAGAACAACACTAATTTATAATTATTCATTGTCAAATTACATAATGCAAATATTATACTTATGAGAGTACCTGAAAACACTACGGAAATTATAATATAGGGCAATACTTCAAAAATTCAATATTACTTTTATTCCAATACTTGGAAATATTAGGTTTTCAGAGCAGTAACAGAAGATAAAACGAAGGTAGGATCTTACCTTACTGAAGGGCCTCACACGTACAGCCACTTTCACACTGTCACAGTTTGGCATTCCTAAAAATTTTCAACTTACAGCAGCTGAAATAGGAACAGTAAATATCTCATAGGTCAATGTGCATTTAAAACACCATCAATGAATGCCTTTATGTCACTTGTCTAGGATTCCTTCTGAATTATTTAATGGCCCATTCATTTAAACTGTGGTATCCAATGAATATCTCACATTACAGCACTTTTACTCTTTCAAACAATATATCTACTCTTGGATATTTCTTTTATATTCAAGTCTATAATTACAGTTATTTATATAGTTATTTTAAGGGAAAGCACATTTTTACTCAGCTATCAAGGCCTTTCATTGGCATGTTTATACACAAAGATAATGTAATGAAAATCCCTATGTAGGTCAGCTTTAGCATTGTAAATGTATCCTGTTCACACAGACTAAACGGTTAACTGGTATACAAAAATAAGTAAAGCCACTGCGCTTAAGAACACAGTACAGTATAAAGAAATTCTCAAACACCAGCAGCTATGCACAGAACTTTTGGATAAATGGTACTATAAAAATATATGTGGTGCAGCGCTCAGACAGTCCCAAAAGTGTCCATCAACTTTAAAGTGCATTTGTTCAAGACCCTCCACCAGAGTATTCCTTATGGGGAAGAGAATCCAGAAAGATATATAAAGCTTCAGAAAAAGTTTCAGATTCACAAGGATTCACTTGTGAGCTGTGTTCGTTTTGACATGTGAGTGCAAACTTTGTCTTAATAAATGCTATCTAGTTTTGATATACTACACTATATCGAGTTTCACTTTATACTGGCTGATAACTGGGAGATGAGCTGGAGGAGTGTAGGACGCTTAGAGTGGCGACCCAGAACAGCGACGGAGGCGGTAATCGCGGTCTGGATGGTTTAGACCACCGGGGCTATCTGAGTCTGAGGAAGCAGATGAGGGGAGTGTGTGAGGAGAGGGTAATCGGTGACCATCGGGGAACCTGACCAGTGACATCATGCTGACCTGACCTCTGTAATGGGGGTCTGGTCCAATCGGTAAGGACCAGTGTGTTTGGGTGGTGGTGATGGCCTCTGAAACCTTTTCTGAATCTTTATATATCTTTCTGGATTCTCCTCCCCATAAGGAATACCCTGGCGGCGGGTCTTGAGCAAATGAATTTTAAAATTGATGGACACTTTTGGGACTGTCTGAGCGCTGCACCACATATATTTTTTAGGTTAACTGGTATAAGTACATTTCCCAAAACCACCCCTCAAAGTGCATGTTTTCCAGTTCTTTTTACAGACTCACAGTCGTTTTTTGTGGTTGTATACTCATCATGGGGAAAAAAAACCCAAAACCTGTAAGGCAAAGGCATAATGAGCTAGTATGCAGCGCATACTAGCTCATTATGAAATACTTACCTTAGAACGAAGATCCGACCGGGTGGCTCGGTACCCACAGAAGGAGCTTCCATCTTCCCTTGGGGCTTCCTTCCGGGTTCGTGGCACAGGCGCTGAGTGGGAGCTCTCTTTTCCGGCGGACTTTCTGGCAAGGTCCGGCGCTATGCGCTGGGACATCACGGCACATGCGCCGGGGTGTCAGCGCCTCATTTCAGGGGGAATATCTCCTAAACCGTACAGGTTTAGGAGATATACATTTTACCTACAGGTAATACTTATTATAGACTTACCTGTAGGTAACAATTAGATATAAAACTGATCACCAAAATGTCATATGAGCATTGAGGCTGGGCTCACACTATTGCAAATTGGATGTGGGTTCTCCGCATCCAATTCGCAATAGCAGGAAATTTTGACTCGCTCTCTATGAAACCGGTTCACATATCTCCACTGCAGCTCTGGTGCAAGTTTGCACAGGAGCCCTGTGCGTCTTTTAGTCCGTTTCAAGTCTGAATTCAGCCAAAAATCTGGGCTGAAATCTGATCTGTAACGGTGAACCAGGACGTACCGGACCCCTCCTGGGAGCCGCATGCAAATATAGTGTGAATCCAGCCTAAAGTGTTTGTAACCCTAAAAAAAATGGATCCCGTTCCTTTAAAGCATGTTATACAGCACAGTGCTTGTGCTGTCATTTGGCCCCTTTTATCCCTTGAAATACTTGGCTGAACCTTCCTGGTTCTGCCCTCCCTCCTGTAAACTGACCACGGTTTATCATGGCTGCTGAGCCCTGAGATAGTGGTCAGTTTACGTGCCTCTGCCACCTGCAGCTCTCCTCTGTCCTCTCTCCCCTGTCCCCTCCCTGCCTGTCAGCTACTGTGTCTGTGAGATGAATCTGCCCCCCCCATCCTGCCGCTATTTGTTATAAAGTAAATATTAAAAAACTGTCACTGCCAGCCCCTCTTTTATGTGGCCAGAACACACAATGTAAATATTTGTGCAAAACAAAGCCTCTAAATATTATTTTTCAGAGCTCTTCAGGCCGGTCACATGACTCCCAGCTGCACCTCCTCCCCATCTAAGGGCTACAGCGAGAGGGGCTGAGCAGCCAGCACGACGGTCACGTGGCCTCCCCGGCTGACGTCGGAGAGAGCTTGGCCCCTCCCGCTCTCGGCCGTAATCAGAGTAGGAGAGCAGCCGGAAGCCACGTGACCGGCCTGAAGACATCTGAAAAACGATATTTAGAAGCTTTGTTTTGCATAAATATTAACACTGGCTGTTATGGCTGCATAAAAGAGGAGCTGGCAGTGACAATTTTTTGAAGGGTTACAAGCCCTTTAAGGCTACACTCACAAGGCAGTTTAGCTGTGGATAGTTTGCTGTGTTCAGAGGCAGCTAACTGCCACCTATGGATACACCTTTTGAAAAAAATATTAGGCGCACATATACACTATTTGCAACAAAATAAATAGGCATTTTTTATTTTTTTGCAAATGAGCTTGCAAAGCATTGCAACTGTGGTAAGTGGTTTACGGGTACAATGCAAAGGCTCCTGCAGGCTCTTCCTCTAGCTCAATGTCTGTACCGATGTATGAACTTTAAAGTGTTTGTTACCCTAAAAAAAAAATGGATCCTGTTCCTGTAAAGTATGAATAACAGCACAGTGCTTGTGCTGTGTAATTTGGCCCCCTGTATCACCTGAAATACCTGCCTGATTCTGCACTTCCCGCTGTAAACTGACCACGGTATATCATGGTTGCTGAACCCTGACACTGTGGTCAGTTTACGTGACTCCGTCATTCGCAGCTCTTCTCTATTCTCTCCCCCGCCTGTCAGCTCTGTGTCACGGCCTGCCCCACCTCCTGCTGCTGAAAAACCTTAGTGATTATCAGGTAATCCCCTGTCTTCAGTAATGCTAAGTGTCCTGTATATGTGCCTATATGACAAGTGATGGTGCGCAAAAGGGTAGATGCGTGCAGTATGAGAAATATGAACATATGGTTGCAGTTTGTGCTTTGTATATGTGCCTAATTAAACAAAAAATGCCGTCTATACCTTATTTGCTAGCGCCGCCTCTCTCCTCCTCTTCTCCCAACTGACGTGAGTGGGGTTTCTAGGCCCCTTCCACTGCAGCTGTCAGATCAGGAGAGGGGAGAGCCAGCTGGTCAACCTGAATGCCGAGCGACGCTAGCAAATAAGGTGTAGATGGCATTTTTTTTAAATAAGGCACATATACAGGACACTTAGCTTTATTGAAGGCAGGGGATTGCCTGATAATTACTAAGTGGGTTTACAACCACTTTAACCACTTGCCGACTGTGTAACGGCGATATACGGCGACAAGGTGGCAGGATAGTGCAGATCCCCATATATAAACTGGGATTGCCGCGATAGCGGGTGGGCTCTCATGCCCGCCAAGCGCTCTCTGAGTGGAGCCGCGGGTCGGGCGGACTCTATGTCTGCCAGCGACCATCGCCTGTGAGAGAGGAAGAACGGGGAACCACCAATGTTAACACGGTGGTTCCCCGTTCTGACAGGCGGCATGACACTGATCTACTGATCCCTGTCATGCCCCTGCAAGCCTAGCCCCCATACAGTTAGAACACGCCTAGAGAACACAGTTAACCCCTAGAATGCTCCCTACAGGTTAACCCCTCCCCTGCCAGTGACATTTATACAGTAATCAGTGTTTTTTTTAGCTCTGATCGCTGTATAAATGTCAATGGTCCCAAAAAGTGTCAAAAATGTCCGATATATCTGCCACAGTATCGCAGTCCTGATAAAAAAAACTGCAGATCGCTGCCATTACTAGTGAAAAAAAAAAAATTGGGAAAACGCCATAAATGAATTCTCGTTTGTAAACGCGGCAACTTTTGCGCAAACCAATCAATATACGCCGATTGCGATTTTTTTACCAAAAATATGTAGAATACATTTTGGCCTAAACTGATGAATAAATTTGTTTTTTTTATATTTTTTTGGATATGTATCATAGCAAAAATTAAGAAATATTTTTTTTTTCAAAATTGTCGCTCTTTTTTTGTTTATAGCGGTGATCAGAAATGACGCAGAGGTGATCAAATACCACCAAAAGAAAGCTCTATTTGTGGGAAAAAAGGATTTCAGTTTCATTTGGGTACAACATCGCACGACCGTGCAATTGCCAGTTAAAGGGACGCAGTGCCGAATCGCAAAAAGTGCTCTGGTCAGGAAGGGGGTAAATTCTTCCGGGGCTGAAGTGGTTAAGTTACTGAGCTGGAGGAAGTGTCAAAGGGCTACAAGTGTGGTAATCACTGCACTTGCATTTCACTGAAAACTACAAGTACACATGATAAGCAAATCGCACAAAAACACCACTTTCCAAGCGATCGTACAATAATCTGATAGTTAGTAGACAGCTTTTGTCCAAAATTTTCCGAAGGGGAAAACACCAAAATTTTTCTCCTACGATTTTAGTTTAATCAGTACGGTTTTCATCCGAAGACACAATACAATACAACACATTACATCACTTCCGAATTTGTAATTCTGTTGTACGAGAATTTTTGTACTTTAGTAACCTCTTCATTTTCGATATGGAGCCTAGTATGCAAAAAAAAACAGACGAGCATCAAGTGGTGTTGTAGCTAAGGGTGACCACAAAGTCACATTTGGGTTAGCATGGTTAGAAAAAAAAAAAACAGACGAGCATTCTTCCGATAGTCTCATCGTGTGTGCTAGGCTTGTCTGCTGACGGGACTTGTGGTGTATTAATAGGTTTCTGTGAAGCCCCTTTTGTTGTCTGCTTAGCAACCGCCCACTGTAGATTTACTGCAGCTGCTCTGCGCCACATCACGTACCTGGTACATGATCTCACAGTTCTGTGTTCGGATCGTGTGTGCTACTCTGATAGCCTTCTTACGAGCAGACAAAAAAAAAAAAGATTGGTACGATTGGGTTTACACTGAAAC
>BLSH010053532.1:371741-382679 GCA_018402905.1 Glandirana rugosa | reverse complement strand
ACCTCCCGGCGTAAGTGGACGATTATTTAATTCTATTATTAGGATTGTATCATTATTGTCATGTCCAAATGGAATGAAATTCCACGAAGTGATGGGGGGGCAGAGGACACTATAGGAGTGATGTGAAGGGGGACGGGACACTGCAATGGGGGCCTATTGGAGAACCCATCATCCCAGGAGACAGGGGGGTCCCCCATTTCCCTTGGGGACAAGGATCCCATTTTCCCTAGGGACAGGAACCCCATCTCCATACCATGCTGGCTGGCAGGGCTGGGTCAGGCACCTTTGGGTGCAAGGATGTGGGTAGGGGGTAATAAAATCTGAATCCCCAGCCACATGCTCCCTCAGGGTGAACTGGCTTTGTATTAGTGAAGCACCTTAAAGTAAGGTAAACCTGTACTGTTATTACTATGTTAGGATTATTATCTTAATTTATTAGCAGGTGAATGCGGCCCTCCACGCATTCACATACATTGAATCCAGCCCTTAAGTGGAAAAAGGTTGCTGACAACTGGTTTAGGGGGGAAACCCCATGAAATACTTTTTTATTCATTTTAGTTAGAAAATAAAAAATGGGACAGTGTGAAGAGTTTGGTATGAACAATGGAAGGGACAAGCTCTTAAGTGAACCTGTAACATTGAATGGGCAAAGTACAGGTTAATTTGGATATACTGGTGTGTACTTAGGCGAGATCTTTTGTAGTCCAGGAGAGTCTGTTAGCTGACAGGAACACCAGCATGAATTGTATGGGATGTGTCTAAACCAGATTTCTCTTTAGTTTTTAGGAACCAGCTCCCTCGGAAAAATGATACTTATTCCTATGGCCCACCGCCTGATTCGCCTCCACCTGCAAGTAAAGACTCCATAAGCTTCCAGCTGAAGTGCGGCCTTCGACTCTGCAGAGTGTGCGGCTGCTTGGGACCAAAAACGTGCTCCAAATGTCATAAAGTCAATTACTGTAGCAGAGTACATCAATTGATGGATTGGAAGTTACAGCATAAACAACTATGTAATGAGTCATTTGGTAAGTTGAATTGGTGTAGCAAGTCCTAAACCACTTGCTGACCACGCTATAGCAAAATGACAGCTACAGCGTGGTTGGCCAGTTCTGGGAGAGCGTCCTCCCGTGATCGCGTCCATTGCCAGCTGATCACAGATCGGGGTAAAGAGCCAATCACAGCAGCTCTTTACCACATGATCAGCTGTGTCTAATAGTCCTGTCAGTGTGACCACTGCTATCCTGCTAGATACAGTGGAGACAGTGAGCATAAATTTGAAGGGACATTGTTCTTTACAGGATTGCCAGGTAAAAAATATAGGGAAAAGTCCTATATCCAGTTTTAGTTTTTAGGTATGTGTATATATGTTTACACATGCAATGCTGCCTTATTACCCTCCTCTTTGATGAGCCACATTTAAATGTGACCACAATCCCAGCGCCATAATCAGTGGAATAACAAGGGTGAACACCTTTTCAGCATTATCAGTCCATCCTTTCACCCTGGTCCTCAGACCTGATGACAGATCATTGAAGTTCCATCCGTGTACACAATAAAAAAGCAATTGTTTAGACAAAACAAAAAGAAAAAAGGGCGCAACAAAATATGACACGGTCCACTTGTAGATCACATATAGCTCATGCCAAGAACATCTGACTTCATCTTGTTTCCCATCTGAACATTTTGTCTTCTCTTCACACCTACAGCAAGTGATATAAAAAATATTTTCTCTTACGTTCATTGAAAGACGCAGCCTCTATTCATGACACGTGGGTTATGCACCTTTTACTAGGAGTATACTGCTGGCTTCTCCCAGGGGGCCAACCTCACTCAGCACATATCAGGTACTGGTCCCTGCTCATGCCTTCTCCTCCACCCTCCCCCCCCCTCACGCCCGCCCGACTACCCGGCCGCTCGCCTACCCGCCTGCTCGGCCGCTCGCCTGTCCGCAGCTGTGGGCCGCTCCCGTCCGCCACCATTTTCCCGTAGTCGCGGTTGCCTCCATTTTGCAAGTGCTTTGGCCTCTTGTGTCTGCCGGCGGCCATTTTTGGTTGGCCTCCCTGTATGGGAGTTTCCCATGTGCTTTTGGCGCCCTTTCCTTCTCCCGGGACTGCAGCAGCGGCAGATACCTCAGCGGCGGTGGCATTGGCAGACAGGGCGGCCTCTTTCAGGCGCACGGAGGCACAGGGTGTTCCGCAAGTATAGCTGACTTCTCTCCCTGGGGTGCGGGAGCGGCGGTGCTGGGTCCCACTGGGCAGTCCTAAGGCTTTGCAGGGGGTGGCTTCGTGGGGGCGTATGGCTGGTAGGCCTCATAAGTGTCCCGGCAGTGGCGCAATGGCGGCTGAACCGGCAGTTGCTTCTCCGGAGGGGTCCGCGGAGGCACAGGCCACGCTGGGACCTCTGGTTCCCTGGACCAGTTAACCTCAATCTTGGAAGAGTTTTTCGCCTGAGGGGAACCGGACCGGAGTAGGGGGGCCCCAAAAAGCGTCCACCTCCCCCGCAATCTTCTGAGGAGGACTTGGAGCCGGAAGGGGGCTCTGGGGTCACTGGGACCCCCGTGGAGCTCTCGGACGGGGAGCTGGAGCCTTCGGATGGGGAGGAGGACCAGGGGGCCTCGTTGGCGCGCGAAAAGGCGGGTGCCCTGGTCGCGGCCGTCCGTAATTCACTACACCTGGTTCAGGCTGGGGAGTTACAGGCGTCTGCCTATACGTTTGGGTCCAAGAAACCCTCCTGTACTCCAAAGGTGTTTCTCTACCTCTAGTATTTTGACCAGTTTGTCTACAAGGAATGGCAACGTCCGCTAAATTCCTTTAACCTGCCAAAACGTTTTTCTGTGCGCTATCCCTTTGAGGACAGCCTGTTACAGAAATGGGTCTCCCCTGCGGTGGATCCGCCAGTGGCCCACCTGAATAAGGTGACAAATATTCCCTTGGAGGGGTCTCCCTCCTTTAGGGACCCGGCCAAAAGGCGGACGGAAGCAGTGTCCAAGGCACTCCTGGTGGCGGGGGCAGCCATGTGGCCGGCCTTGGCGTCGGTCATGGTAGCTCAGTCACTTACGGAGTGTGCGATGGAGTGGAGTGAGGCTCGGGGCGACGTAGATTCACCTGAATCCATGTAGCGGGCTGACCACCTGGTGCAGGGGCTTCGTTACCTCTGTGACGCAGCTCTGGACTTGGTGCCGATGTTGTTGAAAATTGTCTGTTTTTGCAATCATCATTAGGCGCCTGCTGTGGCTGCGAGTGACCACACGTCCAAGAAGGGCCTCACGGATCTGCCTTTTCGGGGTGTTTGGCTCTTTGGGCCCCAATTGGATGAAATCATTAAGGATTTCACCAGGGGGAAGAATATGTTTCTTCCGGAACTAACGCCGCAAGCTGGGGCCTCAGCCCTCTGGGCAGAAGCGTTTTTTTCGTGCTACCGGTCAGACGGGCAGGAGCTCCCGGCCCGTCAAGTCTGCCTCTGGCTCCGGTAAGCATCCCTGCCAGTGCAAGCCCGAGAAGTCGGAGGAAAAGTCCTCCTCCGTATGATGGGTTGCCCCCTGCCCGTCTCTCGGGTGGGGGGCCAACTTCTGGGGTTCACGAACCAATGGGCCGGTCGCATCTCCGACCGGTGGGTGCGGGAGGTGGTGTCCCCTGGGTGCAAGATAGAGTTCAGCACTTGGCCCCCGGACAGGTTCTTCCCGTCCAATTTAAGACTCCCTCTGGAGCGTCGGCTAGCCCTGCTAGAGGCTGTCCGGTCACTGTCCGAACAGGGGGTAATTGTGCCAGTCCCTCCGGTGGAGAGATTCCGCAGCTTCTGCTCGAACCTCTTTGTGGTGCCAAAGAAGGGGGGGTCAGGCCGGTTCTGGACTTAAAAGCGCTCAATCACTTTGTGAAGGTGTGCAAATTCAGAATGGAGTCAGTCTTGGACATCAGGGACGCATATCTTCACGTTCCCATTTGTGTCAGGCACCAGCGTTTTCTGCGCTTTGCTGTGGGGGACCTCCATTACCAGTTTGTGGCTCTCCCCTTCGGCCTAGCCTCGGCTCTGCGGGTCTTCACCAAGCTGCTGGCTCTGCTGAGACAGAGAGGCATTGCGATGGTAGCTTACCTGGACGATCATCTCCTACGAGCGGAGTCAGCTCCGGCTCTGGAGGACAATGTTGCTATCACCCTGTCCTCACTGAGGGACTTCGGTTGGCTAATCAATCTGCAAAAGTCGACATTGACCCCGTCCTATCGCCTGGAATATCTGGGTCTGACTTTGGACACGGTGCAGGCGAAGGTACTCCTATCTCCGGACAAGTTGCTGACGCTGTGAGCAGCGGTGCGAACTCTGTTGTCACGACGGTAGTCCTCCTTACGTTTCTTCATGCGGATGTTGGGGCTCATAGTCTCGACTTTCTAGGCAGTACCGTATGCCCAGAGTCACACCCAGCTCCTGCAGCGAGCGATACTGCTGCAGTGGGACAAGTCCCCCTTGTCCCTGGATCAACTCATCCGGCTGGATCATCAGATCAGGGGGTCGTTGACCTGCTGGCTTCGGGCCCTGGCAATGACCGTGGGGAAGTCGTTTTTTCCCCTGGGATGGTCGATAGTCACGACGGATGCCAGCCTCTCTGGGTAGGAGTCCTGGGGCACCTGTCGGCTCAGGGCCGTTGGTCGGATCAGGAGTCTTGTCTTCCGATCAATGTGTTGGAGCCGAGGGAGATCAGGCTCTGTCTCTCCTGCTGGTCGGCGAGGCTGCGCGGCCTCCCGGTTCGGGTTCAGTCAGACCACTCCACTGCGGTGGCGTACATGAACCATCAAGGTGGAACAAGAAGCTCGGCAGCAGCAGAGGCAGCCCACATTCTAAGGTGCGCAGAACTTCACGTGCGAGCAATCTCTGCCATCTACATTCCGGGTGTAGAAAATTGGAAGGCAGACTTCCTCAGTCGCCAAAAGCTGAACCAGGGAGAATAGTCCCTGCATCCAGAGGTGTTTCGCCAGATTTGCAAAAGGTGGGGCACGCCAGATATGGATCACCTGGCGTCCAGATTCAATCACAAGGTGAAGACCTTTGTGTGCAGGTCAAGGGACCCGTTGGCGGCAGCCACGGATGCCCTGGTGGCCCCATGGTCCCGGTACAGGCTTCTGTACGCTTTTCCTCCTCTCAAGCTTCTACTGCGGTTGTTGCGCAGGATAGAAGTGGAGGGAATCTCGGCAATCCTTGTGCCTCCAGATTGGCCTCGCTGCCCTTGGTACGCCGACGTGGTGCGGATGGTAACAGACGTTCCCTGGCGACTCCCGCTTCGAGAGGATCTACTGTCGCAGGGTCCCATCTTGCACTCTGCTTTACCCTCGCTGGCTTTGACGGCATGGCTATTGAGTCCCAGGTACTGAGGGACAGGGGGGTCTCTGTGTCATTGATCCACATCATGCTTGAGGCACGCAAGTGTACTTCGCGCAAGATCTATCATTGCACCTGGAAAGCCTATATTGCCTGGTGCAAGGCGGGGGGATGGAACCCCCGTTCCTTTGCAGTTGCTCGGGTGCTGGCCTTTCTTCAACAAGGCCTGGACCAAAAGTTGGCTTTGAGCACCCTCAAGGGCCAGATTTCCGCTCTGGCGATTCTGTTTCAGCGTCCTTTGGCGACGCATTCTTTGATCCGTACATTTGTACAGGGTGTACGTCATGTGGCTCCTCGGGTACAGTCGCCCCTGGCACCGTGGGATCTGAACTTGGTACTTCTGTGCTGCAGAAACCGCCATATGAGCAGATCAGGGATATTCCCCTACAATTGCTGTCTCAGAAGGTCGCCTTCTTGGTGGCTATTACATCCGCTAGGCGGGTGTCTGAATTGGCAGCTTTGTCGCGCAGGTCACCTTATTTGGTCCTACAAGGCTAAGGCGGTGTTGCGTCCATCTCCTTCGTTCCTACCGAAGGTGGTTTCCTCTTTTCACATTAATGAGGACATTGTCCTCCCTTCGTTGTGTCCGAGCCCGTCTCATCCTAAGGAGATTGCTCTGCATTCCTTGGGTGTATTTAGCAGCCACGGCTCCTTTTCGGAAGTTGGATGCGCTGTTTGTGCTGACGGAAGGGCCGCACAAAGGGTTGGCGGCTTCGTCGACCACTGTTTTTACGTTGGATCAGACAGACCGTGACCCATGCGTATATTGTTCGGGGCCAAGTACCCCCTTTTCCGGTCATGGCTCATTCCACCAGGGCGATTAGCACTTCCTGGGTGTTTAGACACCAAGCGTCGGTGTCTCAGGTGTGCAAGACGGCTACTTGGGCCTCGGTGCACACTTTTGTTAAGTTTTACAAAGTTGATGTGTCAGCATCTGCGGATGCTGCTTTTGGCCGCAAGGTTTTGCAGGCGGCGGTGTAGGCGCGGCTGGTGCCTCCTGATATCTTTCTGTTGGGTACAGTTGTTATTGTTTACCCACCCCTCTTGTTTGACAGTGCTTTGGGACGTCCCCATGTGTCATGAATAGAGGCTGCGTCTGTCAATGAACGTAAGAGAAAATAGGATTTTATTAAGAACTTATCGTGAAATCCTTTTGTACGGCTTGTTACGAACTGAGATGCTATGCAGGGCTGAGGGGTTATGTGCTGAGTGATGACGGCTCCCTGCGAGGGGCCAGCTTTGCTTTCTGAACTTTCGTTCTGCCTAGTCTACTCCTAGTAAAAGGTGCATAACCCACGTGTCGTGAATAGTGGCTGCGTCTGTCAATGAACTCAGAGAAAAGGATTTTACGGTAAGTTCTTAATAAAATCTTATTTTTTTTTCAATCTATTTTTCTCACTTGCATAAAAGTTACACGTTTAATTTTAACAGTAGGGTCAAAAGAATAGGGCAGAGATGATTCCCTCCCATATAGCGAATAGGATTTTTAAGGACGTGAAGTTGTACTGAGGTGAGCACCAAAACACAAAGTTTAAAATTACATTTTATTTTTGCAAACCTTAAAACTATCATAAAGGTATATTGGTGTGTCATTGACATATGTCACAAGGCCTAGAATACTTGTTCCTAGTCAGCAAGGAAAATCTGGAGTATCCCTGCTTCTTCAGGGAGAATCAATATGCGTCTGAACTTAAATTCAAAAAAGTATAATTACAATTGCACATATATAGCTAGTGTCCATGTGTACAGTGAATCTGCGTGTGAGTGGTTTTATAATTATTAATCAGCTGCTGCACCTGCATGACTAATGAGGAAAAAGGACAGGGTCTGCTTCCCTTTAGACGCAAATTCTCTTTGGGTGGGAGTACCTCAGCAAAAATTACATTTTACTTGCAGGGGATGCCTGAAATCTGATTTTGTATCTTAGTGCAGACGTCTGGGAAAATCAACCAATCGCACAAGCAGGAAATGACCTATCTGGGGGGCATTCTGTACACCATCCTCCAGGTAGTCAAAATGCACTGCACTTTTCCAAAACCTGCAGAGCTGCAGATTGAAAAGATTGCGACGTTGTACCCAAACAAAATTTGAGTGCTTTTTTTTTTCCCGACAAATAGAGCTTTCTTTTGGGGGTATTTGATCACCTCTGCGTCATTTCTGATCACCGCTATAAACAAAAAAAAAAGGGGCAATTTTGCAAAAAAAAAAAAATTTCTTACTTTTTGCTAAAATATCAAAAAATAAAAATAAAACACATGTATTCATCAGTTTTGGCCGATGTATATTCTTCCTCTTTTTGGTAAAAAAAATTGCAATCGGCGTTTGATTGTTTGCGCAAAAGTTGCCGCGTTTACAAACCACGAGAATTTAATTTCTGGCGTAAATGTTATTGACAGTGAAGGGGTTAACCTGCGGGGAGTGATGTAGGGGTTAACTGTGTTCCCTAGGCGTGTTCTAACTGTGAGGGGGCTGGGCTACCATGGGCATAAGAGATCTAACTGATCCCAGTGACAGGGATCAGTAGATCTCTTACAAGCCCATTGACAGAGAGGGGAACCGCCGATGTAAACCCGGTGGTTCCCCTCTCTGTCAATGGGCTTGTAAGAGATCCACACTCATGCAGAGTGCTGCAGCCACTGGAGTGCGCCGCGCTCCCGCCCGCTACAGCGCACGTGCGAGCCGCTGTTTATAGACGGCGATTCGCGAGACGCTGTCACTCTGCAGCAATAAATGTATGCGAGCTGGTCGGGAACCGGTTAAATGTAACCATATTTCTACACTTTGAGACGCCTCTCTCCTCTTTTAGACACCTGTCACACGGGCGGCTGTTCTGCTGCTGTTAAAAGCAGGTTTTATTTTGAAATTCCAAGACTCTTAAGCACAGTCATCACTTGCAGTTGTACATTGCGATTAGCTGCGGTTATGTGCGTTTACATGCAGCTACGTTTAGCTGCAGTGGAACATTCTTGACATTTCTGATGTGCTTCCTGTTTTTCTTTGCTTGTTGCCGCTGCTATCTGCAGGTGAAATAAATGGTACACTGCGATTACCTGCAGTTATGTGCAGATAGCTGCAATAAATCGTTCCTGGACGCAATCAAATCTATTTTTTCTAATCACACAAAACAAAATGTAACAAAACTGTTGCTAAATGCAGAGTGTGAATGGGGCCATAGGAAACCATTGTCTGAGTATAGCTGCAGTAGATAACTTCATCTATCCGCAGCTTAAAAGCTGCATTCTATCCACCCGTGTGAAAAGGGCCTTATACTCCGTTGTAACATGACACTGCTTGTATATAAAGACAAAATTTATTTAAAAATTTTGCTTGTCTTGCAAAACGCTCTCAAACTAAGGTTTTACTGTAATGAAAATGTTTTGTGTGCATGTACCAAATACCTTTTGTGATATACCAAATACGATTTGAACATTGTTGGATGATATAAATATTTAAAATGGACCTGATGGTGCACATTCATTGGATTTTGTAGCATGATTCTCTTCTTGTTTAGATGCGCAGGGTATTCAGGTTGCAGATCATGGATTCCTGTTTCCAGAATATGAAATTGTCACAGAACCAGAGGAGACAGATTCTGATGCTGACAGCACGGGAATGGAGTTGGACACTTTGACATCAGAGAACACATCCTCGTGTATTGGTAAAATTACATCTGTGGGGGAAGGGTGCTTTCTGTTTTGTCCTGTTAATTTCATTTTATTTTTTTATTTATTTATTTTTTACAAATACAAGCTGTGTGAAGTGCTGAAAGTATCAAACGCCTACATAGATTTTTATTATTTTTATTATTTTTTGTGGCCTTGTTCTATTTTTTATTTTTATTTTATATCTTGTTTATGTATGTACAATCAAATTACGTTCCAATCAAGTCAACCTGTTAGTCTTTCATGCAGACCTGATCAGAAGCTCCATGCAGCCCTTTTGACAGGCTGAGCCATAGAATGTTCTTAGCTTCCTTCAATGTTCCTCATGCTTGTGAATCAGTAGGTGTTTCAGTTGGATATAGATGTATATCTAAATATCCTCACCATGTTGTTAAAGTATGTAGCACAGCAGAAGACATCTGGGGATCTCTGTGAGGGTAGATTTTTCTGTTGTTCCTCAATAACGCTATGTCTTTCACATGGATGGCTGTGGGGTTGTTAAAAACAGGCAGCTGAGCCGCGGTTTTACTATGCCTGGCTTTAGAACTTCTGACTGAGAAGAGTACAGTTATTACAGTCAGAACTCTACATGATTGGCCTGGTCAGTGAGTTAAATAATTGTGGCCAGTACATAAGAGTAACAGCCTGGCAATTAGCATTTATCATGAGGTCAGTAATGTAAGCCAGCATATTTTTTTTCACACATAGTAGTTTGTACATATTTGGACACAATAAGATACAATGACAGCCACAATGCTGTAATAAAGTACATGGAGATCGATGCATTACATTAATTTAGATTTACTTTTATTACTAGTTTGACAGCTAGAATAGAGTAGAAGAGTTTGTTGGAATGGTGGAATGTCTACATCTACCTCTGATCATCTCAATATAAGATTATCAATATGAGAGGGAAACCTTTTCTCTCTGCATTCTTTGGAAGTGCACAAATAGAATGTTGCAATATAAGGCTAGGATGTGAAAGTGATGTGTCTGGGTGAACTATCTGGGGGGGGAGAGAGAATGGGAGGCAAAGGGGAAGCGTTATGGAAGTTTGTAGGTAGAAGGAAGAGAAGACTGAGGAAACTACCTTGGGGTGGTGACCTGCATATTTGTCACTACATGTTTTCTTGGTGCATATATATTTTGTTTTATTATTTACTTATTCTTAAGCATACAGGTTTAAAAATACAAAAGTGTCCCTAACATTACATAGATGAAAAAGGACAATGCAACACATATCATGGTACCTGTGTGAATCAACATACTAGAAAGGATTATACCAAGGGAAACCTTGTATTCCTAGTGGTGCTATGCGAAGATACTCTGTAGGGCTGCGACTAACGATTATTTTTATAATCTGTTAGTTGGCCGATTATTGTTTTGATTAATCGGATAATAACCTTAAAAAGTGTGTGACGTATAATTGTTAATATGTTAAAAGTTTTAAAAAAAAAAAGGCAATTTATTCTTAAATATCTCTATGTAGTAGTAAATATAAATAACCAACTATATGGTTAGGGAGCACAAATCTCTAACCCACTCTGAGAATAACACAGAAGAGATATACTGTATATACTATTCAAGGTAGAATCTGGTAAATATCAGAGACACAGATCAAATTTTTTATTTCAATAAAAAAAAAAATACTTTTGCCAATTTTCAGACAGAACTGTAATATATATGTATATTAGATATATGTAATATATATATAATATGCTGGCCATACAAAGATAATGTCTTCCGTCAAAAAATCGTAATCGTTAGTGTGGTCAAATCAACGCTCGTTTTCGACCACAGTGATGGAAAAATTCAAAGGAGCAGAATAGAAAACTTCTTGGTTAAAGAAATTGTCAGACTTGCTTTTTTTTTCAGAAATTGCATTCATTTTAAAACTGAATGTTAAAAG
>BLSH010053532.1:347206-360839 GCA_018402905.1 Glandirana rugosa | reverse complement strand
CCCCCCCCCCCCCCCTCTCCCCGCACCGCGCCTTTCCGAGCCGCCATTTTGCCGTAGCCGCGGCCATTTTCTTGGGGTTTTCCCTCTAGTGTTGAACGGCGGCCATTTTGCCATAGTCATGGCCTGTACACAGGCTCTCGCCTCTTGTGACCGCTCGGCGGCCATATTGGATGTGCCTGGGAAGAATAACGTGCTTTATCTTTCACCCTGGGTCAGCGTGGATGGCGCAGGCTCTGACTGGCGGTCTCTGAGCACTCCTACTGTGATGCAGCGCTTTGTGACGCATCAAACAGCAAGTATAGCTGGGCTCTCCCTGGGGTGCTGGTAGCGGTCGGTGCTGTCCTCCTGGGGTCTCCCTGGTTGATCTGTGGGGCTGCATTGTGGGGGTTTCAGGGTGTTTTTTTCTGCCTGTCAGGTCTGATGGCACAATGGCGGATCACCTGCGCTTCCTTCTGAGGAGGAGTTAGCGGCAGCGCAACCTGCGCTAGGGACACTGGTATCCCTGGACCAGCTGAAAGCAGTATTTGGGAAATTTCTTCCCCGTGCGGTGCCGAGCCGTGGTAAGGGGGCCCCTAAAAAGCGTCCGCCTCCCCCTTTCATCGGGGGAAGAGTCTGAACCAGAAGTGGCCTTGGGGGTCACGGGGACCCCCGTGGAGCTCTCAGAGGGTGAGCTGGAGCTCCCGGACGGCGAGGAAGACCAGGGGACCTTGGTTGCGCGCAAGAAGGCTGCTGGTGGCCACACTGCTGATATCCGTGCGTCTTTGCGACCGGACCAAGCAGGGGAGTCGCAGCAGACCGCATTAGTTTGCAGGTCTGCTAGGCCACCCAGGTCCCCTAAGGCTTATCCTTATGATCAATTTTTTTGACCGTCTGATCTATCAGGAATGGCAGCGTCTGCAGACTTCCTTTGCCCTGCCCAAACACTTCGCTATACATTATCCATTTGAGGATAGCTTTGTGAAGAAGTGGGCATCCCCCGCAGGTTGGCAGGGTCAGCCATGAGGCCGGCCCTGGCGTCAGCCATGGCGGCCCAATCTCTTTCTGAGTGTGCGCTTGAGTTGCAGAATGTTTTGGGCTACAGGAGGTCGCTTGAGGCGTCGCAGAGAGCAGGCCATTTGTTTCAGGGTCTTCAGTACCTGTGTGATGCAGCTCTGGTCCTGCTTCCCATGTTGTATACGTCTGTTTTCGCAGTCATTATCAGATGGGTACTCTGGTTACGCTCCTGGTCGGGTGACCATGCGTCTAAGAAGGGCCTTACGGATCTCCCCTTTCAGGGGGGTCGGCTCTTTGGGGCGCAGTTGGATGAAATCCGTAAGGATTTCTCTGGAGGGAAGAGTATTTTTCTTCCGGAGTCCAGGCGGCGGGAGTTCCGCCGCAAGCAGGGTCCTACTTCTTCGGGTCAGAAGAGGTTTTTTTCGTGCAAAGGGTTGAGGCCCAACAAGTCTGCCGCAGGGGCCGGTAAACGACCCTGGCACCGCAAGAGTGAAAGGGCAGAGGATAAGTCCTCCTCTGCATGATGGGTTGCCCCCACCCGATTCTCGGGCGGGGGGCCGACTTCTGGGGTTCGCAGACAGGTGGACTGCCTGCATTTCTGACCGGTGGGTGCAGGAACTGGTGTCCTCCGGGTACTGGATAGAGTTCAGCACTCTACCCCCAGACAGGTTCTTTCCATCGAACTTGAGACTTCCTCAGGGGCGTCAAGAGGCTCTCTTAGGGGCTGTTCAGGCGCTCTCCACACAAGGGGTAACTGTGCCGGTATCTCCGCTGGAAAGATTCCGCGGCTTCTATTTCAACCTGTTTGTGGTACCCAAAAAGGGGGCGGGGGTCAGGCCGGTTCTGGACCTAAAAGCACTAAATCACTTTGTGAGGGCGCGAGAGTTCAGAATGGAGTCGGTCCGCTCGGTCGTGGCCGCCCTACACCAAGGGGACTTCATGGCGTCTCTGGATATCAGGGACGCGTACCTCCACGTTCCCATTTGTCTCCGGCACCAGCGCTTCCTGCGCTTTGCGGCGGGAGATCTGAATTACCAATTCGTGGCACTTCCTTTTGGTCTGGCCTCGGCTCTTCGGGTGTTCACCAAACTGGTTGCTCCGGTGATGGCGATATTGAGGCAGAGAGGCATTACGGTGGTAGCATGCCTCGACGACCTGCTCCTGAGAGTGGAGTCTGCTTCGGCTCTGGAGGAGAATGTGGCTATCACCGTGGCCTCGTTGAAAGACTTCGGCTGGCTGATCAATCTGCAGAAGTCTACATTGACCCCGTCCGGTCACCTGGAATTCCTGGGTCTGATTCTGGACACAGAGCAGGCGAAGGTATTCTTGCCTCTGGCCAAGTTGCTGACACTGCAAGCGGCGGTGCAAACTCTGCTGGCACGCCGGTGGTCTTCCTTACGATTCTGTATGCGGGTGTTGGGGATCATGGTTTCAGCCTTCGAGGCGGTACCTTGTGCCCAGCGTCACACTCTGCTCCTTCAGCGAGCGATTCTGTCATGGTGGGACAGGTCTCCGCTGTCCCTGGACCAGCTGATCAGATTGGATCATCAGATCAGAGGATCGTTGGCCTGGTGGCTTCGGGCCCCGGCTCTAACGTTGGGGGGAGTCATTTCTCCCCCTGAATTGGTCTTGGGGCAGCTGTCTGCTCAGGGCTGCTGGTCGGCGCAGGAATCCTGTCTTCCAATCAATGTGCTGGAGTTGTGGGCGATCAGGCTCTGCCTCTCCCACTGGATGGTGAGGTTGCGCGGTCTCCCGGTTCGGGTCCAGTCGGACAACGCCATGGCTGTGGCGTACGTGAACCATCAGGGCGGAACGAGGAGCTCAGCAGCGGCTGTGGAAGCGGCTCTCATTCTGCGATGGGCAGAACTTCAGGTGCCGGCAATCTCCGCCATTTACATCCCGGGCGTAGAGAATTGGCAGGCGGACTTTCTCAGTCGCCAGACTCTGGATCAGGGGGAATGGTCCTTGCATTCAGAAGTGTTCTGCCAGATTTGCCACAAGGGGGGCACGCCAGACATGGGTATTCATGGCGTCTCGGTTCAATCACAGGGTGTATACCTTTTGTGTGCAGGACGAGAGACCCACTGGCCGCAGCCACGGACGCGCTGGTAGCGCTTTGGAATCTGCATTGGCTCCTGTACTCTTTTCCTCCCATCACGCTTCTACTGCGGCTACTGCGCAGGGTGGAAGCGGAGGGGATTCCGACAATCCTGGTAGCTCCGGATTGGCCTTGGCGCCCTTGGTACGCCAACGTGGTGCAAATGGTGGCAGATTTTCCCTGGCGTCTCCGCTGCGCGAAGATCTGCTGTCTCAGGGACCCATCTTGCACCCTGCTTTACCCTCGCTGGCTTCGACGGCTTGGCTATTGAGTCCCAGGTGTTGAGGGATAGGGGTGTCGCTGACTCCGTGATCCCTACCATGCTTAAAGCGCGCAAGTGTACTTCGTGCACCTGGAAGGCCTATATTGCCTGGTGTGAGGCGGGGGGTTGTAACCCTCGCTCTTACGTTGTGTCCGGGGTCCTCGCTTTTTTGCAGCAGGGCCTGGATAAAATATTGGCATTGAGTACTCTCAAGGGTCAGATTTCGGCTCTGGCATTTCTATTTCAACACCCTTTGGCGTCACATTCGTTGATTCGTACATTTGTACAGGGTGTACGCCATGTGGCTCCTCAGGTACGGTCGCCTTTAACGCCGTGGGATTTGAATTTGTTGCTTTCTGTGCTGCAGAAACCGCCTTATGAGAAGATCAGGGATATTCCCTTACAATTGCTGTCGCAGAAAGTGGCATTCTTGGTGGCCATTACATCCGCTAGGCGGGTGTCTGAGTTGGCAGCGTTGTCCTGCAAGTCTCCTTACCTAGTCCTTCATAGGGACAAGGCGGTCTTGCGCCCTTCTCCTTCGTTTCTACCGAAGGTGGTCTCTTCTTTCCACATTAATGAAGATATTGTTCTTCCTTCATTATGTCCGCACCCATCGCATCCCAAGGAGTTTGAGTTACATTCCTTGGATGTCGTAAGGGCTTTGTGGGTGTACTTGGCGACTACAGATTCTTTTCGGAAGTCTGATGCGTTGTTTGCTGACGGATGGTCCGCGCAAAGGGTTGGCGGCCTCATCGGCTACTATTTACCGTTGGATCTGACAGACCGTGACCCATGCGTATACTGTTCGGGGCAAAGTACCCCCTTTTTCCTGTCACGGCTCATTCCACCAGGGTGGTTAGTACTTCCTGGGCTTTCAGACACCAGGCTTCGGTGTCACAGGTGTGCAAGGAGTCTATTTGGGCCTTGGTGCATACGTTTACTAAGTTTTACAAAGTGGATATTTCAGCATCCGCGTATGCTGCTTTTGGCCACAAAGTTTTGCAGGTTGCAGTGTAGGCGCGGCTGGCGCCTCCTGAGAGGAATCTGTTGGGTACAGTAGTTGTTGTTGTTTACCTACCCCTCTTGACTGACACAGCTTTGGGACATCCCCAATTGTCAATGAAGGGCTGCGTCTGTCAGTGAACGCATGAGAAAAAGGGATTTTATTAAAACTTACCGTAAAATCCTTTTTCTCTGAGTTCACTGACACACGCAGCACCCACCCCTCTGTGTTGCGTTTGTACGGCTTGTTACGAACTGATATGCTATGCAGAGCAGGGGGATTGTATGGGAGAGAGAGGATGGCCTCCTGGGAGGGGTCAGCTTGCTTTCTTTCTATTTGCCTAGTCAACGCCTGCTAGGATGTGCATATAACCCCACTTGTCAATGAAGGGCTGCGTCTGTCAGTGAACTCAGAGAAAAGGATTTTATGGTAAGTTTTAATAAAATCCCTTTTTTTTTTTTGGTAAAAAAAAAAAAAAATCACAATAGGCGTATATTGATTGAGTTGATTACACCTACAAACTATGGGAATAGATTTTTTTTTTTACTAGTAATGCAATCTGCGATTTTTTTTTTTTTTTTTTTTATTTATATAGCGGAATTGCGACATTGTGGCAGACCAGACATTTTTTTGGGACCAATGACACTTATACAGCGATCAGAGCTAAAAATAGCCACTGATTACTGTATAAATTTCACTGGCAGGGAAGGGGTTAGACTCTAGGGGGCGACCAAGGGGGTTAAGTGTGTTTCTTCAGCGTGTTCTAACTATGTGGGGGCTGGGCTGGCAGGGACATGACAGATCTAACTGTTCACGATCACTGGGAACAGTAGATCAGGGTCATGTCCCCTGACAGAATGGGGATCTGCCTTGTTTACAAAGGCTGATCCCCGCTCCTCTGTAGAAGGCGATCGCGCGCCCCCCCCAAAATATCTTGTGCACCTACCGCCATACAGCTACGGAGATTTGTACAGGAGAGCCGACCTGCCTCTGTATAATGAAGGCAAGTGGTTAATAAGAAAACAGAGCACCACTGGATCCAGCCAAGAATGAATACTTGCTGGCCATTATGTTGACGTTAACCTGAACTCAAAGTGAGAAAGTACCTGAGAATTTTTAATGCGTAAATTATTATAAAACATAGCAGATCACGGGGTATGTGATTTTCCATGCACTCGTGTGTGCAGTCTCATAGCTGTATATCTGCACTGATATTTAATGCACTGTGCCTCTGACTGCTAGTCAGTGCTCCCAGATGCACTCTCCTAGGGCAACAGCATGAGAACGTAAACCCTTCCTAGAGAGGAAAGAACACTCTAGCAAGGCCTCACTAACATTTATCACCAAAAATCTTCAGGATTTCTCCTTCCAGGAATTGGCTGGGGCATGAGAAATATTCAGGCTATTTGAATCTCTATGCCCTAAATTCTGGACATTTCTTCAGGCATGTAAGCGAAATCAAACACCCAGGCTCAGGAAACCCATAACAGACAATACCAATAGATCACTGCTCCACTAACTACAATGAAAAACTAAATTTAGTCTAGCGTAGGGAGCTACATGAGCTTTTGCTTAGACACTGATGCTGTTCGCTTCCGAATGGAACTCTTCTTGGATTTCAAAGCCCTCTCTTATGACCAGTCACCTTCTTACTTGGGGAGAAGATTGTGCTTTTACCCACAGTCACATTCTGGATGAAGGCATCCAAGGATGGTGCAAACAAGCACTCGTCCTCAAAGGGCAGCCTCTCGGTTTTCTTCTGGCAGAGGAGGTTCTGCCGACCAATGCTTGAGTCATAAAATCCTTGAGTCAACAGATTTGGTGCCCCCCGTAGCTACCATATAGACATTTTCCTAAAGCTCTTGAAAACTGGAAAGGAAATGGGAAGGTGGTATAGATTAGATTATAGAGGTGGAACGTCTCTCTTATGTACAGAAAATTCTGACACCTACAGTGCAGTGGCATTGGGAGGAGGTGTATACCTTTATGAAAAGTACAGATGGACCCGATTCGTGGGTTGGCCCTAACCCATCAATAAAATTATAAATTAAGATACCATCTAGACCAATGCAATGACCTCCATAGAGTGGTCTGATTCTTGATGATAGGTGTACCAACTGATAGTGGTCCAAGCTGTTCTAACATTAAATTGGCCATCTCTACCATAATGCAACTTGAAGGCTGTATGGCTGAGAATTCCTTTTTGATTAGACCTTACTCATCCTATACCCCTACGCTCGCCCCAGGGGCAGTCCTGTTGCTGGGTAGCCTTTTCCCTGATTCAGGGTTTGTGGCAGTCTGAAATTTGGCCCCCACCTTATATCCCTTGAAGTCCTCCTGAAGAAGCAGTTCTAGTTGTGAAATGCATAGAGGCACATAATTATAGTGTATGAGGACCCCCTACATACAATATGAAAAGCTATAGCATGCGTGATGGTTAACGTGATGGTTAACCCGTAGTGTGGTCCAATACACCTAAGAGGGTCTCTTCACATTTTATATGCAGTGCTATATTTAGTGCTTTACACGCACACACCAGGGCTCAAAATTTCAAGTCTTGAGCTACTAGCCAGGCCTTAAGAATTACTTGCCACCAGTTACCCAACCCCTGCCCCACCTTCGTAAATTATCTCATGAAATTGCACTGTTAAATATTTTCTAGATAGAATTAAGGTACAAAAATAAATATTAACTTAACGTAAAGCATATTTCATTGATTGACCTGTGATAAAATATGATTGGCTACTAATGCTATGCATTAAGGTGAAAAACCTCCTGTACTACAGCGAGCCCCCCTTTTACTTTCCTGAACCCGATCGTTCCAGTGTCGAGGATGAGCCCAGCAGCTCCAGCCGCTGGCTTCGGTCCTCATTGGATAGATTGGAGCCATTGGCTCCTGCTGCTGTCAATCAAATCCAGTGACATGGGGGCGGGGCCGCGTACTGCTGCCTGTCAATGAACACAGCAGCAGGACTCGGGAGTGTGCCCGCACAGGTGCCATCAGGGAAAGAGCTTCTCCATGGGGGCACCGGGTGAAGAGGAGGAGCCAGGAGCTCCGCCGGGGGACCCCAGAAAAGGAGGATCAGGGCTCCTTGCACAGAGCAGGTAAGTATGACGTTACTAACTAACTAAACTAACCTTGACTATCACATTAAGTCTATAGCTAGGGGAAGACAGAAGGGACTCTATATTAAGTCTAGAACTGGGGGAGGGACAATGGGGAGCCCATATTAGGTCTGTAATTGGGGGGAGAGACAGAGAGGACCCAATATTAAAGTGATTGTAAAGGTTCGTTTTTTTTTTTTTTTATAACCTGTCATACTTGCCTGCTCTGTGCAAGGGTTTTGCACAGAGCAGCCCTGATCCTCCTTTTCTGGGATCCCCCGGCGGTGCTCCTGGCCCTTCCTCTTTGGCGAGTGCCCCCACGGAGGGCTGATTTCCATGGGATTCGGATCCGCCCCCCAACTTATGTGTCACTGGATTTGATTGACAACAGCGGGAGCCAATGGCTCCTGCTGCTATCAATCTATCCAATGTGGACCCGAGACAGCGGCTGGAGTTGCTGGGCTTGTCCTAGATGCTGGAACGATCGGGTTCAGGTAAGTATTAGGGGGGCTCTGGGGGGCTGCTGCAGTACAGAAGGTTTGTCACCTTAATATATAGAATACACTAAGGTGAAAAACATTTAGACTTTACAACTCCTTTAAGTCTATAGTTGAGGGGAATCCTATATCAAGTCTATATCTAGGAGGAGAACAGAGGGAACCCCATAATAATTCTATTGCTGGGGGGCAGGACAAGAGGGGACTCCATAATAATTCTGTAGCTGGGGACAGAAGTGCGGGGAACCCATATTAAGTCTTAAGCTTGTCTTTCTTCCATTGTGGCCGTACACGCCACCAGTTTGCCTGCCAATCCCTAGCTGTGCTAAGCATTCTTCCCACGTACACTGCTGCATGTCCTGCTTGGTGGCCATTGTGTGTTCCATCATCCTATGCCTTCTGTTCTGCCTTGGCTTCTGTATGCTGTCAATCAAGTTTCTTGCATGCAAGTGTGCTACGTTTCAATAAAATGACACTGTTGCGGTTTTGCTAACTCCAGTGGCCTCTTGTTTGCTCTTTTTTTTTTTTGCTGTATGGAGATCCATTCCAGATCTGGCGAAGGAGCTGCAGGAGTCTAGCGGACCCCATCTTTTCTTCACATTTCCATCCACTACACACAGACTATAGACCAGTGTTTCTCAACTCCTGTCCTCAGGGCCCACCCACAGGCCAGATTTTAAGTTTTACCTTGGGGAGATGCAGACTAGAATACTGCAATCACTGAGCAGCAAATGATATCACCTGTGACACATTTCAGTTATTCTGCAAACCTGGCCTGTTAGTGGGTCCTGAGGACAGGAGTTGAAAACCACTGCTATAGACAATTGCTTTTGTGAGAAGTGCAGAATAAGCAGTGCATACTTTCAATGTGCAAGTGCTGTATCCAAGCAATATCTACTGAGATAAACCTCTTTCTAATTGTCCACTCCTGGGATGTGGACCACAGAGATCGCTGGACAATTAATTTCCATCCACGATATCTCATTCAAAGCAGCCAGATTACTGGTCCCCACTTGATGGTTGCTGTAGGCTGCCATTGTGGCATTGTCTGACTGCACCCTGAGTGGGGGGACCCAGCGCTGCAGGGTCAACCTGACTGATCTGAGCTCCAAGATGTTGCTGGGGAGCTTTGCTTCACCCAGTGACCAAGTTCCTTGAACTGTTGCAGATTGGAACACACTTCCCCACCCAAAAATTTGCATCTCTTGTGGTAGGACTGGGGTGGTGATCCAGCAAGATAAGGAATTCCTTTCTGGATCATAGGTAAATAAAAATAAAAAATTGTACAGTTGGGTGCAGGGGCGCACTGGATGCCGTTGCTGCCATTTGTGCTTTTTCTGGGCATCACGTGCATCCCTGTGCCTTTATGGAGGGATGGGCTACCTCTAGGCACCACAGTATATACTCAGAGGTCCCTTGATGTGGGCACTGCAACTTACACATATATTTGCAAATGTGTGCAAACAAAGCCCTCCATTTTTAACATAAACTGTTTTGGTTGTTTTGCAGGCTGGCTGGTAAGTGTGCTGCAAAATCTTTTGTTTGTGAAAAGGAGCTTGATTTTCCAGGCAAGATGTTTAGTTGGGGAGTTCTTAAATGGAATTGAGTGAATGATACTGCCTTGAAGGGGGCTACCATTAGGCCTAGAGCTCTCATTGAGAATCTCAGTTCTCGATCATGTGCTCCTAGAGAAAGAACTTTCTTTTCTGGAGGAGAGACTTGCTTGGGATGTGTCCGGGACCATATCCAAGCATTCCAGGCCAATGAAAGCTGGGGAGCAGATTTGATGAAAATGATCACCCGGCCAAAAGCCTAGACTGAGCATCTGAATTGTATTGTGGACATTTTCTGATAGCTGCACAGGAGATGAGTCCTTCAGAAGACATGCATGCCTGTGACTTGGATGTTCTGAGAAGGGCACATAGAGGTGAAGGCTAAGACCTTTGTAAACACTGGGAGCAGAAGATAGGTCAAAGGGCAGTGCAACAAACAGGAAGGGGTTGTCTCACTGCAAAATGCAGAAAGCACTGATGAGGTGGGTAAATAGGAACATGCAGATAGGTATCTTTGATGTCCATGGATGACATGCATTCCCCTTGTCTCAGAGAGGGAACTAATGACATGGCAGATTCCAAGTAAACTTTTTGGAATTCCAAGGAATTTGTTTAAAAGAGTTTTAAGTCCAGAATAGGACAAATACCCCCTGTTGAACTTTGGTATCATGAACAGGTTTGCGCAGCAACCTATAAACCAATCATGTCGGGGTACTGTCATCATTCCCTGAGACAAGAGGTGGTCCAGGGCATTCTGCAAGTCTAACTGTCTGTGAGCAGTTTTTGATTGATTTAAAAAAAGAAAACGGTGAGGTAGTAGAATCTTTGGACTAAAGCCTCCCTCCTGTGACCTCTTTAATGAATTTGTCAACTGCCTCACCAAACAGACATCTTTCTTGGACAGGCACACAGTATGTGTGAGGCGCCTTTTCCAGGTAGCTTTAGACATCCAACCTTTGAACCATAAGCTTCTGCGCAAATAAATATAAATTAGTCTCATGACATGTTCTAGGGCAGTGGTTCTCAACCTCAATCCTCAAGTACTCCAAAGGGGCCATGTTTTCAAGTTTTCCTTTACTTTGCACAGCCACTTTAAATCAATACCAATGACATGGTATTGATAAGAGCTATTTTATCTAAGGGAAGTTCCCAAAACCTGGCCCGTTGGGGGTACTTAACTGAGGTTGAGAACCACTGCTCTAGGGCATCTGCACTGAAAAGCAGAGCAGAAGACAATTGCTCTGTAACACCTCAATTCGAAAATACAGGGTCATATTGGTTATTCATGTCCTAGTCCAGTTAGCTGCAGTTTGATAAACTGAAATTGTAGTGAGAGCTGGTTGCATGGCTGGGCCTGCAAGGTTAACAAGATGCTTTAGGAGCATCTCAAATTTTCTATTTGCAGAATCTTTGAAAGAAGGAACATTATTATTATTAAACAGGATTTATATAGCGCCAACAATTTACACACCTGGAGCAAGAACATCTTCAATATGTACAGTGAAATGCTTACTGAGGGCAGAGATGGCAGGATACATGAAAGGAATAGCCCATTTCTTTGCAGACCTTTCCCACTGGATAGAGTTCAGGATTGACTCAATTGTTATATACTGCACATTCTGTTCATGAACAGGGAATGTTTTGCAGGTCTCTGTACCTGAAGGGCATACCGAGACAGAAAAGAGTCTGGATGCACAATCCCAAGCTTTTGTGACAATAAGTTGTTCAACGTTGGCAAGCATGTTGCATGAAGCTCCTTATTTAACCACTTAACGACGGCGTTGCATACATTTACTGCTGCACAGTGGCAGTGTAACGCAAATCGCCGTCTATAAATAGCGATTCGTGCAGGCGAGGTTAGGGGGCGAGTGCAAACTGCCGGCGGTGCGCTCTCGTGCCCGCCGTGCGCTCCCTCAGTGTGGCCGCGGGTCGGGCGGACTTGATGTCCACCGGCGACCCGCGATCACCTACTACACAGGAAGAACGGTGAACGATGTAAACAAGGCGGTTCCCTGTTTTGTCAATGGGCATGGCAGAGATCTACTGATCTCTGTACTCGGGATCAGTTAGATCTGTCATGTCCTTGCCAGCCCAGCCCCCACACAGTTAGAACACGCCTAGGAAACACAATTAACCTCTTCATTGCCCCCTGCAGGTTAACCCCTTCCCTGCCAATGACATTTATACAGTAATCAATGGCTATTTTTTTTTTACCACAAATATGAGAAAGTATATATATCGGCCAAAACTGATGAATACATTTTTGTTTTTTTATATATATTTTTGGATATGTATTATAGCAAAAAGTAAAAAATATTGTTTTTTTTCCAAAATTGTTGCTCTTTCTTTGTTTATAGCTGTGATCAGAAGTGACGCAGAGGTGATCAAATACCACCAAAAGACAGTACTATTTGTGGGGAAAAAAAGGACATCAAGTTCGTTTGGGTACAACATTGCACGACCGCGCAATTGTTAGTTAAAGTGACGCAGTGCTGATGATCTAGGGATGAAAATATATCCTCTTGATTCCCTTCTATGTCCTCTAGGACCAGCATTTCTCAACTCAGGTTGAGGAGTGGGAGTAGAAGAGACGTTGCATTTTTGTGCCCTTGACGAAGATGACTGTATTAGGGCTGTAATTTGGTCAAGGAAATATGACGTAGATGCCGGGAATTCTGCTTTAGTCAGCTGCTTGTCGCATGTTTAAAAGAGCTAGAATGAGATGTTGAGACAGGTGTTAGAGCCAGTTCTTGCCCCGGTGCAAGGGATGCATCAACACTCTTAGCTTAAGTGTTCAGCGGGCTTTTGGCAGAGTGAATGTTCACCCACAATTTTGCATTGGTGTCCTTTCGCCTGGTCATCACCATAGTAAGTGTAGGTATTTTCCTCATGGATTAGAGTGTAATATAGGGTAAGCTTGACCAGAAGTTATTTGTGGTAACCCAGGTGCAGATCTTCCTGTAATGAATCCTTGTGGTCAAAAGGGTGGGAGGAAGTACCCGAGTACCTTATAAGGGCTCTAGGCAGAAGCAGCGGCGGCCGGTCAATAAAGGGCGCTTGGGCGCCGCCTCCCTGCTGCTGACCAGAAAATTTAAAAAAAAGTCAGACCGACCCCCTACAGGAGGCGCCGGTATATTGACTTTTTTTTTTTACGGCTCCTTGCTGTCTGCTGACAGCAGGTAGTGAGCCGATTGGTCAGTCATAAAAGACTATGCATGTGCGCTGAACAGGCGCACACACACAGTCTGGCTGCCCTGAGCCAGTGGCTAACTGGCATTGGATGCTGTGGGCGGAGGCGGGACTGTGGTGGACGTGCTGGCTGCGTAATTACTCACGTAGGCGCAGCACTCCGCCTGGTTTCAGCCCTGACTCCCACGCCGCAGACCATCCACTCCAGCATGCTGTCAGCAAGCCGAGCTCTGCACAGTGCACACTGCCAGCCTGCGTCGCAGACCATCCACTCCAGCATGCTGTCAGCAAGCCGAGCTCTGCACAGTGCACACTGCCAGCCTGCTACTAGACGGGGTAAGTGCGGGACTTGTCCCGACTTCGGGGGGGGGGGTGTCTGTCAGTTTTGCAAGCCCCTATCTGGAGCTCTGTATACTGCTATGTGGTGGCTCTGTATACCCTATCTGGTGACTGTATACCCTATCTGGTGACTGTATACCCCTATCTGGGACTCTGTATACCCCTATCTGGGACTCTGTATACCCTATCTGGTGACTGTATACCCTATTTGGTGACTTATACCCCTATCTGGGACTCTGTATACCCTATCTGGTGACTGTATACCCTATCTGGGGCTCTGTATACTGCTATATGGTGGCACTGTATACCCCTATCTGGTGACTGTATGCTGCTATATGGTGGCTCCAGGGCTGGCCCAAGACATTGTGCTGCCTGGGTCCAAGAATAAAATGCTGCCCCCCCCCCCCAAAACAAAACAAAAAAAAACCCATCCACCAAAAGGCCCCCACGTCCATTGTTTTATATTACGAGAATTAAAACTAAAATAACATTTATCAGATAGTCGGATTTACATGCAACAGCGGTGGTGGTGGTTAGGGGTTCAGACACAGGCAGGGTGGTGTGGGAGGGTTAGACACAGGCAGGGGTGGTGCG
>BLSH010053532.1:302963-317360 GCA_018402905.1 Glandirana rugosa | reverse complement strand
ACATGTTTTAATGTATGTAATTGTCTTTGACGGGTTTCTTTAAACTGTTTTATACCAGTCCTACCTAACTACGGACCCCTAGATACCACCAACTACACGGAAAGCACATTTGGCAGTACAGACATGGCATAAGTATTCGGGCAACCTTCACGCTCATAACTCAACCAGTTTAGGTGGAGGAGTAGGCATACTGTACCCTACAGGATGGGGAGCACGGTTCTTTGTGAGTACATTAAAAGAGGAGCAGAGAGGGCGGGAAGGGGGGAGGGGGAGGAGGGGACAAAAAGAGGAGGGGTGAGGAAATGGATCTGTGGACATTTGCTCACATTATAATATTAGGATCTTCCAGAGGCACATCAACCACCATAGATCCCCAGGCATCAATCCATCCTGACCATATTTTGTCAAATTTCTTTGGGCAGTTTCTGTTAATGTATGTAATTTTGTACAGCAAAAGGACGGAATTCAGGACTAATCTCCATTGAGCTACCGTAGGTGGTAATGCGTCCTTCCATCTAAGGATTTCCCGTTGGGCATAATAAGTGGCATAACCCAGAAACAACCTAGTGTATCTGCTTATAGGTGGGTTCTCCATAATATTCAGGAGCAGTATTTTTGTGTCCGACTCAAGGGTTAAATCAGTGGCCCAGTTTATGTCAGCCAGAACTCCCGCCCAGTACACATCCAGTTTCGAGCAGGCCCATACCATATGTAACAAGGAGGTGGCCGGTTCGCCACATCTTGGATAAGAGGCAGGGGCTGCAGGGTATATTACCGTTAGCCTCTTAGGGGTGTAGTAAGCCCTATGTAGGAATTTTAGTCACGGGCGGATATCATATTAGTGACAAAAGAGGATACGCAGCCCTCCCAATCCTCTTCCGTCAGACTAGGGAGATCTTCCTGCCATTTACCGAGAGCCCTTTCCAGCGCTTTATTTTGGGTCAGGGATAGTTGGAAGTATATAGAGGACAGAGGTTTATTTATAAATTTAGCGATAAGGAGGGCCTCTACCGGGTCAGCATCCAGGGTAAGGGGGAGGGGAAATTGAGCATTAAACGCATGTCGAAGCTGGAGGTAGCGGGAGTACATCCACTGTGGCAGGGCATATGTTGCCCTAAGGTCTGCAAAGGCTTCCAACCTGCCTCCCACCACTATGTGTTTGAGCTTCACTATTCCTCTAGTAGCCCACACCTGGGGGTCCGGGATACTGTAATGGTGGTGCGCATTAGCGAGGTGGTCACGGGATGAGACCTAGCACCACAAAATACCAAGTTGCTTAGGGTGGAGTATGATCCCATTATGGCCGCCTCCAGAGTCAATGCCGGGTTATCCATGGGCTGGGAGAACCACCCCCTGACCGTCACAAGGACTGTCACCCAGAAATATTGTAGAAAATTTGGTAGAACCAGGCCATCTTGTGTAACGGGTAGCTGTAACGTGGAGATAGCCAGTCGTGGGGTTTTCCCACACCATATGAAGGAGGATATAATACTCTTTAATTTCCCGAAGAAGGAGGCTGGAAGGATGAGCGGCGAATTGCGGAACAGGTATAGGAACTTTGGTAGATAAATCATTTTTATAAGGTTCACTCTACCCACAGGGGTGAGAGGGAGAGATCTCCATGTCATGCATTTCTGAGAGAAGGTTCCGAGTAGCGGCTGGAGGTTAAGGTTAAAGTATGAGATCAGCGGGGCCCGAACCACCACTCCTAAGTATTTAAATTCCTCAACCCACCTCAAAGGAGTATTCGTCCGGGGAGGGGAGTCTGAGGAAAATAGGGGGAATAACACAGATTTCTCCCAGTTAATATTTATACCTGATAGGGACTCGAATGAGTCGATCGCTCGGAGTGCCGCTGGAAGGCCCTCAAAAAGAGGAGAGTGCCATCCGCATACATGGATATCTTCTCCGTTACTACCCCTACTGGTATGCTTTCAATTGTGGGGTCTGACCTAATCTGTGCCGCCATCGTCTCCATTGCTAATGCAAAGAGGCCCAGGGAGAGCGGGCACCCCTGCCTGGTTCCTCTGGTTAAGGGGAAAGGGGAGGACAGGGAGTTATTAGTGCGGACCCTCGCTGTAGGGGGCATGGCAGAGGAGTTGGAGCAACTTAATGAATCAGGGGCCAAACCCAAATTTGCGCATGATGGCCAAGAGGTAGCGCCTGTTCCCCTGCCCGGCATAAACCCCGACTGATCGGCATGTACAAGTGCAGTGATTACCGAATTCAAACGGCTGGCCAGTACTTTCGCCAGAATTTTTGCATCAACGTTAAGGAGAGAAATTGGTCAGTACGAGGAGCATTGGTCTGGGGGTTTATCGGGCTTGAGAAGGACCACTATCACTGCTTCCGACGTCAACGGAGGAAGAGATGATTCCCCCAGTGACTTCAAGAGCACTGCCCTGAACATAGGGAGAAGTTCCTCTGAATAGATTTTAAAGAATTCCGCCGGGAGTCCATCCGGTCCCTGGGTCTTCCTGGCCTGCAGAGAGGCCACCGCTACCTGCATTTCTTTCAAAGTTATGGGGCTATCCAATGCGTCTCTGGAGGCTGCTATTAGGCATGTCAGGTCAATTTCAGGTAAGCACATAATTCCCCATCTGTGCTCATCGCCCTGGATATATAGCTCTTCATAGAATGCAGCAAAGCAGTTGTTGATACCAGCAGGATCCATCACCAGCGTACCATCTGGAGCACGCACCCCCGATATCAACACAGGCAAGGAGCTCTCTTTGGCCAGCCATGCCAACATGTGCCCATTTTTTTCACCCTGTTCAAAAATGCGTTGTGATTGATGGAGCAGGTGAATTTTGGTAGTGGACATACGTATCAATTGAACATTTCGTAGCGCTGCCTGAAAATCCGAATAGACCTAGGGCTCCCTTGACTGGGAGAATTCCGTCTCCAGGGCAGCCACCCAGTAAATCTACCCTCGGGCCACGGCGCACCCGGTGTATAAAACCCTGAAAGCTCCCTCTGGAGAAGGCTTTAAATGCATCCCATTGGGTGGACATGGGTATAGACTGATCAACATCATTCCAGTAGTAGATCATGTTGGATCGATAGGACTCAGACACGCTTGAGTCGCACAACCAAAATCTGGATAGGCACCACAGAATATCTGATGGAGCAGTGGAGACCCAAAGTTGTAAGGACAACGGGGCATGGTCCAAAATCCCCCAAGGCAGAATCGAGATATCCCTGACCCTGGAAAGGACAGACCCCCCGTGTACACTAGGTCTATGCGGGAAAAAGTTTTATGAGAGGCAGAGTGGCAGGTGTACACTCTCTGATGGGGATAGCGCCATCTCCACACATCTGTAGGTTGGATGCCTCCACCCAAGCTGCCAGGCCGCTGGGGGCCTGCGCCACCGAGTAGAGCCTGTCCATCCAGAATCCGGGACCATATTGAAATCTCCAATAAACAAAACATCCTCAGTAGCATAAGACACCACTCTAGCCATCAGATGGTGAAGGAATCTAACAGAGGATGGGGGCGGTAGGTACAAGCCCACCAACACCACCTCCATCCTGTCCAGTAAGGCATGTAATATAACACAGCGACCGTCCGCGTCCAGCTCCAACGCCAACAGTTTAAATGGTAAAGATTTGTGGACTAACACACTAACACCCCGGGAATAATTGGCATGTGAGGAGTGGTAATAGTGTCCCACCCATGGTCTCCGCAAACTCAACAATTTACTCCCCGTCAAGTGTGTCTCCTGCAGAATGCAAATGTGGGGCCGGTAGGTGGACAAGAATTGAAACACCAGGGACCTCTTTACTGAAGAGTTTAGAAGACCCCTGGTATTCCAGGAGACTATAGTACAGTCAGCCATGAATAATGGGCATCAGAAATGAAGGCTGAAATTGCAGTGGGTGAGCCCTGGAGTAGGTCCATCGGACACAGTGAGACATCCACATCCAAAACCACCCAGAAGAATATGTTGTATATTACCTATAAAATAAAAGTTATGCAAACAGCAACAGAACATCCCAACACCCAACCCCATGCCACCCCCACCCCTCCCCAAACCTGGGGGGCCTCAATCCCAATAACAAAACAAAGGCAGGAACACCTTACTGGGGGAAACGTGTGCAAAACAACAGTCATAGTCTGTCATCCAAGTGGTCTATATCTTGGATTCTCAAGACCGGCATAAGAGAAAGGAAAGCAGATGCAGTCTCCCGGCAGCCGCCGGGGCACAAACTTAAGTACTGTTACCATGGAGCCACCCGTGGGTAGATCAGGATATGAAGGGGAGCAGCACAGAGTCTATTCCAGAGATAGCTGGGAAGGGGGTAAAGTAATAGCATTGGATGATAGCTGTCAGGACCCCCTTATTGGGACTTTAAATAGGTGCACCAAACAACGTGTTAAAATTGTATTGCTTTAATCAAGGTATTCAAAAAGAAATAACAATGGGCATACAAAAAGACTTGAACATCAATCATAAAAACATTTTTGACATGAATAAATTTCCCCAAAGATGCTATGAATGCAAAATATCGTAGATGCAAAAAACAGGTGTTTCCGTTGTCCAAAGGTGGAATTCGGTACCCTACATATGTTTCGGGTTACGACAACAGACCCTTCATCAGGGGTAATTCACAATGGGTGAGCATCCAGGTGTAGGTTTAAAGTCAAAATTCCACTATGTAAAGATTGCTTGATGCTCAAGCATACCCCACAGCAAAGCAGACCAGACGTCATTACCGGGTGGGCAAATAAATGGATTGGGTATAATAGGGTTCTGGATGTGACTCACTGTCCATTTATATCCGATCTGTGAGAGTATGTAGAAATATATGGAAATATATGGAAAAAGGGGGAAGAATGTATAAGTAGTGCTACTTCAGATTCCGTATAGCAGTCAGAATTCAGAATGAGAATCAGAAATCACCGGTGGGATCTGTCAACAGTGTAGATTCCAAAAGCCCCTTACATCTTCCCACTCATACAGCCATGGCCAATGGCAAGCGTAATAGGAGGGGGGCAGGAGTCATCTTTCCTTGGGCTCAACAAGTTAACCAGGCTATAACTCAGAGGCTTGGTGGCTCTGGTCCAAAGAGAAACAAGAAAGCATAGGGTATGCCTAATCACCAGTCAGTGTGGAGGGAGGGTGTCGATCCATGCTGATGCCTCCTCTGGGTAGGTAAAGAATCTCACAGTTTCCCCATCCTTTACCCACAGCCTGGCCGGGAACAACATGCTGTATTTCAGGCTTCTGGCAAGGAGCCGTGGCCAGACCACATCAAAGGATTTCCGCTGATGCTGGATCTCAACTGAATAATCTGGGAAAATGAGAAGCTTGGCGTCCTCAAAGCGCAGCTCTCCCATGGCCCTGACCTCCCTTAGGACCAGGTCACAGTCACGGAAGTGTAGAAGTTTAAAGATGAAGGTTCTTGGCGGTGCTCCCTGTGGTTCCCTAACCAATGGAATTCGGTGAGCCCTTTCCACTGTGAAGAAGGGTGAGAAGCGGGCAGAGGGGAGCAATTTTTGCAGTAAGGTTTCAACAAAAGACATAGTGTTGGTGCCCTCAGCCCCCTCAGGGAGACCCAGGATCCGTAAATTATTTCTTCTATTACGGTTTTCAGCGTCTTCGGCTCGGGCCTTTAATGCCTTAACTTTGGTCTTTAATGTATACAGGTCAGCCGCATGATGCCTTACTGTATCCTCATTTTGGGAGACTCGTTGTTCCACTTCACTTACTCGACCACGAAACGAGTCTAGGTCCCTACGGATCAATTCAACATTTGTTTGTATGTGGTCTATTTTGTCCGTCAGGGATGTGATTGCTTGCAGGACAGTAACAAGCTCCGTCAATGCTGTGGAGGTGCAGCCGCCATCCTCCGTCTGGGTTGCCATATTGGTAGGAGTTTTAGGCGAGGCCACGGCAACGGCCTTCCCCTGTCCCTTCTTCTTCCCAGGAATGGCTGTACGTCTGGTGGAATGCCCTGTCCCTTCTTCTTCCCAGTAATGGCTGTACGTCTGGTGGAATGCCTTGTTGCTCCCCTCCTCATAACCCAAGGCGTATATGGGGCCTGGGGGGGGGACAGTCCGGGCCTGTACCCCCTATATGATATCCCAGACAGCAAGCAATGTTAAAGTCTAGCTTCCCCAAGCCCCAGTCGGAAGGACACAGCGGGTAGGGGGGATCAGAGGCCTGGCAAAGGAGCTCCAACACTGCCGTTGTCCCCCAGCCTGGAGGTCGCACTCAGAGCTCCCCTCTCAATGCTTGGGGGTATCAGGAAGGCAGGATGAAGTGTGGCCCCGCTGCCCAGACTGGGGAGGTGAGGGGTAGGCCGACACTGCTAGGCTAGACCACGGCCTAGGGGCCCATCTGCCACCGGGCTGGGCATGCTGTAAAAAATACTCCCACTCAGGGGTTCAGGAGCTGCTGGGGAGTAGGGATGTCTCTAACCTGCCCGCCGGTGGTGCCTTGCAGCCTGGATGGATCCGGATGGAGAGATGGGCCCAGGATCACCGGCAACACAGGGAAGGCTGCTGCTCTCCCACAGCTGTACATCCAGCAGGATCATCTCTGTGCAGGGCCCCGGGGGGCCTGAATCACCGATAGAACCTGCGATGCTCTCCGCACAGATCACTCGCCACCCCCGATGGGGTCAGGGAGCGCACTGGTCGAGGCTGCAGCAGCAAGACCCCGGCTTCGGCCCACTTGCGTGGTTCCGGATGACTGATCCTCCATGTGCCAGGCTCCTCGCTCTCCCGGGATGGGTGTAGAGTCAAGGGGTAGCTTGGATGCCCAGTTGTGGAGCAGTGGCACCTGCAATGCCGGATAATAAACGCCGATCCACGGAAGCTCCGGTTCTATGCGACCGCTCCTGCTGCCATCTTGGACACGCCCCCGATGAATATTTTAGTGGGAAATAGCCAATTAATTAGTGTTGATAAGGGCTAGTGTCACAACTCCAATGGGGTCTGGTGACAGGTGCGTACCACTGGAGTGCGAATTGCACCAAAATAGTGTAGTGCACCACAAGGTTGTGGACCTATGGCTGACTGCTGCTAAGTAGTACCGGGTGATACGGGGAGAGGGCTCCCTAGGGCACGGACACTGAAACTCAGGGAGCTAGTGCATCGGTTTCCCAAGGGCGCAGAATCTAAGAGCCAGTGGGTGTTCACCAGAGCCTCTAGTGGTGAGGATGGATTTGGCTGCAACTGGATCCAGGTCGCGGCCCCCAGGGTCCCCTAGCTCTTGCGCGGCTGGCTCCAGGTGATAGAGGGGAAGCAGCAGCACAGGAACAGTAAGAATAGTCAGAGGAATAGCAAAGGGTCAGGGCAACCAGAAGACAGGAGAAGCCGAAAACAAGCCGAAGATCGAGGTAACAAGCAAGAAGGGATAGTCAGACAAGCCAAGGATCAGAATACGGATAAGACTCAGAGCAACTGAAGAGACAATCACAGACACAAGCCAAACACAGACAAACGTTGATCAGCAATGCAGCCTTGTACTGCCAGGCTTATATCCTGTTACCAATTAAGGCCTGGGGCGGAGGCCAGCTGAAGAGGGCCTACTAAAGCACACAGGCGAGGGAGGCCCGGCCTCTAACTGACAGAGGAAGGTGAAAAACCCTTAGGTACAAGGATAAAATTCCTTCCTGACCCCCGCAGGCGATTGGATAATCCCTGGATTTGAAGTGCTAACCCTGATAAAAATGAATTACACCTGTTCTTGAGCATTTTTGCGCGTTTTTGATAATTTTTTGCTCAAATGCAGTAATTAAATACAAATTAATAATACCACTACTACTACTAATATTAATAATAATAAAAAAAATAATAATGAATTAATTAATGAATAAATACACACATAAACACACACAATAAGTTATTATTAAATACTACATAAATATTAATGAATAAATGCACACATAAACACACACAATAAGTAATTATTAAATATTACATAAACATTAATAAATATATGCACACATAACCACACACAATAAGTAAATATTAAATACTACATAAATATTAATAAACACAAAAAAATTATCCAAAACGCGCATAAAAATGCCTTAAAAATGTAGAGTAATGCAACATACAGAAAGACAATGCATGTTACTGTACAGCATTGTAATGTACTGCACTGCTTTGCGATGAAATGAATGAAATGTCAGTTTGATGCAAAATATGAATAGGAGGAGTCTGAGTCTGGAGAAGGCGCTTGGTTTTTCCAGACTGTGGAATAGATCAGGCGTTTGTTGGGTGATGATCCCTGATCCTCATCCAGGCTCTGTGAAAATGAATCGCCACGTGATGAAGAGGCCGAGATTTCTTTTTCCATGATATATATTGGGTCTGAGGATACTGAAGATGACATTTCCATCGCCAGTCTCTGGCTTTCAAAGGAAAAGCTGGAAAAGATCTCTTGCTCCTTTGACGGAATTGGTGAACTTGGTTCAGAAGACAAAACATCTTCCAGTTCAACATTATAATTTTGAGTCTTCAGACGCTGTAAAGAGAAAAAGACAAACATCAAACTCACGATCAATACAGAGAATGCTCACACATGTTGGAGAATTCTACATACCCAATAATTAAAGTGTATCTAAACCCAAAAACAAAATGCTATTATATTTCCAGCTTACAAGCCTTAGCGGTGGCTGCATTTATTTTCTTCAGGCAAGTGACACAATTCTAGTCTTAGGGTGACAACGCTCACTCACTGTACTGAATCTATGGAGCAGCAGTGTTGTCACCTGGAACTGGAAGTTTGCTAGGACTAAAGAATGTCTCCCCATCTCCTCACCTTCATAACTTAACAGGGAGGGGGTTCTGTAGTACATAGGGATGGGAACCGGGAACAATGCTTACTGATAGATTCCTATGCTCTCTGCTACACTGTTACTAGATTTCTAGCAGGACCAATGGGTATTTGTTTGCGCTTTGTACATATATAACAAAATGCTTTCAATGGGATGTTTAACAGACCAAAAGGGAACAAATAAAAGGGGTTTGTTGTGAGGGTTTACATACACTTTAATGAAAATTAATGCAGATATCACAAATACTATAAACATTAATTGCTCTGCTTCTGCCTCCTTAAATCCTCTACCACCCTAAATGTGGCAGAGCTATGGTATTCATATACTTACTGGTCTTGTGTAATCCAGTGGTTTGGCCTCTCCACATTCTAAGTCCTTCCAGTCAACGCCTCTGAAAAATTGATGATTTCTGACATAGCGGACAAGCTCCCATCTCCATACTTGGTCAATTTCCAGATGCTGTAATAAAGAAACATCAATCATGAGCACCGCAGTCACAGTGATTGGACAATCCAATCCCACACTTTCAGCAGTTGTATATTTTCAACCTCCCTGTTCATGGCGGTCACCTACTTTCCCCAAGTTGCTCACATTTGTGGCACAACTGAGAAAATAGGCGTACAATCTTTATTTGACCACCCCATTATGCAAAAATGTGGTTGCAAAACAGCCAAAGATTTTTTCTAGCATGTCTGCACCTAAAATGCACATTACTAGAAATACAATTGTCTTAATAACCCCCCTCCCCCACCACTGACACACAAACACACACACACACACACACACACACACAGACACAGACACACACACACACACAGACACACACACACACACAGACACACATACACACACACAGAAACACACACACAGACACACATACACAGACACACAGACACACACACACACACAGACACACACACACAGACACACACGCAGACACACACGCAGACACACACGCAGACACACACACAGACAGACACACACACACACACACACACACAAAGACACACACACAGTTCATCCATAAGACCTGGGGTGTCACATATGTAAGTGCCGGCCATCCCTGCCAACATTTCCCATAATACTTTCATTCCCCTCTGTGTGATGTTTCTCTCCCCAATATCATGTTTGGTGCATACTTACCCTCTTGATGAGATCTTGGAGGTCAGGATCCATGTTCTGTGGAAATCCGTATTCGAGTTTCATTATCGCCTCTTTCACCTGGAGTCTGGTCATGCCGGACTGAAAGTATGGGTGGCAACGAGTTGCCATTTCATAAATCATGACTCCAAGTGAAAAATAATCAGCCTGTATCCCATATGGCACTTCCATTAAAATCTGTAGAAATATAAGAGAGGAAAGGTTAGTTTACATTGTCCAGAAAAGCAGAAGACAGAGATGACACAATACTGGCATATTCAATGTATGGAGCCTCCCAAGTATCCTGAATTTACTGGGATTTTCTAAAACCTGAAAAAGTGTCAGAATTCATCCACATGGGTTCGCTCATAAAGCGATAAATTAGGAAGGATGAGTAGAAGGAGTATTTTTTAGTTTGGAGTGGAGGAGGGAAGGAGACAAAGGACTTTTTTCTATCTTTGTGTCATTTCCCTTTATTTCCTGCCCCTAGACACAACGGGAAGTAAGAGGAGATCTTTGAAAGCGAGAGGACATCTCCTTTAATACACGTGTCACCAGAATAGGTGTACCCATTGAAAGATTTCTCTTTACCCCCTCTTAAAAAAACTTGGAGTGACACCAGAGTGAGGAAAGACTGCAGGGGTCGGCATTGACTGAAGCTTCCACCTCATTTGTATCTCTCCCTCAGGCCATCATCTGGCTGTGCAGATAATGATGGAGCCAATCTCTGGATTGTGATGATGGACATAGGTCTCCGTGTATATGTAGACTTAATGCCCCCCCATCCCCGCCAGATGAAGACAACACTTCTGTAGGACCGAGAACTTCCCACTTCTTGTCTGTGATTTAAGCAGTCCATACATTAAGCAATGTTCTTTCCTGCAACCCATGTTAGTTCAATTCCCCCATCAACACATCTAGTGCTGATCGAGGAACTCCTCCTGCAGAGCTTTTGTATTCTGACAGTGGGAAGTTTCCCAGCCATCTGAATACAATGATCACTGCCGGTGGTTGATTTTAATGATCACTGAAAGGCTGCTTGTACTGAAGTCATTTGCTGGATTGCCTTCAGTACAACCAGCCTGCCCATAGATGGATCGAAATTCGGCCAGTCCCTGCTAAACCCGGCCTAGAAAACCACTGATAGCACCCAGGACACAAGTGGAGGCATTTTCCATTGACTAAAGGCAGAATGCCCCTTTAACTCTTCTACATCCTGTAATGAAGGGCTTTGTATCTAGATGAACACTACAATGAAATTAGCAGAAGGCTACTTACTTCTGGGGCCATATGATTTAGGGTTCCTCCGAATTCTCTGATCTTCTTTGAAGGAAACATCCCTGTCACTGCCAGGCCGAAATCTGCAATTTTAGGATGCCCATATTTGTCCAAAAGCACATTGTGTGGCTTGATGTCCCTAGGAGGAAGAAAACAGACAGTAAGCTTGGTTGTTAGGAGGAAAGATGTGAATATATAATATGTATATTAAAGCAGAATTGTACTTATGGGTGGATCTCAGCTTCTATCATTCCCCCAGTGAGACCTGTATAGCGGAGTTCCCAGCTCCTCTCATCTGCTACAATTATTATTGGGAAGTCTCACCCTACCTGTTGAGTTTTTACTCATCCAGAATGTAACAAAAAAATAGAAGTAGAAGCACTGTGACTACTGCAGCAGAAGGAATGAGACTTTACAGGGCATACAGCTGGGAAATACTGTCACTATGCTATCAGGAATTAGAAGTGGAGGAGCATAGAATTTTCTACCCATAACTGAAAATAACAATTTTGGTGGTGACCCTTTAGATAATCCATATGTTCTGATCCTTACCTGTGCATGATTCCTTGGCCATGAAGATACTGGAGGCCGCAAATTATTTCTGATGTCAACATTCTTATAGAAAAGAAAGAAGAAAATATAAGAGTTATTATAAGATTTCAAATTCACAGACCAATCATGAAGCTATAAAGATGATCAGGTGACACCATCCTATAGATATAGTAGATAGGTAAATGTGGGGGGTGGGCTCAGCTGAATGGACCTAGCTATGTCACTGCCAGTCCTCAGTGCTCAGCCAACCCCAGCTCCAGCATAACCATCATTGATCTTACCTTATCACAGCCGGAGAAAGTGGGGCTTGAGCCAATATAAGATCGTGGATGTTCCCTCCGCTGAGATACTTCATGACGTATAGAAGATATTCCTGTATGAAAATAAGAAAGAGGGATACCGGTTACACCAGAAACATTCAAAGATATGAGCGGCAATTTACAGACATAGACAGGCACCGTGTGGGGTTTTCTCAGGAAAGTTGGAGGAAATTTACCTCTGCAGAGATCCAACACACCCCCCGGCTGAATCACAAATAGAGTTCTCCAATCAGCAAAGCTCATGTTGCCTGCTGATTAGGCAGCTCAAGCAGAGGCATGTTGGACCTCTGCAGAGAGACCACTGCTTCCACACAAGAAACAAGAGTCCTTCTCTGCAGCATGCTAGCTGGGGAAAGGTTTTTTTACTCAGGCTGACACCTTTTTTGAGTTCATTTGGGTTTTAAAGCTTATCCAAGCCTGAGAACAATAATGTTTTTTGCAGCTTACCATTCCTTAGATGTGGTGGCTGCGTGTGTTTTGTTTATTTTTTTTCCTGTCTTAGGGTGAAACATTTACTCCCTGTAAAGTATCTATGGAGAAAAAGTGTTGTTGCCCTAGTAGAGGACTACAGAAAACCTCCCCTCTCATCTGCTCCCCTGAGTCAGACTACATCCTCCTCTTGTCATCTCTATTACGGAGGGGCAGAGGAATTTGTATTTTATAAGAAATAGCTTGGAAGGAAGATAACATTGTTTGATATCTCAGTTCAGCTCATATGAACACTGCATTTCTGATAAGGTCAACAGGAATTTGTAATTGTTGAAAATGTTCTTATCCTGAAAAAAAAAGAATGCTAATGCAGGCACCACATCTAAGGGCTGCTGAGCTGCAATATATTACATTTTTGTTGTAGGGTTTGCATATATATGTGTAAATGTACTGAGTACAATAAGAGTGTCTTACATGGTACCTGTCCGATCTGGAAAATATGGGTAATGAGCCCTTCAGATCAGGGGATGGAGTGTTTTTATAAGGAAATATTATGTACAGAAGCCATGAGAATTGTACATAAAAATATGTGCTGTATATGAGTCTACTAAAGCATCATAGGAGTAAGGTGATGGCATCATACTTAATCGGTAGTGATGTCACTCTTGGAGCAGGCCCATATAACATACCCTGTGTTTGGTGAGAAAAAGGGTAGATGATAAGACTTACCTCAGTCTGAAAGCCCCCATAGAGACGAGTGATGAAACGATTGTCTCTAATTTGTTTCAACACCTTAAGCTCCATCAGGGCACTGCTGGGATTATTCTCGAGCATGGGTCTCTTCTTCACAATCTTGATAGCCACCTTCTTGTTGGTGGCATTATGGGATGCTAGCACAACCTGGAGGAGACAAAGGAACATGAGGTCACATTTCAAAGTCACAATACAATATTACTACAGTCCGGAGGGGGTTTTTCTTGGCCAAGTACTGCATATATCAGGAGTGTCATTCCTACATTGTCTATCCACTTCAGCCCCGGAAGGATTTGCCCCCTTCCTGACCAGAGCCCTTTTTGCGATTCGGCACTGCGTCGCTTTAACTAAAAATTGCGCGGTCATGCGACGTTGTACCCAAACAAAATTTGCGTCCTTTTTCCCCCACAAATAGAGCTTTCTTTTGGTGGTATTTGATCACTGCTGCGTCATTTCTGATCGCCGCTATAAACATTTTGCTAAAATACAAATCCAAAAAAAATATATAAAAAAACATTTTTTTTCATCGGTTTTGGCCGATTTATATTCTTCCTCATATTTGTGATAAAAAAAATCGCAATCGGTGTTTATTGATTGGTGTGCGCAAAAGTTGCCGTGTTTACGGATGATGAGAATTAATTTCTGGGGTTTCTATTTATTTTTTATTTTTTACTAGTAATGGCGGCGATCTGCGATTTTAACCACTTCCGGACCGCCGTACGTCGTTTGACGGCGGTACTTTGAAGTGGGATACCGTTGTTATGGTAGCAGATAGCTACCATAACCCCGGTATCATTTTTTTCAGGAGGCGATTCTGCGTAAGATAAAAGTGATCTCCGCGGCGGATTCGCCGCGAGATCACTTTTATCAGCGGCGGGAGAGGTGCCCCCCCCCCCTCCCGCCGCTTTCCGGTCATCTCCGCCGCTTACCGGACCCGCCGGCAGCAGCGGAGATGATCGCGTCCTCTCAGGCTGGTGTCCGTGTGCCGAGTGAGCGGCTGAAGCCGCTCACCCGGCTCCATAACAATGCTGGGCGGAAGCTACGTCACAAGTAGCTTCCGCCCAATGCTCTTAAAGGGGACATTTTTTTTTTTTCCCCTGCCACTTTTTTCAAAATTTTTTTTTTTTTTTTT